>MQTX01000292.1:35567-137078 GCA_009735665.1 Angiostrongylus cantonensis | reverse complement strand
AGACGATTTTGATATAAAAGTCGCTATCCTCGCACGGGATACAAAAACACCAACGCGCAAACTCCTCGAGGCTTTTTGAATAAATGCCAAAAACCCTACAATGAATAGGGAGGAATGTCCCGAGATTACTCGGAATCTCGACCCTTACCTTCGTATCGATCGTTGATTGGGGGTGTTGCATTCGTCAGCCATATGCGACTCTATGCGGCTGTTTTCCTCTGTGGAAGAGAGATTAAAGCGAAAAAGAAAAAGCGGTGGGTTTTTTCGAGAAGCCGTAGATCTTGTAATTATCGCTCAAATTTTCAGCTTTTTGTTTGTGCTCTTGAAGTGTTTGACCTAGTAAGTTGCGTATTAGTGTACGCTTCCAGGCTCTGAAGAAGGCGATTCTGCCGAAACGTCAGCTACGATTGTGTTGTATGTGTGTTATTGTATGGAAGTAAACGTATGCTGTTTAACCACCTCGTGATTGCTAAGAGAGAAGACGACGAATTCTAGTATTTATGTAAGTAAGATACCTATTTGAGGTGAAAGTCGTTCACCGCAAACCTTGTTACACATGTGGAGACTGTAGAATTTATTGTCGTTTCCACCACAGCCATAGTAGAAAAACTGAAATAGCTGACTAGATATGCTGAATTTCTAATCATATCAAATTCTTAGGAACGAATCCATTCGCTAACCTTTTCGCAGGTACCCATATCGGAATTGAAGTAGTACCACCACTGTCCATGACGTTCATCCCCACAGTGTCCCGGATTTGGTTCCAAAAGGCATAAATCTGAAATTCTGGATTTTTGTCAATCAACTATTTAGTAACTGTTAGAGGCGAACTTTTCATAAGCAGAACAAATCTGGCCAATTTATGCTTAAGGTGTAACTGCAAGAATTCGAAAATTTATGAATTAATCTGCAAGCCAAACTCATAGACCGATTTTCTATGAATTTCGACACAAATAATCGGTATTTGTATATAGATTCTTGCGAACTGTCCTTGTTGAGCCGATTAGTCGCTGGAACAAGTTGATGTCGCTGTAGTTGTTGTTGTGGTTCAACGGCTGACGATTCGGCGACTTCGCCTGCTTCAGAGCTTGAACGTATTTCATGCAACAACAGCTTTATAATTCGATGAACAAAGATCTAATAAATAAATAACCGTCGTGTCGTTTGAAACCTACTTACAGTGTTGGATGTGAGACGATCGGTTGTTGCTCAAGTGAGATGGCAAGTGAGTCTCAGCTAGACCAAAAAATCGCTTTAGAAAGAAGAGCTAGGTCATACATGATAGTGAAGTGAAGGTCATGCGTGATCACCGTTATACTTTTCTGTCCAAAGTGTACATAGAGAAGTGCTTTAGCGAATTTTAGATTTTCCAACTGGATGATCTTTTATGCGGGCACAAAATGGTCTACTCATTTCCCCAATATGTTCTTCACTGCATGTCTTATCAAGTGTACTGTACCTAAACTCATGCAATCCCCTTCTCTCCAGTTATGGAAGATCATAAAGTTTTCTGAGCTGCACAAACGACCATAAAGGCGACTGGGGACTAATTGATGAAGTAGAGCATTCAGTGGGAGGTCAATAACTGCCACATGAATTTCAAGACCACCTTTTCCATAAGCACCCTTTAACGGCGTGACCTATTTCGTTTGATATGAAGGGTAACTTCATAGCGATCTTGTTTAGGTTTTAAACATTATTCTGGTGCATAATGCCACCTTTTGATTTAAGTCGATTGATGTCTGCTTGATAATCCATTGAAAATGAGCATTTTTCGTGTCAAGTTTAGGAATTTATTGCATTCCT
Organism: Angiostrongylus cantonensis; assembly: GCA_009735665.1. NCBI lineage: Eukaryota > Metazoa > Nematoda > Chromadorea > Rhabditida > Metastrongylidae > Angiostrongylus > Angiostrongylus cantonensis. Next base: position 135,272 of record MQTX01000292.1, on the reverse strand, counting down.
CTTCTCCTGCCCACTCATTATAATCCTTTCGATATATGTTCTTGATGAGTGCCTTTTCGTATATGAAGGGTAAGTAAAGGAAAATATACTAATATATTTTTGATATCTGGTTTTCGATACCATTTTGCTATCTAGCCACTTTCTGAGAGCTTTATTTGGTTATATAAAAATGGAAGCCAGGTCTCGATTGTTTGTCTTGTGTAAATTTTGCAAAGTGCGACTGTTTATTTAAAACTGCACAGCATTCGCTTACCTGTTTTGTGTGGAACAGACGATTAAGCAGTCGTCTTTTCATTGACATAGAGTAAGGGCCGGTGATGGAGAACTGGAACTCCCACCTTAGACATGAAAGCGACGGCAAGGCTTGGTGCTAATCGTTGTCCCATGACGAACCCTCTAATTTGTGCAAAATACCTTCCACACCACATTAAGATTGGGCAACTAGGATAAAGTTTTAAGAGAGCCGTTAGTTGTTGTCGACAAGCCAAAAAGGATAGAAATGACTGAGCTTACGACGTTGATCAATGACTGAGGGATGCTCTATGCATTCGACTTCATTAAGCGTCGAGGTAGGTGACTGAATGCATATCTAGCCTTGGCAGTAACTCTCGCTAGCCAACCAATGTGTCAGGCCAGCGCTGCTGTCCTCCCAAACAAGTTTGGTAGCAATTTGAAGACATCGGTGGATGGAAGGCCTGGTGGGCTAGAGGCGCGAGGAGCGATTCCATGTGTGTTGAAGGGCGTCTCTGAATACTGTACTACACGAACCCTTGTCAAGCTATACATAACTATTTTCTGCTATACGTATTTTTCCTTGGTGAGCTTACACGAGGCTGATAATAATCTTTATTATCGGCTAACGTTTCGACGTCTTCGTCTTCATCAGAGCCGATGATCCGAGTCGATGGTCCACGCTTGTCTATCGCCTCGATGTGGCGGCTTCGCCTTCGTGTCGAGTCAGGTCTTCTTCAGCGGTCCGTCTCCTCGAATGAGGCACACTCATTCAGTGGTGCCCTTTTATACACGATGCTGATGGTGAATATTATGATAATGTCCGTTGATAACTATTTGTTTTTCTTCCGGACATATATCATCGCGCACATCGTGCAGAAGTTGGTGTTATCATTAGCTAGCATAAAGCGTATTAATGCTTCGAAACCGACTTTCCGGATTAAGCACACCGAGGTTCAAGGAAAGTCGGTTTCGAAGCATTAATACGCTTTATGCTAGCTAATGATAACACCAACTTCTGCACGATGTGCGCGATGATATATGTTCGGAAGAAAAACAAATAGTTATCAACGGACATTATCATAATATTCACCATCAGCATCGTGTATAAAAGGGCACCACTGAATGAGTGTGCCTCATTCGAGGAGACGGACCGCTGAAGAAGACCTGACTCGACACGAAGGCGAAGCCGCCACATCGAGGCGATAGACAAGCGTGGACCATCGACTCGGATCATCGGCTCTGATGAAGACGAAGACGTCGAAACGTTAGCCGATAATAAAGATTATTATCAGCCTCGTTTAAGCTCATCAAGGAAAAATACGTATTGATTAAGCACACCGAGGTTCAAGGAAAGTCGGTTTCGAAGCATTATTTTCTGCTATGTTCTTCGAGCAGCTCGAGAATGGCATGTATTGCGAAGTCATTCGACACACATTAGTACAAAATGAAGTAATATCGACTTGGTATGGAATTATTGCGTCTGTTTTGTTTGGCTGTGCACACCGTAGGTGATGTAAAAATATTAGTATTGGTTGAGGCATGAGTTGGCGTGAATTGCAGCAACTGGGTCAGGTTAGGGCTCAGGAAACATGTTTCTCTATCGTTCGCCCGCATATTCAACTGGCGATTGGTCTAAGCTCAAATGATAAAAGTATCGCTGGATGCAAGATCATCAGTAGCAGTAAGCTTGTGTACCTAAATAAACAGGTACAAGACAGGACAACTTGGATGGTCATTTTCGAGACAAGGCTTTTTCAAAGTGATTTTTTCACTAAGGTAGGTCTCACTCGTCATCCTACGTGAGAAAAACACGGAGAGTCCAACACGCAGCATCACGATGAGTACTTTTTTTTTAAACAAAGTGGCGTTTATTCACATGTCAGATCTGCATTAACACTATAGGCATTTCACCGAATTATAAGGTTATTATTACATAAAATACGTTACAAGCAAAGTCGCGGAAACATCGTCCATCGAGCCGCAACAACAACAACAACAACAACAATAACAAAAACAGCATCAAGAACAGCAACAACAAGTGTTAACGGTAAGGCAACCTGTACCAACCTCTCATAAGCTTAATAAGGCAGTTTGTATATATATATATATATATATATCACCTGTATCACCTGTAGTCCCGTTGGTCGTCGAGTGACTGGATCGAGCGCCAATGAATCCTCCATTTTTCCCTGTCGCGTGCAAGAGTAGCCCAGTGCGTTCTGCTCGCTCTAGAGACTCGTCGAGCATCATAATTTTCTTCTAGGCTCTTCGTGAAAAACTTTGACCATCGGGTAGGTGGTCTTTCTGCAGCACGTTCGATATCCTGAGGTATCCAGTCACTAACAGCCCTTGCCCATCGGTTATCATTCATACGCATTACGTGTCCGGCCCACCTCATCTTCGACTGTTTGGCCTACAGAACGGCATCTTTGATTTTTGATCGTTGACGCAGGTCGGAGCTTCGGATCCCATCCCTTACCTGTGTGAAACAAGATACTCCTAGCATCGTCCTTTCGACTGCGCGTTCGAAAACGCAGAGCGATCTTCATTCTGCTCGCGCAGCGACCAGGTTTCTGAAGCATACGTTAGGGCAGGAAGAACCGTTGAGTAGAAAAGATGGGCACGGACTCGGGTGTTATAAGACAGAGCGGTCTTTTGCGTACTCTCTCGATACTTCAATGAGCCTTGTTTTCGTGTGGATCAGGTCTATCGTACTAAATCCTTTTCGAAAGCCTGCTTGCTCACATGGCTCTCCGTCGTCCAGTGTCCTGTCAGTCTTGTTTAGGATGACTCGAGTAAAAAGTTTGTAGACGACAGACAACAAGCAGATTGGGCGATAGTTGCCTGTATCGTGTAAGTCGCCCTTCTTGAACAACAACACGGTCTTGCTGGTCTTCCACTGAGTAGGGACGTTGCATTCAGACAGGTAACGTGTGGGGAGCCGAGCCAGTGTGTTTACGAAGACTGGTGGAAACTCCTTCGGATGTTCTGGTGTTATCCTATCTTGGCCTACTGCTGTTCCGTTTTCACCGACGAAATGGTATGTTGGTTTTCGGAAGGGAAAAGCGGTGGTACAGCATATCCATCTTTTTTTGTTTCATCTGATGAGAGATGGACGTGGCTATCGAAGAGATCTGAGTAGTAATCGCGGATGATTTTCTCCATTGCCTTTCTGAACGCTGTTATGTTTCTGTTTGGGCGTCGGAGTGCAATCATCTTGTAATTGCCGAAACTTCGGCGGGCTTTGCGAATACTTTTCCCAGCCTCTGCAGCTTCGACCATTACTGTTGCTCTTTTCTCCTAAAAATCTTCTTTTATCGCCTGTCTGCATTGTTTCGCAAGCTCGGACGTTAGTTCGCGGTTGCCTGCAGCTTATGCGATTCTACGCTGGCGTATTAACTCGAGAGTTTCTGGAGACAGACGTCTCTTGGTGACTTTCGAACTCTCAGCTTTCATAACGCTAACGTGAAGATATCCAATGAGCCGTTCGTATTCCTCGTCGATGTTATCGATAACGGCATCCTCCCAACAGCAGACCAATGAGTTGAATAAGTTCCAGTTTGTGGAGGTTCCGGGACGTCGGCTTTTGAATTTAGCGACTTTTTCTCCTTTCAGCGAGAAATATAGTCTTACACGAAGGAGATGGTGGTCTGATCCCGTGTAGAATTTTGGGACAACAGCGACATCGGTTAGGCAAAGCTTTCTATTTACTATGATGTGGTCTATTTCGTTATGGCACTCTCCATTGGGAAGCTCCCACGTACAGCGATGAGGGTGCGGCTTCTGGAATTGCGAGATACCATGGATGGTCTTGGTCGCCATGATAAACTCAGAAACCGCTCACCATTTTGTTCCATTCTAATCCATGGGTCCCAATGTGACGTTCCTCAGACGTTTTTCTCGGTCCAATCTTGGCATTGAAATTTCCAATGATGATCTTGAAGAATGTTTGGTCCTCTCTGTAGAACTTGTCCAAGTCCATGTAAAACGCTTGGACTTCTTCTTCGTCATAGTTTGATGTTGGAGTGTAAACGATGAAGATTGTCAAAGCTGGAATTGATCCACATCTTTCTAGTCGTAAACCTCCGATTCAGGTTGTAAGCTGTTCGAATGGATCAGTGTTCATGGACAAACTTGTGTTGACGAGAACGCCGACACCGCCTACGCCTCTACTGTCGCATGTTCTGAGGAACAGTTCTTCCCCAGCGTCATAGACAGCGTTGAATGGGTGGCGTCGTCTCGTCTCAGACAGGCCGATGACGTCGTACCTTATCATTCTTGCTTGCATGAGCAAGTCTTCTATCGAGGACTCAGATGCAAGTGTTCGTGCATTGTATGCACAGATCGTCACCATAGTTTTTCGTGATCTAGGCAGTTTCCATTGGTCCTAAGATTTTAGCAGCCTCTCCGTACTCGTCCTACTCAAGGCTGCGAAATTGGTGCCTTTCGGGGCCACAGGAATGAGGTCCTTTTCTTTTTGCTGTGTTTAGCATTTTGACACCCACGTATAGCTTGCTGGACTGTGAACGTGGTGGCTGATTATACTCATGGGTATCTTGCCAGGCTCTCTCAGAGTGGACATGGAGCTTATTTGTTGGAGGTGACTCCTAACTGCCTCCCATATACCTCGCTGTCACTTGATTGCAGGCTTTTGGCCGAATTGACTCGTAGAATACAATCCGCATAAAGCGAGAACGCACTCACAAACGCATGAATGAATACGCCTAGCAAATACAGAAAGTATGTGCCAAATCGGCGCCGCAGAAACAGGGAGTCCATTCGCTGGATCCACCTGCTTCTCAAGGAAAGGTCGCTTCGTGCCATTGTGCCCCCACCATAGACACCTGCGGTCCAGAGTTTTGCAAATATCTCAGCTTCATTAAAGTTATATCTCAGCATCATTGGGTTTTCGATAGATAGCTTGGCAAAAATTTCTAGAAATCGCTGTTTTCTCGATGAATGTCGAGGTTAACAAATGGTCGTTCTTGGTAATCATTTTAAGATAGACGTAGCTGCAAAGAATCTCGGTATTCTCTCTTTTAGCGAAAAAATTAATCCTTAATATGTTGCTTTAATGGTGAAGCATGGACAGAATTGCAGTAGGAATAATATCGTTAATGAGTCATGTCTGTGATGACAAGAATTGCAATGAGATATATTTGATTCATTTGTTCTACGCAGTGAGTAAGCTTGAACATTATTCATCGGTTGACCTCATTGCCTGCCAATCGGATAAAAATAGGCATCCTGTTCTTCGTAAAAGGCACTCATTCTAGCTGATCAACAACGAAAGTTAGAGGGCTAAAATTTATATGCAGCGTGAACTTGAAGCTAATGTTGAGTTCGTAGAAGCAACGGGCACTGCAATGGGACTATGTTCGACGCCGGTTACTATGGTAGGCCTTAGATTCCTTCCTTTGAATGGACCTTTGACAACTCGTACCCCAAAATAAAGGAAAAAAAGCTCGTTACCTGGTACAGCGACGGGATTGAACATTTTGTAACGACGGCACTTCAAACATTCATGTTTCGAATTAAAACGATTTTTATTTCCCATACATCCACCGTAATGAAACTCTTTACACGTTTCGTCTGCGTCGTCCCAAAACCATTTCGTCTGAATAGCCATCTTAAATAAATATGCAAAAGTATTTTTTAGAAACTTTTCCTACGACAAAATTTAAAATTGCGGCAAATTCCAACCGGAAATTAACATGGCCATAATCACCAAAATTAAAATCGGGTCACTACAAGGATGACCTGAAATTCGAGGTAGCCTTCATCCATCTTGGAACTCAGGGTAAAATTTCACTGAGAATCTGTTTTGTTTACCACTAGAAAAAATTGGTAATTTATCAATAGGAAATAGGCTGTTTGTTGCCTCTATCTTTATGAAGTTTACAGCTTGACAAGACGTTCACGTCGTTTTCCCTTTCAGCCATTCTTCACGTGCGCGCCGTTATACTTGTTGAGGCATTCGTACCTCTGTGGGGGTCCTCATCTTTCTACTTTACAGAGTTATGAGTACACATATAGCCTTCTTGACATTCCTGTCGTTAAGACTACTTAAATGGCAATGGATGTTCTTCTCACTGCATCTCTGCATTTACTGTCTTTGTAATCTCATTCTTTCTTGAAGAACGCACATCAACTCTCTTTATCGCTCTAGACGATGTCGGCTGGCCGATGAAATCTTTACGCCTCTGGTGCATTCTCCTTCTTCCCAACGCATGAAGAAGGTGACTCTCTTATAACTCCGATTATCAGCGCACTCAAGCATGGTGTGAGTCGAATTTCAGAGAACATCACAAAAGCGCTTCAAGAGCGGTGGGTAAAGTCTATGACACAGTTGATTTGTTTGCCAAAGTTTTAACTGAGTATAATAACGGCAGTAGGACTGTTCAATCCCTAGATGGATTGGACGACTCTTGAATCCGTTAGAAAATGGTTTCCTAAACCGATGCATAAGAGGCGACTCTCTCCGTTTTGTAGGTGCACTTACTTCTTCCAGCTTCACTTTAAGCCACATGTGCACCTTACGGTCAGATTTCACCAAGGATCTACACCATCTTATACTCCTGCCTTTAATTTATCAATGTCTTTCTGCACTGTTTGCTATGATGGACACTATACTTTTTAGGTAATAGTACCCAGGATCGACTTTCTGTTAACCTCGGCACTGGATTATGAATTCGTCGTTTTCTCTTTCAGCAATCGCGAGGTTGTTAAACAGCATACGTTTACTTCCATGCAATAACCCACATACAATACAATCGTAGCTGATGTTTCGGCAGAATCGCCTTCTTCAGAGCCGCTTTATTCATCTGTCTTCCACTGAGGAAGAACAGCCGCTCAGAATCGTATTTGGTTGAAAGAAGACAGGTGAAAAAAGCGGCTTTGAGTTCGCTGGATCCACCTGCTTCTCAAGGAAAGGTCGCTTCGTGCCATTGTGCTTTGCGAGGAGTAACGCGCTCACCACAACACCATGCGGGTCCTGCGTTTCGCCTATTTCTCAGATTTTTCTATCAGTTTCTGTCAACAGTAATCAGTTTCAGCAATCTGCATTCGGAAGCAGTAAATGGTGTGGTGGCGAGCGCATTACTCCCTGGAAAGGAGAATAACGCGTTTGTTCCTCACCGCATGCACCAGCGGTCCGGAGTTTTGCAAATATCTCAGCATCTTTTTTAACCGTTTTTGTCTACTGCCTACTCTTTTTGATGGCAGGAGCCGCTTTATTCATCTGTCTTCCACTGAGGAAGAACAGCCGCTCAGAATCGTATATGGTTGAAAGAAGACAGGTGAAAAAAGCGGCTTTTAGGAAGGCGATTCTGCCGAAACATCAGCTACGATTGTATTGTATGTGGGTTATTGCATGGAAGTAAACGTATGCTGTTTAACAACCTTGATATTGCTGAAAGAGAAAACGACGAATTTATATTTTTCAGGTTTCGCTGTTTCTTGAGTACATCGGATTACGCCTCTGTGAACTCATTTTTTAAGAACAGTAGCAAAAAAGGAAAAGCGCTTCTAAATGAGGATCTGTAGATTTGCCGAATGTGCCGTTTTTTTTATAAATGCTAGTTTGTCGTCTGCTTCACCTGGTAATATTGACACGGTCCTGGGTCGACGGTTTCTCGACAGCGGTCCTCAGTACCTAAAACTTTTCGTAGAAATTTAACCAGCAAGATTTTATCTGTGTGATGTAAGCTTCAAATATCTATTACCAAACTTAGTTGATACCTGCTATTGAATCACTCTAACTTGAATATAATACGGAACTTAGCTACAAGTGGCGTTCGGTGGTTAAACACTTGTTTCCCAGGTTAAACAGTATCGTAGTTAGACAAAACTTTTTTATGAAATTTTTAGCATTTAACCAGCTTATCCGAAGAGCTTCAATGCTTTTTTGCGATTTAGAGTCAGCCTATGAAAGAATCTCTGTAAATATCATGCTTTCAGAAGTAGGAATGCAATGCGTGAACGCGCTTGCCCTAAAGTTGTGTATTATATTGGGGCAAAAATAAATATCAAATGAAGAAACCAGAGCTGGTTTGATGAGCTGGTCTGCAATATTTCTTGGAAAAATGCACAGTGACAAATAAACAGCACTGCAAAAGAGGCATAGAATGGAAAGTTCTGCGGGATATTTGAAGAAAACGGCGGTAATTGTTTGCAATTTAGATCTCATAATACCACTTAATTAAGGACCTTGATGATATGCCTTCACGAAACACGAAGAATGGTGTTGTTGCCACTATGACAGTCATTCATAAAGTTAGCTCATTCCTAGTTACCATTTCGAATGGAAACGTCGAACCTTCTCAGCTCGGTGAATTGATGAACTCGCAATGTACAAAGCAGTTCGACAGTCAAGTGCACACTAGTCATGGCGATGGGATGGATCACCTATTCTAACATCCAGTGACTTCATTAAAGTTTTCTTGGCTCGTTTGAGGCAAACGAAAGAACAGGGAGAAGCTAATAAAGAATGCTTCGTGTAGTCAAGTCACATTGTCACTCGCTAAGAATTTATGGCCTGTTTTGGCGCCTAAGCTTTAGCTCTTCTCTAAGATAAAATTAAAATGAAAGCGGTTTAGTTACGTTTGTGAAAACTATGCAAGCAATATTGGATGTTATACAAGCTGATTGTGCCTCTGTTTGAAATGGTTGAAAAAGTCGAAGGGAAGCTTTTCCATCAATGAAATAACTAAGAGCACCAACTTTTTTTAAACCATCATTTGATCGATAGACTCTGTTCCAAATGTGAGGACATTTATTACCAGAATTCTTGGCACTTTTTGAACCTTGAGCTGATCTACATTAGTTTATTGGCAAAGATGTATATTCGGCTAACGTTTCGACGTCTTCGTCTTCATCAGAGCCAACGTTCCTTGTCGATGGTCCACAGTTGTTCCTTGTGAATGCTTAACTGAGGAAGATACGGTTCGATGCGAGATGAAGATATCATATCGAAAGCACGAGCAGCTGTGAACCATCGACAAGGATCGTCTGCTTCGATGAAGACGAAGACGTCGAAGCGTTAGCCGAATGAACATCTCTGTCAAGCTCCTGTCAATACAGGCACTTAATGTAACAAGTCAGAGAAAACGAAAAAAAATCTGGCAGTTCACGTCCTTGGCTTCTTTCAGTAAAGCTAAGACTCTTGGCAAAGTTTCAAGATGAATATATAATGTGATGCCTGAGCTACATATACCAGCAGCGATTAAAGCCTTGTCAGTTAAACATCGAAGTGACAATGTCTAATAGAGATAGATGGTTGTAAGAGTTTAAGAATATAGGCCTAGTAACGTATCAGATGATTAGATTGTGGTCATCCAAGTTTTTCTTCAATATTATTGACAAGCCGAGCGGCGATATCAAAGGGTATTCTGGACTGTTCACTTCTAAACGAGAATTAATGGCATCTTCTGACAAATTAGAAGCAGATGTTGATTCATTCTTTGATGAGGATTCCATGGCATCAGAAGTTTTTGTATACACCAAAGGCTTTCAAGATGGGAGCCACTTGAGCCGTATAAGCAGTGTACTCAACTTTTCTATTGAAATCGCTCGAATTCACGGCATAATCTTGTCGATGTCTTCGCTGATAGTACAAAAATGTCAAGAAAAGTAAAGTAGTTGAGGAAAGTTCTTTACCGCCTTTTTGTTTAAAATGATTTGCTTTATTTGGAACTCTACTCTAAAGGGAAGACGATGATATGATCTGACAGAAACACTTACCGTTTCCTGACTTGATGCTTCTAGCTTGTAGGAGAAGGAGCAGAGTGGGAATCATGTGAATAAACATGGTTGTGTGAGCGTTTACTAGGTGGTTGTAAGGGACCGAAGAAGATGCTAACGTGCTTATAAATGCATGTAACATCAACAATTGATGGAAGAGGGATACTTTAGCGCATGAACGCTCGAGAATGAGCACTAGGGTTGAGAAACTAGAAACAGGCCCATTTGGGCCCGAATTAAAGAAAAATGTTTAACTTTGTGTGTAACGACTACACACTTCTCATTTGGAACTCTACTCTAAAGGGAAGATGACATGATCTGACAGAAACACTTACCGTTTCCTGACTTGATGCTTCTAGCTTGTAGGAGAAGGAGCAGAGTGGGAATCATGTGAATAAACATGGTTGTGTGAGCGTTTACTAGGTGGTTGTAAGGGACCGAAGAAGATGCTAACGTGCTTATAAATGCATGTAACATCAACAATTGATGGAAGAGGGATACTTTAGCGCATGAACGCTCGAGAATGAGCACTAGGGTTGAGAAACTAGAAACAGGCCCATTTGGGCCCGAATTAAAGAAAAATGTTTAACTTTGTGTGTAACGACTACACACTTCTGTAGATGACTGGCGATGCGTAAGCCCCTCGAATGTGTAAGTTGTGTTACAGAAAGTAGAACAAGCGAAAGTTTGATGCCGTTTAGTGGTCAATGTCATGCCTTTTTTCTTATGCTCTCATTCACATCGCCATAGCGTAGCCGAATGGGGTAAAACAGTAGGATGGATGAGATCAGTGCCATTGCCTTCTTTTGGTGCCACAGTGGTGCCACACTGCACTCTCTGCCTTTCTTAACGTCGTTATTCTTCGCGTCATTCACGTTTAGTGGACGCTACAGATGTTTTTGCAGCATTTTTTATTGGAAGTGTAGGTTTTATTTTCACTTTCTATTCTTTGCCTACTACAACTTCTCACCACAGGGTATTACAATGCAACCACAATGATGCCGAGATATTTACATAATTCTGCACTACAGGTGTCTGTGGTGGGATTCGAACACGCTATTACCTTTTCCGGGGTAATTGAGGTGATAAATGCGTTGACATCGAGAATGAATAACAGTGCGCTCGATCCCCAACGCAGACACCTGCGATCCGGGTTTTTGCAAATATCTCAGCAACATTGTGGTTATAAGCTTTATGTTTATACCCTACACCCTACGCTTTACGCCATCAGTTAGCTCGCAATGGCCTCAATCGTAGTTTGTGCAACTCAGAAAATTGCGTGATCCGTCCTAACGGTAGAGACGGGAGTGCATGAGTATGTGATGAGGAAAACATTGGTGAAACGGGTAAACCGTTTTGTGCACACATGAAAGAACACTTAGGAGGGAAAGTTTAAATTCGTCAAAGTACTCCTCTGGTATACATAGGGCACAAAAGCACAATGGTGATAAATTTGAAGTGACCGTCTGGATCCTAACGTGGATGTTAAAGAACATTAAAAAGCAAGACCCTTGAGGCGTTTTGGATAAATTCCAGAATTCCCACAACCGACTTTCTACTAACTTCGGCATTTATCAAATAGTTCTCGATATTCTTGCTCAGCAAACACGAAGTGTTACTTCATTCTTCATCCCACTAAAGCTGACATTTCGGCGGATTTCGCCTTTTTCAGAGCCTGAAAGGGTATATTGATAGGCAATTTACTAAGTCAGGCGTTCCGATAACACATGAAGAAAGATGAAAATTTTAATCGCAATCAAAAGACCAACAGCTTCTCGATTTTGATATTAAAGTCAATATCGTCGCACAGATGCCAAAACACCAACGCGCAAACTTCTAGAGGCTTTTGGATAAATGCCAGAAACCCTGGAATGAAGAGCAGGGAGGAATGCCCGAAGATCACACGTGATCTGGCCCCGTACCCTCGCATCGACTTTTGATGCGGGGTGGGGCATTTATGGACCATGTGCGACTCTGATCAGCGGCTCTTCCTCAGTGCACAGGCACGTAATAAGCGGTGAGTTTTTTCGAGAAGCTGTTGGTCGTGTGATTGCGATTTAATTTTTCGTATTTCTGTATGTGTTATCGGAGCGTTCGAATTACTGAATTGCCTTTCAACATACTTTTCCAGGTCCTGAAAAAGGCGAAATCCGCCTGAACGCCAGCTTTAACGGAATAAAGAATAAAGTAACACCTGTGTTTGCTCAACAGGAATATCGAGATTCCAGAAGTCGAAAGATAAACGAGAAAGTCGAATGCCTCACTATCACACGTGACCTGGTGCCTTTTTTCAAGTTGATTTTCTGCCTGGTGGGCTTCACTTATCATCCCGCGTGAAGAACTGGCAGCAGCATGGTGAGTAGTTTGTGAACAAAATGACGTTTATTTATATGATAGGTCTTCATTAGTGCTATAGATTTTTCACCAAATTATAAGGTTAGATGACAAAATTATAAGGCTATCGTTACATGAAATACGTGCAGGCTCTAAGACGGGGAAATCGCTGAAGCAGCAGCCATCGAACAACAGCAACAACTCGTACCAACCTCGCATGAGCGGGGTAGGTCAGTTGGTAAGAGCATATGTAGATATGTCGGTTATTTTATGTTTCAATTTATTATTGTTTACTTTTTCTTTTCTGCTTGCTACCATTTTTCACGGCAGGGTACTAAGCAAAGTACAACCGCAATGTTGCTGAAATATTTGCAAAACTCTGGACCACCGGTGTCTAAGGTGGGATACGAACACGCTATTGTCCTTTCTGGAAGTAACGCGTTCACCACCACACCATGCGGGTCTTTCGTTTCGCCTCAGCTTAACGGGGTTTAGTGCCAATGTGGGCTCCCTGGATCAATCCCGTTGATGGATGATTGCTGATGGCGCTGATCGATAGGACTAGCTGAGAGACAGGCGAAACGAAGGACCCGCGTGGTGTGGTGGTGAACGCGTTACTTCCAGAAAGGACAATAGCGTGTTCGTTCCCTTAGACACCGGTGGTCCAGAGTTTTGCAAATATTTCAGCAACATTGCAGTTTCAATTTATTATCTTCTTATCACTGAGAAGTGTTGAAATCGTGATATCTTTCTTCGCCCTCGAAATTTCTCGAATCAGCAAACAGCTTCAACCCAGAATTCTGTCTTGTTTTTAATGTTTTCAGTGTTCTTGCTGTTTTTTGTTTTCATGTTCTGAACATCGAAAAACACGTGCAAGTTCAAAATTTTTGAAAAGTGGGTAAAATGGAGGAAATGACAACTTATTACGTGAAGATGTTCACAAGCCACGTTTGATCTTTCGATTATGATTGTACTATTACATTTGAATACCTACGTGGCCCCTTTCCCATCTGTCATGACTGCCGCATCACTTTTTCCCTTGTTTCAATTGATTTGTAACCGACATGATTACAAATGGTCAAGCTCATGTGTTTGTTTAATTGGGCCAGCGGATATAGCTTTTTTATTTACTGACATGGTCAAATGTAGTTTTTCTGGAAGGCCCTAAATAGCGGTGCTAGAGCCTTTGAAATTCTTCACCAGACCTAGTCACTGGTCTTCATGGAGAGTGGTTGACTACCTTCAGATTAGAATTCTTTCATTACGTCAACTATTCGAGAGGCGAATCAACAAACTAAATCCACAAAGGTCTTATAAAATCAGCAGATTTAAGGTTTACGAAAGAAGAATGCAAACAACGGCGGCCAGTCGATATTCATCAGTGTAAAGATGTTTAGGCGTTAAACTCACTAAAAGCGGTTTCCTCCTATAAAATTTGTTTAATCTGATGCAGAGTAGATAACAACGCAGTGAGGAGATAAAGGTGAGGCAAGATTTCTATCCTGGATTACTGCCATGCTTCTAAATTCCCGGACATCTCCCTAATTCCCAAAGTGGGAAATAACACCACGCCGCACATTCCGATTAGGGATATTCATTAGCTGTTCCAATGCATGTGCGTGTGTGTAGTGTCCACCACTAATGAAAGCGGTCAATAGGGTCATATAACACCACCAAGCTATTCGTGGTGATGAACGTCCGGCAGAACAACACTTAGCCTCAGAATCTACTTAGTTTCCTCCTTATTGCGGTTATCTTGGGAATAACATCTCTTGCTCCATTGATTATATAATATTTACGTGCAAAGTTCACATTGTTTTTTATATGGAATGACATCACAGATATCGCGCATATATTCCAAGAAGGTCTTCTGACTTCGATGTGTGTGGGTTCGGTTGCTGCTTAAATGTTTCCCTCTTCTTTATGAATGTCTTGGATGATGGTTGCGTCAACTCTCAATGGAATCTAGGGATAATCCGGAGCAGGGCGTGATCACGTCATTTTATAGGAGAAAGCAAAGGGGTCCCAACTCATGGAGTAACCCTGGATTGAAAGCAGTCATCAGCATGGGGTCGAAACATTTAGTCGGACATGTTCGTAATTAGCAACATCATTAGCAGTGCGCTATCTTTCCCTGAGTTCCCACTTATGTCTTATAACTTTATGAACTTTTTTTAAAATTTATTAAGAAGTAAGCCACTGAAGATCTGAAGATATTTTCACTGCCTTCACAAAGTTTTCATATTATTATCTCAAACTGTTCACCATATTTTCGGGCTCTTTCATGGAACTTCTTTTCGTGTACCTTAGAGTGGTTTAATCAGTGTGTAATGATCTTTTATTCGTTCTTGAATATCAAATGATAAGCATATTTTTGAAAGAAAGCAACTGCAACTCTTGTAACCGTCTAATAAAGGTGTAGGTTCTCCTTCTGTCGATAGGGGCATTTTTTGTTCACCCTCATGATTCTCCAAATAAATGGTTCGGTTGCAATTGGCATCTAAGACTCTAGAGTCAGAAGCATTGTATTTTGTTTTTTACCCGTAGTCAAACAATAAATGAATGGTTTCCAAACAATGAAAACTAGCGCTCCTCAAAAACGTAGGATCACTTTAGTTCTACGTATTCAAAAACGACAGTACCACTATTAAGATAGCAGCAACCATTGAAGCATCCCATGCACCTCCCGGTGATTTTGTTCCAGTATTTTGGTCTAACTGACGAAAAGAATACAATTTTCACTCTTACACGATTATTCACTAGCGAATAGAGCACATTTCAAAGTCTAAGCACTCTATCACACGAATGTTAAAACGGACGAAAGATTAAATGAATCCCAAGGAACGGAGACATACTGAGAGAAGCGCAATAATTCTTATTCTTATTCGGATTTATACTTTAGCTTTTGCCATCTGGAGATAAGTAAAGTAGTTTTAACTGTAGAGTCGAGAGAATAATATTTTTACAATGATTAACGTTGTAACATATTTTATGAGGTTTTAATAGCGTCTGTATTTCCATATGCCGTGGCCCTACTACTATGCGTATTTCTAATTTCAGCCTGCATTAGTCTGCTCGTAAATGAAAATGTCGAAGTTGTCGTTCCCGGCTTGAGCGGTCCGGTTGTGGGATGAACCCCCATTATGCACCATAGTGTCTGGTGGCCAGAAACATCCACAGTCAATATGATGCTAATAACCATTGAGGAAGTATATCCAGTCATTTTGATTTCATTCTCCTATGGAAAAATACCGCGCAAAAAGTGTAACCTAAGTGACAACCTGTGCTATTCTTCTTTAACGACTTTATGGTCCTCATGGCTTCGTCGTTTTACTCATGAAACCTTCCTTCACTTTTCATTCTCAGTTATAACTCGATCTTGGCTAACAAAGCTCTTGCCCATATAGTAAGGGTCGTCAGTGTATCAATGTGGCGTATTCATGAATGATTCAGACAATTTGGTGTTGTCTGCATGCAATGATGCATGAATGTCTCCGGGCACAACCACCGACCACTCATCCACAGCTTGCGGTCATTCTTAACTCTTTGATAGCTTTGCCATATGGAAGATTTTAGCTCTTTCTTATCTTTGATGAAATTCTCAGGACACAGAGACCCATCGCCGGTTCCACCATCGTAGCCAATAAGAAACACCCCTTGTTTCGGGCCATTATGTCCATAGACCAACAAAGGAGAGTAGTCCTCTTAAAGATAACCATTTGAACATGTAATTCTTATCCTTCATGTTCTGATAAAAAGAGAATTCCACTAACGATAGGCTGAAATAACCAGATAATGGAAAAATTACTTCTTATTTTCGTAAATTTCTAATACTTATTATTTATTCTTCACAATTCTTTTTATTTGATGGTGATGAATAGAGAACAAAAGTTTGACTAATATGGCCCTACTGGATGACGCGATCAACATCGACCTTTTCAAGCATTCTCATCTCTTGATGATTCGCCTTCCCGATGCTGCTGATTATTGTGCTTGAGCGGCTTCCGCAATTAGTAAATTTAATTCCAACGACCATTATTACGCTGTTCCTCTGACCTATCATCATTTCCAAGATATTTCTACAGTATTCTAGCCGGAAAACTAAACGTTCTGATTCTCCGAATATTGATTAGTAGTCAGAAAGTGCAGTTGCCGAAACAATTTCTTATAACGTTTATTGTTGAGTGATGTAGGCATTCTAAACGATGTAACAGAATATCAATGGTTGTTTAATCTTTTAGACGAACTCAGTTTTAGATATTCCAGTTTCTAAGTTCGTAACAAAACGTCAAATATTAGGTCAAAGAAAAACACATTAAGGTTGGAACTTCATCACTTCTAATGCCGGAGGACGCCGTTCTCTATTTGGTGCTTCAACACATATGCGTTCAACCTACCAAACAGGTCATAAATAGTAGGCATAAACCATTCTCATTCTTGGCAGGGTATCATATGAATAGGAAATGTCACACGACGATACATTCTGATAATGGTTGGACGTTGAAGCATTCGGTGTTGACCATTCCTCGAAGGATACGTCATTCATGTGATTCATCAAGCATGTTAAAAGCTATTAAAAGCTCATTCGATCTATTCGATGAGTTACAGTGTCCTACGTAGCAAATCAGCTCCGGAGTGATGGAAGACGTGATGTATCTCTGACTCCCCTTGTTTTAGGAATTCTATGGATCGACTTTCTCTCCAACTCGAGTTTCTTCAGTAAGTCAGTGTTCTATCCTCGAATAGAGAAGAGATTGTTAATTACAAGATTTAATCAATAGTGGTTCACGTTTCGGGGTTTTCGCTTTTTTCAGAATCGCCAAATTTAAATTCAAATTCGCACCTTTCCCAGAAAAAATATTTTTGTAATCCAAGCAGAAAAGACGTAATTCACAAGAATCGTTTGCATAGAAAACACTTCTATAACAACCACCACTATGTAATTTGTAAGTGTTCCAGTGTTGTTGGAGATCAGCTTCACATACTCTTCCATAGGTGAGAAATGTGCCTAACATATCAAAAAACTAGCGAGAGGTATGGAGGGAGACCGTGACTGGTAACTAGGCACTCTCACATGCGATTCATTTTTGAATTTCTGGAATTTATCCAAAATGCTTCAGAAGCGTTGTTCTACGCGATGATGCTGTAGATTACTGTGAAAGGGACTTTTACTTCAAAATCTTTCTCGTTATTCCTTCGTATCTAGTGAGTGACTAGCGTAGTGTTTTGTTTGGCTTTAAGTTTCCAATTAGGTGCTCCTTTACAGGGAAGCAGAGCTGTTTACCCGTTTCTTCAATATATTCGTCCTCGTGCGTTTTGCATGAGATCAGGTAAACTGTACCTGAACTCAGGCACCTTCTTTATCGTTAGGCCAAATTATCCAAGTTTGTATTATAGGCGAACGGCTATACAAGCGGTTACGAACTAGCTGGTTGCTTTGAACGCTCGGTGGTATTCCTGCCGTTGTTGCCGATTTCTCTCGTCAGACCTTTTTTCGATATTTTAAGCGGTGCTTATTTCGCTGGAAACAAAGGACAGGAAGAAATGGACTGTATTGTCGCTGGAATTTCGTTCGGTGTCGTGCTTGCTTACCTGAACGTGTCTCGAGAAGCTACTCTTTTGTAGCCATTGAAAATGTTCATTTATCGCTCATATTTAAGGGATTCTTTCTGCGCTATTGCCGTACAGTTGTTGGTGGATGTTCAGGACGTGTTTCTCACAAGCCCCTTTCTTTGTGTTTGAAGGGTAACAAGAGAGGTACTGGACAAGCACTTTTTTACTGGTAGTCTTTTCCACTTGGTTATGTAACCGTTTTTGGGTAAATTAATGTGGCCATACCTTAGACTGATTTTCAACCTGAGTCTGGCACATTCCTCACTTTTGTGAGACTTTGTTCGACTGGTCTCCAACAATAAGTGAAGATCTTATAACGAATAAAATGGTATTTGCTTAAAAGAAGCTGTTTACTATACGAATAAAAATTTATGCATTAATTTTTTTTCTGCTGAGGTTATGAAATGTTTAGCTAAATGGATTGCGTGTCAATTTGATCTTTGCAGCCTCTGAAATAAGCGAAACCGCCGAAATATCAGCCAATATTGAATGGATCTCGTTACTGAAGACCTCATTTCTTCCCAAGAAGATAGCGCTGCTTTGGGAATGTTGCGAAAATTCCGGCCGTTGTCCCCATTGGCCCATATTATTTTTTATTTTTTTATTTATTTTTTATTATTTATTGGTGTCGCCATTAGCTCACGACTCCATTGTTTTCTTTTCTTTGATTTTCTTTGAAATTTCTTATAAAAAGCACATTCTCGCTGTATAACAAAGATGCCTGAACACTTTTACCCATCCATATCTTTACGCCTTCATAAAATTCTTCCAGTATGACCCTAGGACGCTTGTGGCGGAGTCCTCGGATGCGCCACTGCGACGCAGACGTGGAATCGATTCCAACACCCATGACCCACCAAGCCTTCCTTCCCTCCGGGGTCGGCAAATTTGTACCGGAATTATCTGGGAGGATAGCAGCACTGGCTCGACACCTCGGTAGGCGACCGCGAATCATTGTACGGGCCAGATTTGCATCCAATCACCTCTAACGATACTTAATGAAGTCGAATGCATGGCGCATCCCTCAGGGATTGATCAACGCCGAGAGCTTCATCCTCTTTATCCTTTAGTATAATCCTGATGGTAAGCCTATGGTTCGTTTCGCTGGAAAAATCAATTAAATCATTTAACCTTAGATAGAAATGGATCTATAGGAGTGCGCATAATAAGTTAGAAATAACTAAGTTTTCTCTAAAAGTACTCAACATATAATATTAATTTCATCTTAAAGCGTGTAAAAGCAAAAACAAGAGTTCTGGACACGAAATGGAGTGAATTCTGTTGGAAAATAGTGCTCTTAAAAACCGAATTTGAGGTAAGTCGTGAATTTTGATAAGTTCACTGTCTTGATCCTAACGAGTTTGGTACCGAGGTTACTGGAAATGTGATAATGTCAGCAATGATGTGCAGTTGACGCTAGGAATGGGCGACGGGAAGACGTGATCATAATCGTGTTATTTGTGAAACTTAAAACTGCATGAATACCTTTGCTGTCCTTGCTACGATTTAACTTGATCCTCTTTCTTTATGTGTTATTTTATCTCCACCGTAGAGCTACAGCCCGGACGCAATTTGATAATCGTTATTCGCTCATGCAATATTGGTAGAGGTATAGAGGAAATAGGGACCAGCCTAAAAGATTCTTCGAGACTCTCAGAAGCATTCAGACTTTCTCAACTACGGCTTACTCATAATCATCGGATACTTTTTCTTTATTCTGACAAAAATAAATTTTACTAAAGAGTTGGTGGTTCGCCTTTATGCTGGCTTGGGAACAACAAATCTTTCAAACCAAATCTTCGATTGAGGGTAATGCGTTCAGTCTCGCTGTGATATTTCGTGGTGAGAAATTCCCACGGCCGCTAATGAGAGGGGACTTCTAACGCTATTAGTTAAGATGTAATTTAGATATATATTAAGATATATTAAGATATGTTAAGATATATTTAATGCTAAATTCGAACTACCATTTGTGTTGTCGACAAAAGTGCCGCCGTTGGGGTTAGTCCACATAAACATTCTATTTGGATCATTAGTTGCTTAAAGAGGTCGATATGTTAAGCTCTTGCTGACGAGGATACACACATCAACTTCACCAACTCCTTTGCTCTCGCAAGCTTCATAAATGGTGTGTTGCAGGATTATCTTAAATCATCGGTTCCTCCTTGAAATTTTCTAAGATTGTGTAACCATCACTTTTACAAGTGTCTTTATATAGCTCTGGGTTTAACTTAGTCGCACTTTTTCGTTTTATTACTGGGCAATGGAACTCTGCTTTACGTAACTAACGAAGAGGGGAGTAAGAGGAAGAAGACAATCGTGTTTTACAGTAGTGACCACTCTGAAGTACTCCTTAACCAGATGACATAGCGCTTTGAGCAAAAGATTGTGCAGGGTGCAATCTATATGCCTACGAGTGCATATATGCAAGGACGAATGAGAACATTTGTTTAATTAGGTGTCTTTCAGCAGAAGTCTGAAACCCCTTCTTGTTCATGCTGAAGCTCTTATTCACAGGCGAACTCGCATGAACACATCACATTGTTCGAATATAGTTCGAGATTCATCACATAAATATTATTCGTAGGCGGCAAATGATGAAGAATGAAGCATTCGGCATTTAATAGTTCTTTAAGAATGTACCGTCTGTTCGAGTCCCTTAGGTGAACTGGAGGTGAATGAATGCACATACCTATGGAGCCACTTGAAGTGGCTTATCTACTTGTCAAGTTAGTGCTGCTATCCTCTTAAACAAATCTGCTAGGAATTTGCTGAGCCCGAAGGGATGGAAATTCGGATTGCACGGGCCGTATGTTCAAACATAAACTAGGCAGAGCTGCCCTATCCTACAGGCGTCATAGCGGACAGAAGTTATGTAAATGTAGTGCTCTTCAAATGACCAGAACATATCTCGTTTATTATTTCTTTAATATTATGGTTTATGTAAGAGTTCTACGTAATGAGACTTTACTTCAAACCTTAATCACTAATCATAGAGCAATCAATCGAAGGTGTGGTTTCGAAACTCGCCTAACAAGGTTTCATTTTACAACAATAACGCCACAGTATAAAATAGTAGTGCTAGTAATAATATGTAACTCAGCTGTCATTATGGAGCAATTACCTAGTTACTAGCTACTCGACACTTTATTCTATCGGAGACGATTAATCTGTTGGTCTCTGTCAGCCAGTGAAGCCGTCATTGTGCAATAACTTCTTACCATTTCCTCAAGAATAGCAAAGACCCTTTGCTAATAAGTTTATTGATGAAATGATAAGATGGAAGCATCAAATTAACTAATCGTCTATTCGAGATCAACTTAAATGTGATTGATTTCGTAACAATACATTTAATGTTTCCCACATTAGTCGATCGATGTCTATATCGGCAATCCTATTCGAAGTCATTACTTAATATCTATCCTATTAAATGACATTTTTGCTGTTTAACATGCCTAGTTGCTATAAAGCCGACCTCAACGTTTTCTTATTCTATGCATTTTCATCCTTGTTGCAGCTGTGCTTTGATATTCGGAAAAAAATGGATGTCTTGAGGAAAAAATCTACGGGTAACACAGCTTCCTTCCATTCGACAAGGAAATTCTTTAATCCATCAACGTAGCTTGATAATGTTTTTGTATCTGAATGCAATGTACAGTTCCTCAGAGCCACTAGGAGTGCTACATTCTCTCTTAAACTCCACAAGGATGGAAGCCTCAGGCTATTCCTAAGTCGGTGAAGAACCTGTGACTTTACGTCTCCAAAGCAGTCTTAGTGTTTTAAGACACGAAGATTGCACAAATTCCTATTTGTTAAGGAGTGAATGCAAAAGAGTACCTTTCAGAGTCCTAGATTACCATAATGAGTTATGAGCCTTAAGCTTAGGATAGTTAAGAAAGCAGTTCGCGCTTGATCGTAGTTAGAGCGTTAGAAAAACACTTATTTAAGCGTATTATTAAAGGTTCTAAGCGACCTCAAAGTTTTAGGACCATAACACTAGGCCTGCTTAGAAGCAATAATTGCGCGATCTCAGTCGGAGAGTTAGAAAAGCTCTCACTTTTCATCACTTTGGTGCAAAATTTCATTGAAAATCTAATCTAATGGTACTGCACTGTGGCGTTCTCCACTGTCCCTCATATATGCACGATGAAACTTGTCTGCGCTGCTAGCTAATACCAATCTTTCCCGTGTTGATCTGTTTGCACGACGCCTTGGTTCATAAACGAACACATTGCCCGATCGGCTTATCTCTGTAGACGAATAGGCGGATTAGGCGGTAATTCTTGGGAAAAATAGAACGATACCGCTTATTTGAGATTTTCAGCGGAATGAATACCCACTGCCGAAGTTTCACCGTTTGATATAATAAAAACTGTTTTTGTCTTGGGTTAAGCTTATCGTTTTTGGAGGCAAGTGAGCTCATGGAGTAGTCTCCAAAGAATGCGAAAAAATGGCAGAAGTAAAGCAGTAAGCGGATTTTTTCACTTAACCTGTCATCTCATCTACTGTGCTGATCTCAGCACTTTTTGCATTCGATTTGTTTGCTAGCATTTATCATCCGCGAATCGTCACAAAGGTCCTTGAAAAATTCACGTGTGTCTTTCGGCTGCTAGTTAAAAATTTTCCCTTTTAAATGACATTGAATGATGGTCGACTCGATTCTCCGTACGATCTATGGATAGCTAAGCAAAGGCATTCCGTTTGATTAGAGTGAAGCGTTGGAGGGGACTCGAACCAGAACATTTCTTTCTGATGCACCGCATCAGTAACCGCTGCAATACCAACCTCCTATTTGCGAAATAGCTCAGTAAAAATCTTAAGCGTTTTATTACGACGAGTGGACTTTAAATGGCTACAAACGATTTATTTTACCGAGATGCTACTATAATGTGCTTCTATTAAGGTGGAGAACTCGGCCAATTTTGCTGCCTTAGCGATTTCTCTAGAATATTCTATCAGTCCTTGTTTCCGAAAACCCTTCAAGGCACATGTTCATTTGTCAAGCACTATTGTTTCGGCAGTAGTATGGACACCACGGTGTACTTTTTCGGGCAATCGATAGATAGAGATAGAGTTCTCGGCGTTTATCAATCCCTGAGGAATGCGCTATGCATTCGATTCACTAAGTATCGTTGCAGGTGATTGAATGCATATCTGGCTTTTACAATGACCCGCAGTGGCCTACCGATGTACGAACCAGTGCTGCTATCCTCCTAGACAAGTCTGGTACCAATTTGCCGACCTCGGAGTGATGGAAGGCCTGGTGGCCCATGGGCGTGGGGATGGATTCCACGTGTATGCCGCAGTGGCGCCTCCAACCCAACCAAACTTTCGGACAATCACATCCTAAAATCTTTAGTTGTTTCCACCATTAGCATCTGCTGCTTCCAAATCTTTATGAACTGAAAAAACGCACAAAATGAAAATTAACGATGAACATCACTGTATTCTTGATGACCAAACACCAGCTTGTTACCTTATTCTTTATTTACGGATAAGCTGACGTTTCTATGGATTCGCCTTCTTTAGAGCCCTGAGAGCTCTAGTTGAGAGCACTTTGCCCAGTCAAACACCTCCACAATCACAACAGAAAAAACACGAAACGAATATTTCAATCGAATCGAGAAAAAAGTGGCTCCCTCGCACACTCACCGCTTTCTATGAGTCTTCCATTAAATATTTCACATGGAATCGAACCACACAAAGTTCATATGGAAGCGTAATGTGCTTCGCTCACATGAAAATATGTCTTAAACACCGTGTAAGATTATATTTGATAACGAGGCGCTCCTCCTTGGGATTCATTGTTCGATTCTTGAAATTTATCCAGAATTCTTTGAGAGCATTGAGCGCTGATGATTTCGATTTCTGTGCCAGGATGTTAACTTTCAGACTAAAATCATTTCCATTATTTTCCCGTGTGATTTGCGTGTCTACTGGAGTATTTCGTTTAACTTTAAGTTAACCGACCAGGTGTTCTTTTATACAGACGCGACGTGCTTAACCTGTTTCACCAATGGATTCGTTCTCGTACGGTTTACGAGAGATAAGATAAACGAGAGATAAGCCGTACCCAAATTCTTGGAATCGACTGTCATGCTTGGTGATATTTCAAATATTGTTACCAAATTCTCTAGACCGGCCCTCCTTAAGCAATGTTTTATAGCTGCCCTTATTTGCAGGTTAAACAGGACCTTATTGTTGCTATAGCTGTCGTTTCGGGGCTTGGGTTTTTTTTTCTACTCCTATCCCGATGGCCTACAGCCTCGTAACCATTGGAAATGACTATTTGCCAGGCCAATTTTGGGAGTTCTTCCTTCTATCTCTTCCTGTGCACACAATGATAGCTGTTCCAAGCGTACTTCTTACATGGGCCCTTTTTAAGTGTGATGGATGAGAGGTCAGGTAATAAACCACTATGTTTTCGCTAGTTGGCTTTCGATACCATCTTGCTCTGCAGCCGTTTTCAGATAGGTTAATTTGAACGTTCAGAAATGGAAGCCAGTTTTTTTGGTCTCTCTGGTTTTGCGTAGTTTTCTTGTTCAGCAATCGCGAGGTTGTTATACAGCATACGTTTACTTCCATAGAAAAGCACACAATACAATACAACACAACAGTAGCTGACGTTTCGGCAGTATCGCCTTCTTCAGAGCAGCTTTTTTACATGACTTCCAATGAGGAATATTAGAACAGCTGATTATAGTCGCATATGGTTGATGACTGGTTTTGGTTTACTGCTTTCCTTGTTTTAGCTGCAGAGGTGTTTAGGTGGGTAGATTGCAGTCGACTTGACCTTTCCAGACTCTGAAAGAAACGAAGTCTGACGAAATGTCAGCTTGTATTTAAATAAGAAATAAAGCGACGACCTTGTTCTTACTCATCAACAATACTGTAAATTATATCATCAATGCCGATGTTAATAGAAAGTCGACCCTAGAAATTTTAGCGAAACGAAAGTTAGTGCTGAGAAAAAGATAAAATCTGAAAGGCGTCGTATGGGAGTAGAAATGCAGTGCTCTTATCTTCCAAATAGATGCATATTTCTAAAAGAGACTTTTGGGAACTTCGAACCACAGTAAAGTAATTTTTCTAGTTTCTGTGTTGTCATAAAAGTGATGTTCTGTAATGTTCACTAACGCCTCTTAGAGGATCCGACGGCTTTGCACCACTTTATCAACCGTTGTAGGCATTTGCTTCAACACTGTGTAAATTTTTAACTGTAAATGATGTAAAAATTTGTGAATAAAACTCGTTATCTGAGCTTGTTTTATCGAAGCCGCAACCTCTTTCCTCACTTTATTCTCTCTCTTTCTTCCTCTCTCTTTCTCCGTGAATCTGAGTCCCAACGTGGCTAGCGGGTATCTCAGAGTGTTAAAGATGTCGTGTTCAGGCAGGAATTTATTCCCTCAGCACTGTCTCCGGGAATGAATAGGAATTCGGCATTACGATTTCTGTTTCGATGTCAAAAGATGGCAAAGTGCTGTTTCATCCATAGATCCACATGGTTTGTATATAGCTGAACCATCTGAATCGAACTTAGTTTTTATGTGTGGTGGAGAACACTTCTAAATACTGTGCTATTGGAACCCCCACTAGACGGTTTATTTTTCTTGACTTTATAGAAAAAAATGTCCCAACGAGCAAAACGTCACTCAATTAAGATTTATCATGAAGCTTGTGCGACTCTATTTGAGAATAGTGGTCCATTCAAGCATCAAAGGCCATGCCGTTATAGAATTCAATTTCCCATAAACTTACTCTTAAGACAACAAATCCGTAGTACTAAAGCATTTCTTGTTTAAGGCGACTGAAGCTGTGATTAACTACTTTCATCGTATTATACAAACCTTAACTAATTTCATCAGCTGCAGACATATAAAGTGCTTAATAGGATTCTGCAAATGTACATGAACTACTTCATAAAATCGCTGAATCTACAAGTGGCTAGATTTTTTGTGGCTTATTAGTTTTCGCTGAAAATCTTTAGGAAGTTGTTGCAGCAAGCTGAATTTGTTGCGGCTTCTTGCTTTTGCTGAGAAAATGAAAACCTTCGATGATGGACGTAGCGTGAGCATCGAAGCGTAAACTTCTAGAATTTATCGAAAAGATCCCCACTGGAAGTTAAGGAAAGTGGGCCGAGGTTAATTACAGTAATAAAACCTTTACTCAAGGGGTTCCTGCCTCTATGTGCTAATCAAAGCATAATGTTATTCACAGCTTGGAATGATATTTATTCCTTCTCCATTCATCGCGTTAATCACGTCTGTCGTACTTTTTTATTTCTTAAGAAACATTATCTTTTCGCCTGCTCAGCTCTGGTCACCTATCAGGCTTCTATCTCACATTTTCTATGTTAAAGTCTTAAAGAATTTAGTTTAGTTCGATTGAAAACACAAAATCTTTGTAGAAAACGCAAGTGTATCAAGGGTAACTTGATTAGGAAAACACAAAACAAAGTGTTTCGGGAGTCCAGAAAGTTGGCGCTCCATCTTAATGATTTAACTAAGTACTGTTTTTGTTGGAGTAGATGTGTAGGCTCTAATGTTTTTATCTTAAATGAATCAATATACCCTTATTGCGTTTTTGCTGTTTTCTCAATAGTGTTTTGAGGTAAAATCACTTGCAACGTCATCTACATACCACCACGTTTCTATGGTGAACACAAGGGCAGAAGGAATAGTGAGCTCGAATAGAAGGTTGTGAACCCGAGTTTCCTTCTTCTATTTCATTTTTCTGTTGCTATTGTAAGCTGTTTAACGGACTTTCGAAGTCTTGCTGGACTATTTGGAGATTTTAATTCTGATGGGTGTGAATAATGGAAGTCAGTCTCATCTAACCATGACTTGACCTTCCAATACATGCCGTCAAAATCGACCAACATTAATTCTGTCTGTCTAGTAGTAACCTTCATATAAGAAAGACGTCGCAGGAACAAAACGAAGATGATGTAGGCGATAGTGATTGACATTCACCACTATGCTACCCTAGTTGTTAATCTTCAATGTTCTTAAGATGTTGTAAGATCTCAGCGAGATAGCATCATCTTCGTTATTTTGCCGTCTTTGTAAACGAAGTCGTTTGATTTGAATTTACAAGAATGCCAAGAAGTCTGTTCGAAGAAATTTTTATGACTTCGTTTTAAAGCCCTGCTAAAACTGGGCCAATGGGAGAGTTATGTGGAATGGCACTCCATTGTTTCATTTAATAAAGACAAATTTGTGAGATGATAGGAGGCATTATTAATCAATGAGTTAAAAAAGCTGTCGAGTCAAATCCTGATTTTTTACATGCTTGGTCATCCCTAATACCACCATCAGTAGTTCATTTTTTGTTATTCATGTCTCAAGTGTGGTTCTGACTCTTTGGTGCCTATGAATAATGGGCGCAAGGTGTGAATTACTGTGGAAATAGTGGGTCTGGCTACGGCAATTATCACAATTTTCTTCCACCTAGCCAGTCACGCTTGCTTGTTGTTGGCTGCCACGAAACAATTGACGCCGCTCCGGCGAAGGCAGCGGAGGTTTGAAGAGATCGTGGGCTGGTACGATAAAATAGCTCCTTTTTTTGCATATGACAACACAAATGAAAAAGTGACCACTACGAAAAGCTACGAATGCGATACGCTACAGTAACCTGTAAAGGAGTATTTAAAAAAGATCACTGAATATGCAATTTCTTTCGTATAGTATAAGGATGATGTTCATTTTATGTCAATGGGGTTGGTTTCATTGGTGTTTTTCAAATGGAGAACATTTAATGCTTTAAAGAATCGCAATTGTAGATGAGATATCACATTTTCATGGAACTCACAATTGTATGAAATCCTTTACAAAGTGAGTGAATGATTGACCAATATGGT
The DNA here is from genome assembly GCA_009735665.1 of Angiostrongylus cantonensis. Taxonomy (NCBI): domain Eukaryota; kingdom Metazoa; phylum Nematoda; class Chromadorea; order Rhabditida; family Metastrongylidae; genus Angiostrongylus; species Angiostrongylus cantonensis. The sequence continues at coordinate 107,491 of MQTX01000292.1, read as the reverse complement.
AATATAGAGAAGTCGATCGATACACATACAATAGCGAAGAGGCCAATTCACTTAAATGTATGAAGCCTTTCTCGAACCCTGATGTTCATACGTTGCTGTTCATTTCTTCAAGCATCCATCTCAAATATTTTCAGGCATCCATCATTCAGTTCGGACAACTCTGCAGTTCGACCTATTTTTTAATTTTGAATTTTGCTAAATTTTATTTACTCTGCTTTGTATGATGAAGTGGTTATTCTGAAATGATTTACAGTAGCTTATTTCTCAGTTTGGAAAACGTTTCATTACCGCTCGGAGCGCTCCTGATTGTGTTGTATACTGTACCTCCTCTTTACATAAAAGAATTGATAGCCTGTACTGACTGATCAGAAATGGATCCTTGAGCTCTTAACGTAGACCAAATCATAGAAAAGCTACAGAGTTGTTTTTTAATGTTTCAGTCAGTGAGCTGTGAAAACATCAAACCTGTTTCAGTCGGTGAGCTGTGAAAACATCACTGAATAGTAGAAGTCAAATTGTGATTGTTGGGAAGCTCCAACAATGAGGACTTCCAAGGAAAGATGTTAATCGTACAAACGGCTATGTAAAAAACGAGTTCTTAAATTGTTGTTAAAGACCTTTTTTTTACAAAAGTTTTTTCTTCATGAAAATACAGAGAACTCTTTTGAATAGGGGCGCGTGTGGCGCCGTGGTTAGAAGCGCCCTGCCACGCACAAGTGGAATCGATCCTTGCTCTCATGGCCCACCGAGTCTTCCAACCCTCCAGGGTAGGCAAATTGGTACCAGACTTGTCTGGAAGGATAGCAGCACTGGCTCGATACATCGGCAAGCCGCCGCAGGTCATTGTGAAGGTGAGATATGCATCCAATCACCTCCAAACGATGTTGAATGTAGTCGAATGCACGGCGCATCCCTCAGGGATTGATCAAAGCCGAGAGCTTTATCCTTTTTTTATCATGGGAATAGCTTTTAACATTCTATACCATTCATTCTTGTTGGCCTTCGTACATTTCTCTTAAGGAAGTTCTTCACCGCACGGCGTCATAAATTGAGCTTAATTATCACATTTATGAAAACTTCATGAATATCGCATTAATTACATGTTTGAGACCTATTAACACTTTGGGTACAGGTGGTTCCCACTGTGCATCAATAGAGGAGCACCTGGGCTGTTGTTTTGCTCGGAAGAGCACGATGAGGTGATCAGGCGCACTTTGGTGCTCAAACTCATCAGATTTTCTCACATTTAGAGCCATCTATACAAAGTAAATGACTCGAAGTTACTTAATGTGATAGATACATATCGAATGTGGGTTTAAAAATTTTTGTTCGATGAATAGTCCTAACTTTCACATCACTCTGTACATCTGTTTGAAAATATACATCTGTCCTGCAGAGATGATTCCTCAACATTTTGAAGCAATAACTGAATGAATAACGAATGAAGATAGATTGTACATCTAGAAAATTGATTAAAACCTTTTCAATGAAATATAGTTAGAATCATAGTAGTGTCCTTTTAAGAGATCTCGTAGACCTACAGTAGTTTCAATTTCGTTGGTCATCAATTCACTCGAGCTGTTGACAAGTGTTCATTCTCTTTTGTCTCTATTTGTGATTTCCACATGATCGATCAATAGTTCTGAAGAACATGATACTTCCAGTATGCCATCTTTCGTTACTATTTTTAGCGACAAGTTAGTTATAGATGACTTCCTGGATTATCAAGCTAACACGAGGTTAATAAAGAGGTTTACTCGCCTAATGTAACGCCGTCTTTGTCTTCCTCAGAACCGATGATCTGAAAAATATTGGCTATTCCAATGACCGACTTTCTATCGACCTCGATATTGATCAAATATTTATAAACCAAATAAATATTAGTTCTGATTACTTTTTTTTGAGTTTCATCGTAGCTTCTAAACCTACCCAAAGCCGGATGGAGAGATCCATTTTCTTTTCAGCTTAGATGCTTGTTCGCAAGTTGATGATCTCCCATCTATACAGCTCCGTTCTTAGCTACTACAGTGAGGCAGTAAACGGAGATTGAATGCACATCAGGCCAAGTAACTCGCGGTGGCCTAGCGATATATCGAGCCAATGGTACTATCCCCTCAAATAGGTCTGGTACCAATTTGCCGACCTCGGAAAAACGGAAAACTTAGCGAGCCTTTTGATGAGTCCCAGGCGCTGTGTTGATCCCATGTTGTGCTGCAGGTCGCATCTGACCACCGCGCTGCACGCGCACCTATTTTGAAGTGATGAAACGCATATTCTGTAGATGAATAGAAGAATCTATTCATGTACAGAAGACTGGCTCTGAATACAACTCCCGTAAAGGCTAAATGAAGTGTGGCAAGGATTTTAATCGGTTCATCTGTCATCGACATTTCACAAAACCGTCGAAAATCACTTTAGGATGACGAGTAATTCAGCAACCGTAATTGAGATCGAACGAATGTTTCTGACAGGCTATTCATTACGTCTTGAGCGGTCGGCATAGTAAATTATTGACACATTGGCGTTGACGGCAAACGATGAGAGCCGTTTAAGCTTCATTTACGTGTCACATCTCCGTTGTGGTTTTACCCAAAAAAAAAACGAATGGGTATTCTCTCTTTATTGTTACCTGATTAACCTGTAATCCTATTAATTATCCAGTGATACCATCAAACACCAGTAAAGTCTCATTCATCATTGTCATACAGAATAAGTAAGGAGCTCAGTGTGCTTGTTAAGGAGATGGAGAGTGTCACGGATTTTGTGCGAGTCCACTAGTCTCATTGTTTGTGGAGGAACCATAACTACATGTGCCTCTCTCGCCTTTCTCAGGGACAACTGGATATGCTCATAGGTGACTTTACTGGAGTTACCAGTTGAAGATATGGAGTCATTTATCGGAGACCACACCAACACATTCCACATGTATTTCGAAATCGACTGCTTGTATACTTTTCATCCAGCTGATCTATACATGGTATGATATGCATCGAGTCTAACACATCCGTGCACCCATAAATAACTACAATTCAGTGCGTATGGATGGTACAAGTCAATCTGGTGCAACAGACACAAAGAAAGCAATTTCCGAATCCACCTGCATCTCAGGGTGCATATTATACAAGGCCACTTTTTGGTTTGTTCACAGGTAACCTTTTATCCACCATCTGGACTTCGAGCGCTCCATGTAGCTCTGCGCCTAATTAGCTCGATATCACGCATATTAAGGCCGCTTAAGCTGCTAATGATGTTAAGGGTTTTGGCTTACTGATGCACTAAAAAAGCGAATTCTTGGTTTTCTTCGCACTGTTAATCCAGTATGCTTTAAATTTTTCTTTTAAATCTCGACTTTTCTACTTGCTGTGGTTTCTGCACTACTTGACCAAAATACATGACTGCTGTGATCTCTCATGGAAGCATTTTTATCCGCCTCGTAGTTAATCGCGCAAACTGTGAAGAAATTCTAGAAATTTCGAACGCCAACTAGTACTTCTTACTACGGTGCTTTTATCCTTACCTCGCGAACCTGCTTCTTCGACAATTGACGGTAATTTCTCCCTCAGCAAAGTATTTCGTAGATTCATAGAAGCAAATCTGATCCTTTTCCTACTGGCCCTGGCATATTGATAATTATTAAAAAGTGCCGTACCCAATTTGAGCATGTTTGAAGCAAGGATCTTCATATTATCAAAAAGTGACTTTCTAATTTTTAAGAATTCCAAAGCGACAACGACAACGACATAAGCGGTACATTAGGGAACATCATCAACCCCTGCCACACGAAGCCTCCTTTGTTTATTTGCTTTCAATTTCGAAATGTGAGCTCTCAAGTAGAAAACTGAAAGAAATACACCTCGTCACCTGCATCACCTGCAGTCCCGTTGATCGGCGAATGACTCGAGCGGGCGCCAGTAAATCCTCCATTTTTTCCTGCCGCGTGCAAGAGTAGCCCAGTGGGTTCTGCTCGCTCTAGGAACTCGTCGAACATCATATCCTTCTTTCAGGCTCTTCGTGAAAAACTCTGACCATTCGGTCGGCGGCCTTCCTGCAGTACGTTTGACATCCCTAGGAATCCAGTCACTAACAGCTTTTGTCCATCGGTTATCATTCATACCCATTACGTGTCCGGCCCACCTTATATTCGACTGTTTGGTGTATAGAACGGAATCTGTGATTTTCGATGGTTGACGTAGATCAGAGCTTCGGATCCCATCCCTTACTTGTGTGAAACAAGATACTCCTAGCATCGTCCTTTCTACTGCGCGTTCGATAACGCTGAGTGATCTTTCATCATGCTTACGCAGCGACCAGGGCTCTGACGCATTCGTTAGGAGAGGATGAACCGTTGAGTCGAAAAGGTAAGGACGGAGTTGGGTGTTCTTTGTTCTCCTCACTACATCCTCGATGCTCTTGAAAGCTCTCCAAGCCTCTCGTTTCCTTCTGCTCAGCTCTGGAGATAAGTCGTTCATCATATTAATTTCCCGACCTAGATAGACATAACTGGAGCATTCGGATATATTCGTTCCGTTGAGCGTGAATGAGACAAACGAAACCAATCCGCTCTTCATGAACATCGTTTTCTTGAGATTTAGTCGCAGACCAATCTTTCCACACGCTGTATCAAGGTCCGCAAGCATACGTTCATCTCGGCTAATGTCTAGTGTTATAAGGACGATATCATCAGCAAAGCGAAGGTGATGTATCTGCCGACAATCAATTTGCACTCCCATATTATCCCATTCCAATGTTCTCATGATGTTCTAGAGGGTGGCGGTAAATAATTTTAGCGAGATTGTATCGCCTTGCCTAACTCCTCTTTTGACGTCAACGTTAATATCGTTGTAGAATGGTGAAATTTTGGTTGTGAAATTTTTGTACAGCTCACGAAGAATCTTTATGTACAGAGTAGGGACTCCTTGACTATCAAGGGCTTCCATGACTGCTTCTATCTCAATTGAATCAAAGGCTTTCTGTAAATGGTTGAATACACCTCGTAGTCTCCTGAAAATCTGAATTTTATTATGATGAAGCAAATAAACCTTAATCTTGAAGACAAAGATTTGTAAAGTCTGGAAGTCCTTATTGTAATTAGTAGAATTCAATTTGAGTTGAAATTTGTTGATTTAAAGTTGAAGGCGGCCAGCTTTTTCGCATTATGTGACTCCTATAGAAGTCAGGCTATCGCGTGAGGATTAAAATGCTAAAATACGAAAAAAGCTTTTTCGATGATCACGCGTTCTATGCCAACTACTATTGAACCTGGCCTTCTCTTCCAAAGTTTTTTGTTCATATTATTTAACTATAGAGGAGTACTGTAATTGCGTGATCACTGGAATGAGCTGCTTAGTTAAAATAGGACATATAGAAGAAGTGAAAGAGTCGGTAAGCGATTTTACTAGCCCATCAATCTGAGTTGAACTGGAAGAGTAAAGTGTTGGAATTGTCGTAGGGATAGCATAAGAGTGATGCGCGGTTTCCTAGAATAGCTCTGCATTTTTTGAAATACAATGCATTGATTTTTTTTTCGTAAAATAATATAGTGGCTTCTATCCTGCTCAACTTCTTTATTCATTGACCAGCCAAGGAAAATTTCCATTTGCTGCCACCGTGCATCTCTGACTAGCCAAAGGCCACCTTCCACTCGAAAGACACCATGGTGTGACATTTCCTGTATGTAGGCTAGGTGTTTTTACAACACAACGCATCATGAAGCTTCCATCCTATCCACAAAGGCTGGGTAGTCACTTGGAGTCGGCCCAGGATTTTATTGACACTCCTTTCTAACGAATGTAGTGGGAAAAACTAACCGTATTGACCGTATTGGTTAAACTGCGAAAACTGCAGATGCCTACTTGATTATTCATGAAGCTAGACTATTCAAGTGTTAAATATGAAACAAAAATTGTTTCTACGTTTCGCTTCTATGGTTGATTTTTGTTCACATATCGTAAAGCCACCTTTGTGTAATGCAGTCATTCTGAGCGCTCAAAAACTTTTTGGAGCTTTAGGAATAGTATTAAGAGGTCAGCTGTTTTTATAATAAAAGCTAAATGGGCAAAAACAAGAACCCATCCTAATAGCAATATGAATGTCGGTGCCGATTCCTGCGGGGAAGGTGAATTTGAATTTCTGCGAAGCATTCTTTGCTGGATTGAGAGCCGAAAACTCATTGAATTCATTGTGTTTAAACCTACGCCACCAGTGGGGGTGAACGAGCAGGTTTCTCTTGATCCCTTTCATAAATTTCTTGAATGTTGCGTTCAATTCCAGTTGATTCTTCTGGTATTATATTATCAGTTTTGGTTAGGTACCTCACCTTTATCTTTGCACTTTCCAATTTACTTGAATCTTGATGAAACATTTTCATTTTAAGCGGATCTCACCATTTTTCCACTTGCTTCATTGCCTTTCGTCACTGCGCTCTACTCAGCCTCTAGGAATCATAGCCGAAGTTTCTTCACCTAAATATTGAATAATAGTCCAGCGTGGTTTTTTCTGGTACCTTGAGAGCCATGCTAAGGAGTCATTCTTTCAGGCAATTGCCGGCTTATTTTGGTCAGACGTAAGTTAGATTTGCCACTAGGATTCTTTCCGGTGAATAATATCGAGGAGGCTGAAAGTAATTGAAGAATGGAACAGATCAAAACTGTATTCGGTCTAAAAGTATCTGCTAGTAGATCATTGGTTCTTTGGAAGTACTTCCACCTACTGCTCCACATCGTGTCGAGCATGAAATGTAATAGATGTACTCTTTATTTTTTTGATGTTATTAAAAGACCGTACAACTTGTAAGGTCACTCACTTTCAACTTATTCGAATAGGCGCCGTAAAATACTTCGCTGCGCTGCTGGTGCTCATAAATTGGTAAGACAAAATTATTTCATACTTTTCGTATGACGATCGCTGTTTCTTTTGACTTTAGCTAAAAAATATTCGTTTTCCGCTCACTGGGCACTGCCATTAAACACAGGCAACATTCACGGTAAGCAAAGTTTCGGGTGGTTCTGACATGCTTCTTTCTGATTCCGAATGATCTGCTGCTTGCAGCCATTCGTTAATTGACGTCTAGTATGCAATCCACTTACATTCAAGCACACCCAAGTACGTAGGCATAAATATGACACGGGAGATATAACTCAATCTGGAACAGAAACACACAAAAAACATGAAGCTCACTCCTGAATTTACAGCGTATCAAAAGGCTATAAGGTGGTTTTCGCAGTCAAATCGATTTATCGGTTCCAGATCCTTTATAGAAATGATTCGATTAGTCGACAGCTAGAATAATAGTGCACTGAATAAAAAGGATAAAGCTTTCGGCATTGATCAATTCCTGAGGGATGCGCCATGCATTCGACTTCAATAAGTATCGTTGGAGGTGATTGAATGCATATCTGGCCTTTACAATGACTCGCGGTGGTCTTCTACCGATGTATCTAGTCAGTGCTGCTATCCTCATAGGTAAACAGGTATAAATTTGCCGACCCCGGAAGGAACGAAGGCTTGGTGACCTGGCTCGAGGATAAATCCCATATGTATTGCAGGGTGCCTCTGACCGCTGCTCTATAGACGCTCCAGGTCAAAGTATAGTACATGTAATTCCGAATAACGGCAGCTTTTAAGGCAAGTGCGAGTTTATTTTAGGCACTATTAAAAGACAACCAACCATGTAGAAGAAAAAGAAGAGGAATGAGAAGAAGTAAAAGGTGAGGATGAAGGTGCAACAATGGTGTCAATTTGTTGCTCATGGAATTTGTCCTTGAGTCTATTGCTAATTACATCTACAAGTGACCATCAGTCACCCCTTCTCATAGTGTACCGCTGGTCCCGACCGCCTCCTCAATTCACGTCAATAGCTCACTATGCCATCAGGTGACATATGTCCTTTGTGCTTATCATCCTGTTGCAGGTGCTGGCGTTTTATGAACCATAGTAGCTTAGAAGTGAGTGACACTATCCCGACACCTTAATGTATTTGTCTTGTGAGAGCCATGATTTAGTTAATCTTATTATAAATGCCTTTGTTTTCCTAAACCCCGCTACTATGCTAGAATGAAAGTCTTTATGCTTTTCGTATTTGACCTGCTGAATGGTTTTTGTTAACAAATTCATTAAATAAAAACGAAGAAGGCTTCATTGTTATGTTTTGGTAGCACTTGGTTGTCGAAAGTCATGTTCTGCAAATAATTCTTGCTAGTATTAATTAAAACGAAGAAGGCTTCATTGTTATGTTTTGGTAGCACTTGGTTGTCGAAAGTCATGTTCTGCAAATAATTCTTGCTAGCCCAATCCTATATTAACTATCGAGCAAAAATCTAAAAATCTAATCTAAATTAGAACAAAACACTCCACTAGGCGCGCATAGGATGCAGGAACATAACGGAGGGGATTTTGAAGTAGAAGTCACTATCCTCACGCACGAATCGAAAACATCAGCACGTAAAACTCTTGAAGCGTTTTGGATCAATTCCAAAAATTCAAAAATAAACCGCCAGGAAGAGTGTCTTGTCATCACGCGTGACCTGGCGCCTTACCTCAGGCTAATCCAGTGACCTGACACAGACACAATCCTTGGCCATGTAGTACTCTGTGAGGCTGCTATCCACCAAATAACTTAGATACTTACAACAAATAAACGGTAGGTGTTTAAATAAAGTTGTTTCTTATGCGAATAAAGATTTATTTGTTAAGTTTTATCTGCTAGGGTTATGAAGGTGTTTGCCTGACTAGATCGCATCTCAATTTGACCTTTTCAAGCTCTGAAGAAGGCGAAACCACCGAAACGTCAGCTACTGTATCCTAATAAATTTTATAACAACAACCCCGTGTCTGCTTATTTAAATGAAACATCGAATTATCAATCAATGCCGAGGTTAACAGAAAGTCAGTCTTGAGAATTATCGAGCGAATGGTTCGGAGAAAATTCTGGGCTAGATAGAATTTATCAGACCAAGTTCAAGTATTTTTTTATGGTGAGTTTTCCTCACCATGTATGCCTGGACGCTGTTATGAAAGCCCAGTTTTCTTTCGGTCGCTGTTTTCGAATGAAGCAGGCCATTTTCTTAAGTTGAGCAGCGGAGACAACTATTCTTTGTCATGTTTGTGTTGCTGGTAGCGAGCGTGTACGGAGTGCAAAGTCACTTCCATATGTCTCGAACAACAGAGAAGAAACATCCTTTTTGTAGAATTCCGGTTTCAATTCATATAACAGCGAGTATCCTCATATAAGTCACTAAAACCTTTAATTGGTGCTAAAATAGAAGACCAAGCTAAAGAATAAAAAGCGCTGATTAGGAGGTACTTATTTTGTTTGAGGCGTTGAGCTCATGGAAATCTACGTTGAGTAAATTAGCTAATGGGGTTCAGGTGGTTGCCGATGGTCACATTGGCTACTCAAAGTGTTGCCGTGTTTATGCGAATGGTGGTGTTCAGCTTCGTATCGAAGTCGGGCCTATAGGGTTTTGTAACCACTTTTTCAAAACTTCCTGCCATCTTCGCAATATTTTTAACTTTTTTTGCTTAAGTTTGGTTTTACAGTTTGTTAATTTGGCTCTCAATGAAGCACTGCGTGTTTCTTGTGCTTTTACTTCAAACTCTATTGATAACAATTTTGTCTGCCTTCAGTGGTTCATCCATCAAATGTCATATGACTTGTAAATTTTGCTATACATTACGTATCGTAAATCATTGGTGTTCATAATAGTGATACAGAGCACCTCTTCAGTATGACTCTCGCACACTCAATCATCATTGTCCGCGCTGGCACTGTTCGGACAGACAGTGATGAATTGTGGTGGCAACGACGTTCACAACTCCTATCTGTTCCCAGTCTCACATGAGCGCATTGTATGTTTTCACCTGTCTCATTCTCACTTATGTCTTCCGTTTTGATTTGTAAATATAAAATTCTCTGCTTTCTAGCAATTGCTTTGTTGTCAGCAGCAGAAATAAAGACAAATAGTAACACGGATTCTGCTTACTTACTTGAATGCTTATCTACTCTGTCAGATAGATGACTTTTCCAGATGTTGCACAGTGCCTTGTACTTACATCTTTTTTTTTCTTTTGCAACCGTTCCTACAGAGTTGACTGGGCTAAATGCGAGGGTAGATTCCTCTGCAGTTAAAGCATTTGCAATCTTCTAAGTGCCAGTTTTAATACTATCCGACGTGGTTTCCTATCTGAGTCCCGAGATAACCGCACAACGGCGTTCCCAGATAACCACGATCGGGACTCCAATCTTTTGTAGAAGACATATTTACCGCCTTAGTGTTTAACTTCTTCCAGAATGATATTGATTCCCATGACATCAACGAGTTCTACAATTGCTTAACCGACCAACCATTCTAAGATGATGTAATAAGTCGACTCTCGCAGAAATATTTAGGTTTACCTGCATTCTTACTAATCTTGACGATGTGTGAGTTGGTCTTTGTTTGTTTTCCCGCTTGTTTTTCATGTTTTCTTTTTGTTTCTTTTTCTGTTTTCTCTTTTTTTTTGTTTGCGCCACTCGTTGCCACTCATAACATGTTCGTGCAGCTTGAATTCTTATCACACGGCTGAGTTTCACCATATTATAAGGGACAGGTTAGTGCAAATCTGAAATTATAGCCAGCACTTGTCCATTATTCGTTATAACATATCTCTCTAACTATTTAAAACTTTGGTCTCCAAGAAACCTTGGAGAAAAATGTTGAATAAATTTATTAACTTGCAGTACTTTTTCTTAGCCAAAAACTCCTGCCTTAGCCTTTTTTGTTTTCACTTCTTCCATTTAAACGGCGAGCCAATGTCTGCTGTGGCTTCAAAATCCTGTCCGTTGCTGACCAACTGACAATTGTAGGGTTACGCAATAAGAGCTGGAATGGAAATTTATCAAATCTCAATGTAGAAACCAGAAAACTCACTGTTTTTGCATTTCAAGTAGTTCTCATGAGAGAAAGTTGTGTCGGTTAGTATTTGAAATTTCAAGCACTCTCAAGAACAATTTGAATGCTTAACTATTTGAGAACAAACTGGAGAGTTGCCTACTCTACTTCTAACCGGCTCTGAAGAAGGCGATTCTGCTGAAACGTCAGCAACGATTGTGTTGTATGTGTGTTATGGTATGGAAGTAAACGTATGCTGTTTAACAACCTTGCGATTACTGAGAGAGAAAACGATGAATTCTACTTCTAGTGTTTCTCATCTAGTGTTCTCCTTCTTCCGTTGATCATTGCCACTGTCAACATGCACAGTCCCGTCGGTCTTATCTAGTAATAACAGGGGTTGCTTATCTCACATGGTTTGTGTCGGTGTTCTTTGTCAATTAGATACTGTTTTTGTCGGGGTCATCAGCACCTCAATGCTAAGAAGGGACACCTGTTGAATGAACAAGAGTTTCGAGAACTAGAAGGAGATTAACGACTTGTCATTGTGTTACTGTATTATATTTTGTGGATATTTGTGCCATGACTAGACGGTCGGCGCAAGTTCTTTATAATAATTAATCTCGCAGATCTTTTCATTATTGGTTTATTATCTCATCTTCTTTTAGTAGGCTGCTCTTAGATGTCAACACTATGGAAATCGAAGTAAGAGTGTTCATTCCCTTCGCAAGACTACCAAAGCAGAGAACTTCAGCATTTCCATCCGTAAGCTTAGCTATTAGAAGGTCCTTACCATTGGAAAACCTGGAAAGCTAATGTAATTATTTTCTCGTAAAAGTAGTGAAAGCATATCAAATCAAGACTGTTGTGTTCTCAGTGTCCTTTGAGCGAGGCGAACAGTTCGCCACATAGCTCACTAGACGAAAAGAGCAACAATTGTGGTGTAGAATGGAATTTATCGGTACTCATATGAGTCTATGAGTCACTTGCTGACTGTTCCAGTAAAAAGTGATGAGAATGAAAAATAATGCATTACCTCATTTGGTTACTTGGATACTGAAGGTTATGGAATGTAGCGGACTCGAAGATCATTCAAGTGATTTTTCTCTTCGAGGTCACGAGACAGCTGTGCGAGGACTTCCCAAAAGTAACGAGCAGCACTTTAGATGCAAATTTATCTTCTTGCTAGTAAATCTCTTCTAGGACAGCACCAGTTTCCACTATTGGACTTTCAAACTAACTCCTTTACCTTCTGTGTGGTTGAATAAATGAACCTTTTGCTGAACATTGCAGCTCAACAACTAGTAACACGCCTCTTCGAAACAAAGATGAGGCAACAAATAATAGAAGATGATTCTTAAGCGCTTTGTTTCTTTAGAAGAAAAGGAAAAGCGTCGAGAACTTGGACCACCGCCTATAAACATTGATTTTTGAGTGCATGGAATGGAAATGTAACTTCTCAACAATAGTAGGAGCTTGCGCTACATCGTCATTCTGTATAAGAGGAGCTAACGAGACATTTCAGATACTAGTGCCTCACCTCCTTATTGGAGAGTACATGAGGGAGCCCATCCAATCACCTTTTCAGAGAATTCTTCTGATGAGTGCCTTTGATATGAGGGCGGCGCCTGCAACTCAAATCTGAAGAGGGTGAAGGCCTGACTGAAACGACTCTAAGAAGGGCACGGACTTCTTAAGTAGCTTTTGGAGTTTTCCTATTGTTTGTGAAAGTTTTTATTTCCTTTTATAGTTTATATTTTTTCTACATGGGATGCAAGAAGAATGAAAGAGGCTTCATTGAGGGAGTGTTTAGTTAGCATTAGAATAATGGGAAAAATAAGTGAAATAAGTAGAAACTTTCTTCGATTCAGCGGCAGATCTTCGAATAAAATCGAGTATATATTTTTTAAATCTAGAGAATGGTTTCCCATCCATAAAACATTGAACTTTGACATAGAAACTATGAAGTAAAAATCGATCAAGGTAGGAGCAAATTCTGTACGGTGCACTCATTTTTTCCTTTTGTAGCCTCTTCAGCTCTGACAAGTACTTGCATCTCATCCAGGCTTTACTTTACCCTGTGTAACATGATCAGTTTCCCATCATCTCTTCCTCCTCAGTTCGTCTATGTCGTGATGCATCGCTGCATGACTACTAATGATTCAAGCCAGTTCTTGGTACTGCTAATGACCATCTTTCGTTTTTCTCATTCACTGAAATGACTTCATCAGAATATTTGCCAGGTCCGTAAGGCTTTTCCCAATCTTTAAAAATTTCTTTTCCATTGTATTAACTACCTACTCGTGCATAGTTATTAATTGGCAGGATGGGCTGTTCAAGCCATGTGATCATCTTGTATAGTCCAATATAATCTTCCTCCTTTAAACCATGCAAATCTAGTTCAGGGCCAAGTTTTTATTATGTCAATCTTCCACTCATAGAAAAGTCCCGATCTCAAGCCTTTGAATTGCAAGCACCAACTTTCCGTCCTTGACGATATGGTGACGAATATTGACAATGTAAAACTTTTTTTTCTCACTGTTTGTTATCCATTTTAACGGCGGATATTATTTGATTATTATTGTATTTGTATCTCACAAATTATTGATAAATCTAGCCGTTCACCAAATCTTGAATGCTCAGATTTACGAATAATTAGGTTGAAGCATTAGAATCTCTATTTCTCCCATTAATAAACCGCGTGTGGCACAGTGGTTGGAGGCGCCACTGCGACACACGAGAAATCGACTCCTATGCCCATGACTCGCCAAGCTCTCCATCCCTCCGGGGTCGGCAAATTGGTACCAGGCTTGTCTGGGAGGATAGCAGCACTGGCTCGATAGTTCGGTAGGCCACCGCAAGTCATTGTAAAAGCCAGATATGCATTCAGTCACCTCCAGCGATGCTTAATGAAGTCGAATGCATGGCGCATCCCGCAAGGATTGATCGACGCCAAGAGCTTTATCCTTTTTATCCTTTAATAGAGCTCGTGTGGTGCAGTGGTTTAAAGTGACCTGTTGTATATATGACCTTTCCTTCGACCTCCAAACTCAGGCAAGCAAATTCCTACATCTCTTGAGAATTGGGGAGCTGGTACGAAACTTGCTCTGTACTGATAAAAACATTGAGTTAATACATTGGTATCTGGAAGCCATTGTATAGACCTAATATGCATTCAGACTACACTGCAATAGCAAATGGGGTAAAATGAAAGCGAAATCCCTGAGATTTATCAGTAAGGAGTGATTCTGCTTTATCCTTAATTTCACCTTATAGTTCTCGTTTGTGTCGTGTCCTCGGATCATATTGTCTAATAATAGAGTGCATTAAAATCACTTCGTGATCTTTCTTAGTTCTCCTTCTAAGTTCCGAATGGAATCGTTAACAACTTCCATCCATAGGCAAAACTATGCAAATCGTCTTGTGTCAGGTCGTTTTTTAACCGAGAGAAATGCGACACTAAGCACCCTCCATTGCCTTATTTTGTGGAAGGAGTATTTCCATCATTATTAGGTTTTTCTTCATGTTCTTTGCTAGTTATGTGAAGAGTATTCATTGTCAAAACGACTGCTAGCATTTGCAGTTGTGCTGTCACATTTTCTGGCTTTATTGTTAGCAGATGGTTGATTAACCTCATCATGTGTACCAGTCGATATACCCTTCTTTGATTAGTGCTCATGACCAAAGCTTCAAACAAACAATACGAGCTGCCTATCTTTCTCACAACGATAAAATCGTGAACGTATTTTATTGTCTGTTAGTGTTGGTCAGAATTTACACTCTTACGGGGCTCTTCTTTCGAAAAAATCATAATGCTGCTGGACACATTGAGGCTGGTAGTGGACATTATTACTGATTCGACTTTGCTACTTACTAAGGACATATTAGAAGATGAAGAGCACTTTTATCGATGTCGACAGTACTCTCAGCTGCTCCTCTTCCTTCACAATAAAACATTCGAATGAATGTAATTGGGTGAATTGGTTCCTGATTCATTTAATAGCTTTGTGATAAAAAGTGAAACGTACCAACAAACTATGATAAACACCTTATTTGACATCAATGGGTGCAAATTAAGTCATCATGGTTGTGACATTTGTTTTAAATCGTCGTATCTTAACTGGTACATGGCTGTTTTTCTTGCACATTACTTGCTAATACCACAGAGTTCTTCTTTGTTAGGCGTTTTGAGCCCATTTGGTCACTGAAACTGTCTTTAGTGATGGATATGTTGTTATACTGTGGACAAAGGCGACCTTTTCCCTAGACTGAGACGCAGGTGAATCTATTGGATTGATAGACTCCTTGCCTTCTTGCGCCCGACTGATTTATGGATGTCCGTAGGTACCATCTTGCCAAAAACAGGAAAAACTGCACGCGGCAAACAAAAAGATCCTCGTGAGAACAGAGCCCATCAGAAGGCTCTAACATTCAGAAGAGATGAAAAGATCTTCTATCTGAGACGGTGTTAATATTTTAGTAAACAATGAAACAATATTCATCAGAAGTTGTGCGAAAAAACAATGCAGATTATGTAAGAAACAAAAATTGATCGGTGCCATGCAAAACTTATTAATGCCGGGTGCTTAAAACGACTACTTGAAAGCTCATCAAAAAGGGTAAGCGATTCATAGCGGTGAAGAAAAAACGTCTCGTCATCATTGGAGGCGATTTTCTCAGAGTAATCTCTTCGCTGTCTTAGAACAGCGTTTAATTAAATAGTTCCATTCGTGCAGAGCAGCAAGTTGGGACCTTAAACGTTTGTGAAGATAAATTGCGTAGAGAAAATTATGCATCCAATCAGATACACTATCACTGGTAGAGTAATATCTGTGGTGCATCCTTCATAGATTTATGGACACCCAGCACCTCATCCTTATCATCTGCGCCACTGTAGATCTGCTATTTTTTGCGAAGAGTGAACCATCGTGCTCTGCCTTTACACAAATTTGGTTTTTCTTCCATTTAAATTTTTGATATGCATCAGAGTGTGCGAGCTTGATTGCAGACCAGGGAAGGCAGAAGATAAACCACCTGATGTACATCAGTACCACACTTTAACATCGCGGTGTACCCTTGAAGTAGCACTATAATGACGCTCCAGAATATTTAGGATTTTCTGCTTTACCTAGAGCTTTTCCTCGGGATGTCAAGCGTACTGCAGGAAGACCACTAACCCGATGGTTAGAGTTCTTCACGAAAAGCCTGGAAGAAAGATATGATGCTCGACGAGTCCCTAAAGCGAGCAAAACCCACTGGGCTACTCTTGCACGCGACAGGGAAAAATGTAGTATTTACTGGCGCCCGCTCGAGTCATTCGACGATCAGCGGGACTACAGGTGACACAGGTGATACCTAAAGCAATATTGACAAATTGTTCCATTCTTCTAATTCAAAGCAACATCTGCATGTAAGCATATCATCAACTGCTAATCCACTAACGAAGTGTGTAACCCTATATCAAACTTGTTTACTCTCGATAATATGTCTTTGTTTATTTTGCGTGGGATCAGCGACAAGCTAGCTGTCCAGTGTCAGTTTGTCATGATATTCGAGTGAATACTTTCAAAAGCCTTGTTGCCACACCTACTCTTCTATTGCAGGAGAAGAACGGTGCAATCATTCGCTGCAAAAATGTGTTGTCGATGGTTCGACGCCATTTCCTATCATTGTCCATTGTCATCCTTCAGTACTTTATATAGTAACCTACAGTAAAATTTCAGAGTTCAAAATTCGCTCTATTTTTTTTTGCTTAAATTTGTAAGTGGAAGGCAAGTGACTTTTCTCCATGAGATTTCTAGCCTCGACGGATGATTGCTCATGGCGCCGTTAGGTGAAAGGGCTGACAGAAAGGCGGAACTAGGGCCTGTGTGGTGCCATGCGTAGCATGTGAGCCCCAGAAGAGTGAAAATCGGTTTGATCTAACCCGAGGTCCAGGTTTGCAAATAGTTCAGGATCGCAGTGGTTGTATTACACATCAGACCCTCCCGTGAAAGGCAATAATAGATAGTATCACCTGTCACCTGTATCACCTGTAGTCCCGTTGATCGTCGAGTGACTCGAGCGGGCGCCAGGAAATCCTCCATTTTCCCTGTCGCGTGCAAGAGTAGCTCAGTGGGTTCTGCTCGCTTTAGGGACTCGTCGAGCATTATATCCTTTTCCTAGGCTTTTCGTGAAGAACTCTGACCATCGGGTCGGTGGTCTTCCTGCAGTACGTTTGACATCCCGAGGAATCCAGTCACTAACAGCATTTGTCCATCGGTTATCATTCATACGCATTACGTGTCCGGCCCACCTTATCTTCGACTGTTTGGCGTATAGAACGGCATCTTTGATTTTCGATCGTTGACGTAGATCGGAGCTTCGGATCCCATCCCTTACTTGTGCGAAACGGGATACTCCTAGCATCGTCCGACTGAGCGACTGAGCGTTTCGACTGAGCGTTCGATAACGCTGAGTGATCTTTCATCCTGCTTACGTAGCGACCAAGTTTCTGACGCATACGTTAGGGCAGGAAGAACCGTTGAGTCGAAAAGGTGGGCACGGAGTCGGGTGTTCTTTGTTCTCTTCACTACATCCTCGATGCTCTTGAAAGCTCCCCAAGCCGCTCGTTTCCTTCTGATAATAGATAGTAAATAAATAAAATAAATAAATAGAAATTTGACCTTCCTACTATTCTTCTTATTATTATTATTGTTATTATTGTGGCTTTTCTTCGTAGATGAAACAATGAGAATCTCTTAGAAAGGAATTTTAAAGCATCCCATATCATCATACTTGACGACTGGGGATTGTTTTGAAACCGACCGTGGTTTGCTGCTTTACGGTTAATTCACTTCCGAAGCTACGATGATTGTTAGCATTTGTTTACTCTCGGCGGGGCTTTCCCTTGAAATTGTCTAACTCTCCTTCGACTTAGGTGAACCTTCCGATTCCACATCGTACTTCATCATCCAGGAGTACCTTCGAGCAATGATGAGCTGGTAGTTCATTGAGGGAGGTTGGAAACAATGGTAGTGAAAATGTCGGAGCTAAATATTAAATCATTAGGGGTAAAAAATACCAAGAAAACAATTTTCAAGTTTTTTTTAACATGTATTTTTTCCTTTGATGAGCTTACAAGAGGTTGATAATTTTATTTATTTTCGGCTAACGTCGTTTTCATCTTCCTCAGAGCCAATGATCCGAGTCGATGGTTCACACTTGTTATTCTTCTCGATGTGGTAGCTTCGCCTTCCTGTCACGGAGGGAGCGTAGACCATCGACTCGGATCATCGGCTCTGAGGAAGATGAAGACGTCTAAACGTTAGCCGAAAATAAATATAATTATCAACCTCGTGTAAGCTCATTGAAGAAAGAATACATATTGATTAATCACACCAAGGTTCAAGGAAAGTTGGTTTCGAAATACTTTTCCCAAGTTTTAAAATTGCAATGCAATTGGAGTGACGTTGTTTTTTGATTTAGTTCCATTTTCGTTGTGATATAGGATTATTTTTATGAGCTGACTAAGAAGAAAGACTGCTCTTTAGTTTATTGATTGCCGTTGTAAGTCAGTTGGAAGATGAAAAGCGTGGTTTTGAGTGTGTAAGCTTGAATTCTTCAGCAATTAGAACAGAAATGCCTGTGCACATCCTCGATATTTTTATTCAGTAAACACGAGATGTTCATTTATTCTTTATTGCTTTGAAGCTGACGATTCGGTAGTATCACCTTCTTCAGAGCCTGGAAGGGTACACTGACATGTAATTTACTAAGTCAAAAGCTTTAACAGCACAAACACGGTATGATTATCGTTCGTGTTTTCATCTTTCAATTTTTGTTGGTGAAGCGTTTGACACATATCAGTGTACCCTTCCAGGCTCTGAAGAAGGTGATACTGTTGAAACGTCAGCTTTAACGAAATGAAGCATAAAGGGGCACAATGTGTTTGCTCAACAAGAATATCGGGAACAATTCGATGAATGCCGAAGTTAATGGAAAGTTGATCTGGGGATTTGTGCACATTGTTTGAAAGAAGGATACAACACAATTCGAATGTCGTTCAGAAAGTGGCCCTTCTCTTTTGGCAAACTCAATCTGTTCATATCATCGTTATCGCAATAATTGGAGATGTGTTCACCTTTTATGTACACGAACGAATTAATGCTTTTCTCACACGCCCTTATCAGCGTTGATCAGGTCCATGATAAGTGACTGCTCGTTATCAATCTGTTTCAAGTATAACCTCACTCTAAGTGGTTTACTCTTATATCGTGGTTAAGGATGTTTTTGGGCATCTAACTGCGAGGGAAGGGCTTTACATTCTCAACGCTCCATGTTCATCCTTGGAATAGATTGTTTTGTTACTAAAAATAAACCAATGCAAGAATTCCGTATCGTGCTGGAAAAATCCTGTTCGCAAAGTAGGAAACCTCCTGTTATGGTCCATGGAGGCCTCAAAGCGGTTGTGGCTGACAACTTGGAAGAGAGTTCTCATCTCTATCTCATATTCTCTCATCTCTGCTCGACGAAAAAAAAATCTTAACTAACCACTGAGATGGTAGTCGAGTGAAAATGGCGTCGGGACCAGAAATCGTGCCGACCAAATACCTGAATAAATAGGTATTGCAAGAAGCAATCGTTTATAAAAATTTTACGCGCGTTCGATTTGAAAATGCAGTATTTTCTTCAAACTTCAGTTTGCAGCCTTATTTTTGGCAGTTATTGTCGAAACGGTAATCCGTGCGATTGACGTCTGTTCCACATTAAGCATACAAAGCGTTGACCTTTCACTGACTGCGTATAGATGGGTCGTTTTAGCTACTTAGGGCACTGAGGCGTTCAATCCGACCGATACTATAGTAGAACAAAATCCCAAAAGCAGTCCACAAATTAATGAGGTCCATTTATTTTGAAGGTAAAACTGGGATGTAAAATGGTCATGGAAATTTTTTTAGTTTCTTACGCTCTTGATAAATTTGGTCGATATTCCCACTATTTGTTTGGAGATGATGCAACTGTATAGCACGCCAAAAAAGCGAATAATTCAAAAATCGCAGAAAGCAGAATTATAAAGATGAAAAACCAATTAGTGTTATAGGAAAGTCGTCCAAACTAAAAGTTATTTGAGCTTACTCATCTGGAGGCCCAACAAGGGGTTAACTCTGTGCCAACGGTCGCTGCAATCTCGGAGGCAAGCTTATCGCATGGAGTAAACCACTCGCTGAACAACAAGAGTTAACGGCTACCTGCGATTCAAACCTTGTTAGTTACAGTTTTTTAGTCAGTGCTCCGCATGAGACATCTTGGCATCCAAATCGACGAGATTTGGATTTGTTCATAAGTTCAACTCGTGTAAGAACTTTTTAATGAAGCGCGTTGAATGCTGCACTAGTCGATTCTTCCTTGAGTCTTGGTATAGCTATGCTATGATGTTCCCAAGTCTTCATTACAGTGAGTAGTCACTGTTGGTTGAAGGCAGCTCTCCAAACAAATCTGGAAACATTTTCCTGACTCAGAATGGATGGGAAGCTATGTTGGTCTGGGATGGAGAGGTGGAGCCAGTGAATTTGGTTTATTATTAAACAGGCTCTGTCTGCGCTTTTCGCGTCTTTATATTTTGTATTACTAAATATGTATTAGACAAAACTACAAACAAGTAAACCCTGTAGAAAACTGGTGAAAGTGCAACTACGAATGTTGTTGGTAAACATTTTAATGAATTACAACTTAATTGGCGTTTTTTCTTTGCTGACAACTTTGTCTTATTTTCAATGGTAAAAAAGCATAGAGGATAAAGCTTTCGGCGTTGACCAATTATTGAGGTATGAGCCACGCATATGACTTTATTAAGTGTCGATGGAGGGATTTAATGCATATCTGGTCTTTACAATGACTCGCGGTGGCCTGCCAATGAATCGAGCCAGTGCTACTATCCTCCCAGAGTCTAGTGTCAATTTGCCAACCCTGGAGGTATGGAAGGCTTGGTGGGCCTGGAACACGGGAATCGATCCCTTGCGTATTACAGAGCGGCTCCGACCATTGCGCTACACGCGCTCCATTGAAAACTAAAACATTCGAGAAATATGTTTGTTCTTATCTAGACTAATTCGCTTCCACAAGAAAATCATGAAGATATAGACGACAATTGCCATTCATGTAGTATGTTGCTGGTTAGGCAACGTTTTCTCTTGCGTCTGAAAAAAGCCATGCTTTGTCATTTCCCAGCAGGTCGTCATCGCAAACATTCACGTCTTTGTGAATCGCTGGTTTGCCGCCCATCCATGCAACGAGGTTTCTTCCTGGACGGCGGCATGGCGATTCTTCACATTTGTTTACACTTAGCGATAGGTTTCTGGATGACAACGTCGGTCCTGTTCTCGGCCTAGGTGTCCTAAAGGCGCGATTGACCTCTGCTATCTAACGTCCGACAGTTTGATGTTTAGCAACACCAAGACCATCTAAAACTATGAAGAAACTAACTGATAGAAGAAATGAAAAAACCTGCTTGGTCTCTTATTTCGTTTCTATTTGAGTAGAAGACGTCATATCACCACTTTCACTTGCATAATTATCCTTACTTTAATTGCGGCAATTAAACCATCTTTCGCGTATCATGCAGTGCTCTTAACTACCACACCTGGACGTGTATCCTTACTGCTTGGACGTTTTTTTTTTGTTAGGAGGGCAACACTGATATTCTTTCCGCCCTTGTCGACCACGACTTTCTACGTCTACTTTTGTCGTATCGATTCATGCTGCAGGTGTTAGTACCACTAATAGTTGTTGAGAGTTCACTTCAAAGGCGAAGAGCAGGACTAGTAGTCCCTGTGTAGACAGAAATCCTTCTATCCTTGCATTCAGAAGTGACATGCGAAATTTTTCTTATTATAATATTTATACCGTATTTGGGCAATCGATTATTATGCGAACAACAAAGGAAGTAGTTAGACATGAAAAAAAGCGTTTCACGTCGCTGATCGGGTTTACTTCACAATTTTTTTTTATATGACCCATCTTCACGTCTACTATGCGGATCCAAGCACTTCTCACATTCAAGTCGTTTCCTCGCATCCTTATCCACGAAAATTTTCCAACTTTTTTAGCCGTGGCTTTGTATACTGATTGAAGATTTTCATTCCGTTTTGAATGTCGTAGAATTCTGATCAAGTCGATCCTTCCTAGTGTGCTGAGATAGCCGGGATGGAGCGTTTCAAATTGGATTTCAGAGAGTGGTTTTTCCCTCACAAGTCCGGTACCATTTTTTCGACCTCGAAGGGATGAGAGCCTTGGTTGCCTAATAACAGAATCGAAGTAGCAGCATGCTCGTGATGACCAGCATTATTACCACTGTGCAATCCGCCCCATTACTCCACAATTGCAACAAAAATTTTCAGAAAGGAATTCAAATTTCTTCAGAAAATGTTGAAGACCTTGTATTCACGCTAGTGGTGGACCTCTTGAGCCATGTAAAGGGCCTGCGTCGGGCATTACCATGTGCCGGATGGATGATTAAGGTGTGGATTAGAACTGATTATGTACGCTACTTACGCTGTTATGAATGTGGATTTAGTTGAACACTTTTTCTCACTTGAAAAGGCCAGGAAATATTACTAAATATCGGATGGTCATGTACAGCGGAAATGTCATCTCCACCGCAGCGGTTCCCATCTGAGGAAGAGTTCAGGTTTTCAAAAAGAAAGCCCACGTGCAGGTAAACCTATGTCACATCATAGCCCAACGAGCTATCTATGATCACTCTCTCGACAAAAGCGGTGAGAATACTTCACTTTATACAAGAATAGGTAGAAATTTTCTGTTTTTTGATTAACAACTAACTCGGTAGCTTTAGTGCCGTCCTGCAAAGTGCGTTTATTAGTGTTCTAGTCGAGTCTGTCGATGACAGACGGAACTAGAGATGGTACAGGCGGCAGAGACTGTTGCTGTGATGGTGAAAGCCTATATTGGCCGGGTGTGAATCCTGTTTACCTACTGTGGTACAGGCAGATACTGTGTCCATGAGCGTCCCGATTTCGGTCAATTAGGTTAAGTACGCATTGCCTTTGATGTATTCTATTTGCACTCTACTCTTCTCATCCCTCACCATGCCTTCCTCCCTTTTCCTTACCGAACCCGCTCAATGCATACATCACACGTCTTTGTTAGCTTCGATTGTTATCTTTGATACGTCGTGTCGAATTTTCCGGCTGTATTTTCCTATTTTGTGATTTTTTTAAAATTAAAAACAGTGCTTTGCTTTTGTCTACTGAGAGCAGTGTGTATTGAGCAATCAATTTCGAATTAACGGCTAGTGTTGAGAGAGGAGAAGTCATCGTGAATATTTTCCCACTCTCTGAAGGTGTCCATTCTCGGTGAAAAGCTTCTTTCTTTAGAAAGCTCTAAAACGGCTCTGTTTATATGAAGACTTTGTGTATTTCGTATTACATGATTCTTAGGAAAACATTTCTCAGAACTGACTTCCTATTGGCCATCACGAAGTCATTGCATTTTCAATGAGCCGCGATGAAGGCGTTCTACAGAATTCATTAGAATTTGGTGCTATTGTGCACTTATCACTATTCATGGCCTTACAACGTTGTTTTGATGAGTTCTCTGTAAATTTGTTTTCTTTTAGGCTTGGCGACACCATCTTTATCAGTCGAAAATCCCAAATATTATCTAATATCACAAAAAAATTCTGTATTTGGTTGCTGACAACGCCAGAGAGGACATTGCGACCAAACGCACACCGCGCTCTAGTCAGACATTTCACAGTGAGGGAGGTAGGACATCATCAACCAGTAGATTTCTTTGAACAAAGGATCATTTGTATTACGTAATTCTTAGGAAAACATCTTAGAAAAAACTTCTCTTGAATTTGTTCTAAAAAGTTCGAACCACGTGACCAAGTTCTTAAAGGACGTCTGACTGCATTCGTTGGTTCCATCGCTTTCTTCAAAAGTCACTGTTATGTTTCCAGTCTCATGTATTATTAGAGGATAACAACGGTGTGACATAGGTTTCCCATCTTTTCTCATCCAAATGATTTTTCTATACAAACATATGTCACTCTCTTATATCATCAATATTGTCTTCGCCATCCACGTCAGTAAAGAAACGAATGGACTATTTTTGGATGTTATAACTTTTGAAGACAATGAAACATTGTTGTTTTGTAGACTGATTGAGCGTTTTCGAAGGTTTAGTGTTAGTTTAAAACTGTCGTCTAAGACTGACTTTTACAATGCAGCAGAAGCATTTTTTTCAGAAATTCGAACTCAACTGGCAAATAAGAAATTCACTAGTATGTAACATTATATATGTATACACTCATATATATATATATCACTCGATTTTATTAAGTATCGTTGAATGTAATTGAATGCATATGTGGCCTTTACAATAACTCGCGGTTGCTTACCGATGTATCCAGCCAGTGCTGCCATCCTCCCAGACAAGTCTGGCACCAATTTGCCGAACCCGGAGGGATGGAAGGCTTGGTGGACCATGGGCGCGGGGTTCGATCCCACGTGCGTGTTGCAGGGCACCTCCGACCACTGCGCCGCACGCTATATCATACCGATATCAATATATAATGTTGTCTAATATATCAATATTTATATATGAGTGCCTAATAGAGCAAAAGCGTAAGAAAGGAAACCATATGGAATAAAAAGCTGTACAGTTAACCAAAATGTGCTGTGGATAGGATTGCATGACACTCACATTTCACCCATTTCACCCACGCACCTAAACATCTGCTCATGTTTATTTTTTCAACCATTTTTTTGTGTTATTTTGTGGATTTTGGTAGAAGGTTCACAATAAGCTCTTACTCACAAGGTTAGGAGTGTCGGTGGTCAGGAAATTTCGAGATGAAAAGTATATGACAAGCATAACGAATATCTGAGCAACTGCTGCTTAAGAAAATTAGGTTCAGATTTTTTATGAGTTTAAGGAACAATTTACTTCAGAAAGGCGTATGGTAGTGGAAATTTTGAAGAGATTTCGAAGTAACGGAGCTCTATGAAATAGTTAATAAAGGTCAAATAACTGCCGTGTAGCATGGATGATACTATGCAATTTTTGCCTCTTCTCTATGAAACCATAACTAAATTTATAACCCTCAGTAGCATAAAAGGCAGACCAACCGAGTGGTTAGTGGTGTGATATATGGGGGGACAAGCTGCTGGTTCCACCCTCTCCCAAATGCCATCCACAATTCATGTGAGAACGCCTTGGCTCGGCTATCTTCAAGATTGCAAGAGAATCAACTCGATCAGAGTTCTACGAGATTCATGGCAAAGGGGAAGACTTATCAGGCAGTACCCGAAGCTACACGCAAAAATTTTGAAGGCTTTTGGACATGGCAAACGCGAGAAAACGAATCAAATCTAGGGAGTGCTGGGATCCGCGTAGTAGATGTGAAGACGGATCATGTAAAAAAAGGCATGTAACAGCGTCATGGTTCTAATCTCTGTGGTATTTCAGTAAGTATTTTTTTAGAAGTTATGAGGTCGAAACGAATCCAACCTGTACATCTTCTGGCGAATAACTATTCTGTGTGAATGATTCGAACACTCATTGTTGTCGCGTTCTGTACTAAGACCAACACCGCCGACTCATTGTTACGCAGAATGAACGATAGGACGACGAAGAAGAAAAAAAAACCCATATCGTCTATTGCAATCCCTTTCTATTTATAGCCATTAAACAGCCATAATAGGCAAAGTGCGTTTTTTTGTTGTTGGTGCTGTCCCACGGTTAGCCGCGCGTAGCGTATGGTTCATACGTACAAATACACGTTACCGTCAGTATCAGGGTTCTCTAGTAGCACATACTACTTAGCGTTATCAGCTATGCTTAGGAAGGAAAAACACCTACCACCAGTCACTAGTAATATAAAGCTGTTGGCAATTTCCGTAGTAGCCATATGTGCACACATGCCTTTATGATGTCTTTTTACGAGGTAGACCGCTCCCTTGATCCCAGTTACAACGCTCCATAATGACGACCTTTGTGACCTCGGCAGATGAGCTAGGCAGCACTCAACAACAGTCATTGTTGTGTTATTGTTATACAATAAATTTTTATTACACATTGCTACACATTTCGTGGGAGGTCGGAAATTTTTGCGATAAAGACGAAAGTATATTTTGGTTCCAACATGTTTTCTTTTCGAAAGGAAACCGCTGGCTGCTATAGCTCTGATACCGTCGTGCGGTGATTATGAACATTTACTTCATAAGAAAAAAGAACGAAAATATCTTTTTTGAGTTTTTAAGAAAACGTTAAAAAATAATGAAGAAGAAGTTTTTTTTTGTGGTTTAAATAGTTAGGATGGTGGAGGTAATCACTAGTTCGATAACTTTGACTTAAGAAAGGGAGGAAAAGGAGAATAGAGAGGGAGATCGGGAAAGAGGAGAAATGAATGTGTGTGCCAATAGGTAAAACTATTATTTTTATGGGCTATGAAAGCGAATAGTCCTCCCGCTTAAATATAATCCAAGCAGTTTTTTTTCCAGCTTAAAGAAAAAAGACCTTAGTAAAAGACATTCGCTGCTTAAAGACGTTAAGCGCTTGACATTGTTGTATTTCTGAAACGGTGGAATTGGCAGATGATGGTGCTCCTTGCAAGAAAATCGAAACGAAGTCGATGTTGCTCCAGGTTTAACAGTATTTTTTCATTGGTAATGTCGTCAACGAGAGGTTGCATGTTGATTAGTAATTTCGAGCTTAAAGAACAGTCGGCTTTTGAATTAAATTTTATAGTCTTTTCTTGTGATAAAACTGAGTATAATGTTCAGTACCGTAGTACTTGCAGACGATGCTCATCAGAATGGTAGTGATTCGTTGTACCGACAGGCTAACACGCTATTTAGGCGAAAGATTCGCCGATTACGCCTTTCACGGCCACAAACGACAAATTAAGTTAGCCACGACAACGCAAGGAAGCCGCCCATCCGGGAAAACGCTTTCGTCCAGTCGCAGTTATAGCTATTCTTCACCACGTTCTGTCTGCTCCGTCCAGAGAGTTATAGCTATTCTTCAATAAGTTCTTTTCCATTACTTGTTCTTCGTTGTCGTCTCTGGTCCATTATGTTTAGGTTTGACTTAGCATCATTGCAGATGTTAAGGGAGAAAAAAAAATGAACAAGCTACAGTTTCTATGTAGCTCAAAAGGCACCCGCTAACAGTTACTTGTTCTGGGCTTAGTTTCTAAAGATAGTGTAAATTTTGCCGGTTTTTCTTTTAATTTTTCTTTTCTTTAATTTTTTAATGTTAAAATACCAATTCAAAAGTTCTATCAGTCTGGCTCACAAGGCTTCCCGAAGTCGCTTAGAGTACGGTTACCGTGAGTGCCGCAGTGATATTGTTGCATTTTCTGTCCATTATAAGATTTTTTTTTTCTCACCAATGGTAATGATGATTGTCCAGTTCAGCAGCAACAGAGCTTCCGTTCCACAATCACTCTCCTCTCACACCCCCTTCACCTCCCCAGTCCCGTCTCTGGCTCGTCCCCCGCCTGTGACGCAGCCGACGGCAGCAGCGGCTAGTGGCCGCTAGGGCGACTGGCATGGCAGGCTATCCACCACTATCGCGCCGACATCGGCTTGTTACGCCCATTTGGGATCGGCGCTAATCACGAAACAGGGCTGATAATTTTATTAACGTTTTCGTGAGAATCCGTCTCTAATTCGATTTTTTCTCTCGGATTTGTTAACGAGTTCGGCCGGAATTAAACGATTATTCGATTTCTGAGGGGTACGCTGAAGACGTAGTCAGCTCATTGTATTGATATAATTCGAAATATTACTCAAAGTACTCGTTAAAAAAACTCTATTCCGGCCCGCCTTGAAGCTAGGAAGCGACAAACTTTATAAAAGACGTATTCCATGAAGAAGCTAATCAATAATGATCATCTGTATGAATTACGGTATCTTTTTAATGCTTTCATTTTACACATTCAATGTAACCTCATTTGAACCCGTCGTAATGTCCACTAGATGAATGGCGCCATTTCAAAATTATTCATTTTTTCTCCATTATTAAATTCGGCCCGTTGTAGTCTCAGTGGCCATAGTTTTTTTTTGCCTTTTTTGTTCTTCTGTCTTCAGATATTGCGAAGTATTTTTCTTATTTTTCTCTTCTCCGCCCTTTTTCCTGGTTTTCGTCATTTTTTGTGTATATTACAAGAAATAATTAGATAATAAAGAAGAGAGGTAACGTAATGGTAGTGATGCCGATCATCACGAGCGCGGCAATTATTTGATCTTTCGGTCTCACCAGGCCTCTCATCCCCACAGGGTTGGGAAATTAGTCCCAGACTCATCTGGAAAAAGTTCGCTCTCTGAAATTCAAGTGGGAACACTGTAGCCCGGCTATCTTAGACTGCAGAGAGAGTGGGCTAGACCACCGCTCAACGACATTTATGACAAAAGGCAAATCGTCAAGCAACAGCCGTAGCCACACGCAAAGGCTGGAAGATTTCGAGGATAATGGATAGGAGAAAGCGAATGGAATGCTGTTACACTGCTGAGATCCGCATTATATAAATGAAAGACGGGTCGTTTGAAAAAATAGGGTAGTAAGAATTTCCCCAAGGATACGCTCTCATTACAGGTGATCGTAAAGGTTTTTCTGGGTGTTGTACTATGATGTGCAGCAGAAATTAATCGTCCAAGCAAGTTCTGGGCGAAAAAGGAATTTGAAATGTCCATCGGGAAGCCCACCTAGGAGTAAAGTAGTGTCAGGAATCACTGCCGCCTTAGCAACAACATAGTTATTAGCTGGTAAGTGTTAACGACCTGCGAATGTCCTTGTATGGCTTTCGAGACTCCAATGAAAGAAAATGCCTCCCACCCAACAAATTAGCAGTCAAATGGAAATTGTGGTATGGCCTGCACGTTTCTTCATGATTCGTGAAGGTCGATCGCGGTCATGGCAATTTTTCAAAAGTGCTTGTAATAACCGACGGATAATATGATAGTGATCATATTTCAATTGGTTTGAATCGATGCCCAGTGCAAATTGTGGTGTTGTCTATCGACGATGATCAAATGAGGACATCTTGAACTGTCCAAATCGGCCGACCACTGTTAGTCCTGATTGTGTTGGACACAACGGCTTTCTGCCAATAACGATTTTCAAAAGTGTGTACAATTCCCAGGTTCGACTTTCTATTAACCTCGGCATTGGAATATGAATGCGTAGTTTTCTTGTTCAGCCATCGCGAGGTTATTATACAGCATACATTTACTTCCATAGAAAAACACACAATACAATAAAATACAACAGTTTTTTGTTTTTCTATGGAAGTAAATGTATGCTGTATAACAACCTCGCGATTGCTGAACAAGAAAACTACGCAGTGTGTACAATAATCAGTAGATAATGCGCTGGTATTGTTATATGAATCGATCTGAACCGACCGAAGTCGACTGGTTCAGCGATGGTCTGAATGGATGATTCAGTGACATTCTTGAATAACGTTGACCAGTCTCGAGCAGCAGAAGATTGTTGTGTTCGTTCTCGTTGTCGTCAATTACATCGGGGCAATGATCTCAATCTGTCTGTCGTTACGTGGTTCATTGCATATGTGCGTTTCCTCTGTTTGTCTGTGGGGTAATACAAACCGCACTCATCAAGGACGAAACGTCCATGCACCTCAATAGACTCGTTGCCGCACTAAACTCCTTCGCGCTGACCTACAGAATGGTTAAACTCGTCAGGTTATAACCCAACTATCCTAGTAAATGACCACATTCATCTGGATACGGACAATTCTCATGGCTATTCCTTGCTTGAATTTGTTTGTCAGTCATCCTAAATTCACCGAGAGTGTCTCTCTTCCAAATGGTTTTTCTAAGCAGTGTAAAACGTTGACACCAATGGTAACTTCTCCCATAGTAGTGTAGCAAATACGTTTCCAATACAAGCTGTAGCTTTATCAGTGCTTGATCGATCCCATCTATTGTTTCTATTCTTTTACTTTAAGCAATTTGATTGTCGTTTTCATTTCATGCCAATACTCTGTTTCGTTCTCTTTGCTCCGAATCAGCTCTAGTTAGACAAGACCTTAGCTTTCTAATAAATGTGTTGTTTTCTACACTTTGACTGGGATTTTCCCTCTTTATTATTTCTATGAGATTTGAGGCTCATTGAAGTATCGCGAGAGTACAAAAGACCGCTCTGTCTCCCTCTTTATTATTTCTATGCTAACACTTCATCTAATTCGATTAGATAGGCCCCGTTAGCGTGTCAATTGCTTTATTTCATTTCTATTAACGATCAGATACCTCTAGGTGATTTCATTACACTCCACGCGTTTCTGCTGCTCGTTAAGCATTCACCTTAAGTCTCGATAACACGAAAAACAGGGAAGCGCACAAAATGTTGGCACAATCAGTTTTATTTTTAATGTTTATCACCTCAAGCCCTGGTGTTACATGCGCTTCTTCCCACATGAGTTTCTGAACAGAAACTCGGGATCCTTTTACTCAAATGGGATGACCCTATAGGCGTCGAATTCCGTGCTGCATGTCGTTGTTCTACATCAATGAACATCACCTAGCGTTGGAACGGCGGTGAATCATTAGAGATTAGGCGGTGATCTTTCATAAAGAAAAAATCGTAAAATACCGTCCACCTACAAAGTCGGCACCATTTGCTGCTCTTCGATGCGTCTCCTTCCTTTGTGAAGAGGGCCACATATGTGTGTTTGCATTTCGAGCAACACGTTTT
Source organism: Angiostrongylus cantonensis (assembly GCA_009735665.1). Lineage (NCBI taxonomy): Eukaryota > Metazoa > Nematoda > Chromadorea > Rhabditida > Metastrongylidae > Angiostrongylus > Angiostrongylus cantonensis. The sequence continues at coordinate 76,898 of MQTX01000292.1, read as the reverse complement.
TCTTCCGCTAACGCACTTGTACATCTGAAATCCATGCATTTGTAGTCTGTGCCTTTCTCTTGGTTCCATTAAACCCTGCAAATATTCGATGGGTTACAAACTTCAGAAATATTTTGAATTATTTGTAGATTAAGGTAGGTTTTCGTTTATCAAGCTACTCAATGACATCGTTTTAATTCAACGTTTCGTCCTTAAGTGTTCTTTACGTCTTAGAATTTCATGCTGTTTTTTTTTCGTTGCTTTCGATTCGATAATTTTTCATTTCGATTCGAATTTGACAGTGAAGCCGTAGAAGCCATTAACGAGAGTTTAACGCTGTTTTGATTGCAAAAGTTTCGTGCTGGTGAACAAAGCTGTGAAGCTGAAGAGGGAGCACTGGAGACGACCAGCTGCCATCGACAATGACCACTTGAGGACTTTAATTGAAGCAAATTCAACCCCTATAGTTAGAAAGCTTAAGGAAGAACTAGGCATAAGCAAAATAACAGCTTTACTCAAAAATTTGATGTAACCAAGAGGTCGCTATTATGAGGCCTGTCCTGTTATCATTCTGCACAATAAAAACACTTTCCATTTCTTAACCTCACTGTGAAATCCGATCATAAGAGTGATCTCCACGACGGTGAAATGCGAAAAATAAAGTACCGAGACATTTCTGAAGGCTAACATTTACATCATGCGAAAAGTTAATTGCTTCTTCTGGCATGGCAGACATAATCAACCGGTTTTATAACTTCTTCAATCCTAATAAAGCCAATCTGGAATACAGTACTGTCGAGACATAGTCAAAGTACACAGTAACGTCCGTGCCTGTTGCGACAACTGTCAGTCAGTGGGAACGGATTCTATTACATAAAAAATCCGAGTACGTCACGACAGAGAAGAACACTGTAAAAGTTTAAATACTTGAGATCTGATGCTGCCCCTATCCTAGCATTTTCAATAAAACGGTCACAAATCCATTACTCCATCATCTCAGAAACTAGGTAATGAACCAAATCATTTACAGTGAAGTGCCAGCTGAAAACAGCGTGAAAAAATTCGACCGGTTTCCCAAACCAAGAATTTTACTGTGATGGAATTCGTAGGATTGTCCTTTATTTCTGAGACGTGTAGATCCTAGTCGCTTTTATTTTGATTAGTTAATTTTACAATGAATTGAGGTATATTTGCCCATATCCAAAACCGTGCATTTTCTGGATCACCCAGCTATATGGCTGGAAAAAGAAGAACGTGTTACGAAATTCATCGATCGTATCACACGACGACTAACGTGTTCTTAGTGAAAAACATTCGTTCTTATATTTCGTTTGATTCAGTGAAAATCTAGTCTATTCGACAATGTGAAACGACATTATGTGTGCCCATCCGAGAATAATTGAACAAGTCACGCAATAGTTGTTGAACGTCGGAAATGTTGCAGGAAATCTATGCAGGGACCACTAACTTTCCCATCTTTGACTCCTTTCAAAGAGTTGAGTATCTAAAATCAGTTGATCACAAACCAGGTTCGCCAGGTCCTAGAAGATTTCAGTAATATTCAAGTAACTAAGTTAGCGGTGAGACTCCCATTTTTATATAAACTTGCAGTTTACGACTTTCTGATGACATTACTGTCATGATTTTAATCAGTTACAAAAACCTAAAGATATTTGCCAATTAATCTATTTAATTATTTAGATGGGAGAGCGTGTGTAAGGGCGCGTGTGGCGCAGTGGTTGGAGGCACCACTGCGGCGCGCACGTGAAATGCGCCCATGGTTCACAAAACCTTCCACCCCCCGGGGTCGGCAAATTGGTACCAGACTTGTCTGGGAGGATAGCGGCACTGACTCGATACATCGGCAGGCCATAGCGAGTCATTGTAAAGGCCACATATGCATTCAATCACCTCCAACGATACTTAATGAAGTCGAATGCATGGCGCATCCCTCAGGGATTGATCAACGCCGAGAGCTTTATCCTTTATCCTTTAATTATTTACATATTTAAATAACCTACTTTCACACCTTATGCAGATTTTAGTAATTCTTTTTCGGCTTGCGACCTCTTAAGTATAATTCATGAATGGCTTTGGATCTCTGCATAGTCGGATGCTATTTGAGGAATTGGCCTTCCTCATGAAAGCCGTTAAGTGTTGAATTGATTTTTTCTGGGGTCCTACAATCGCTTTGCCAAAGCGTTTTCAGGTCATCTCCAGAGGCCGATTCCAGTATTTGTGGATCGGGGAGGTTTTTCCGAACCGTTCTAACACCAATTTGCTGAACAGGGTCAGTTAGTGTGATCAGTTGGCCCAGGGTGGGTCGAACAAGCGACCGTGAACTACTCGACGTTGCTAAGCATCCATTGCCTTCTCGAGTCTCTGTTTCGGTACAATGTTATTTAAATGTTTTTTCGCCGTCATTTCTTTGCTTTGAATATTACCTATTTATAAGATTACCATTATCGTTCATCGATTGTTTCTCTACATCTGGTCCTCGTTTTTACAATCCAACCTTTTGATTCTCGTAGTCATTTTTCTGTACAGTAAGAACCGTACACGGTAATCGTGAATTCTTATAGGTGGTCGTTTATGGTGTGATGTCGTGTCAATGCCTCGTTCAACCGCCCGTCTTTGATTTACCACCGCCGCCAGATCTTTCGTTGGTTTGGAATCTCATCAGTGATGATGCTCATGAGCCGGTATGCTTTTCTATGCCATTATTTTTCTTCATAAAAATGGATATCCGTAAAAGATTGTATGAAAAACAAAGTAGTGAACAGGGTAGAAGAAATTATTCAGTTTTTATGCAGTTCTCTTTCATGCCGAGGGAAGCAATCGAATCATAGATATGTCATTGACAAAAGAAGTTACCAGTACTATTGAGATCTGAATTTTGAATCTCACTGAGTGTTTTGTTCCTTCACCGGCAAGTTTTTACGTTATTCCTTCTCTTCAATATGAAGACTTTCGACTTTCTAAACAATTCGCTCATGGTTTTTGAGTGTTTTCCATGCCAAAGTCTTCATTTAACTACTACTTGAGATCTTGAATCCAGTACTAATAAAAATGTCTTCTTTTCACGTTTTATCTTCTTTGATTTGTATTTTGTATTTGTGATTTGTAGTAACGTGTTTTTTCTTTGGAAATACCATATTTTGCTTCACATCTGAGCAGCGCTTTTTTCCGGCCCATGCTTTGTTTGCGAAGAAATTCTTTCCTTTAGCGCTTTTATTTTGGCAGTAGAGAAACATTTAATGTGGAGAGGTTTGGGTTTAATGGCTGAGGATGAGCCTACGATCAATTTTTGCTATAGCAATGTGTTTCAGTTGTTTTCACTATTTTAGGACGCCTTCCCCTTCCTTTCCCTCTGTTACGGCTGGGGATTGAATCGGGTATAGGAAATCCATAGAAAGTTTTCATCAATATTCTTAGTGAAGTAAAACATCTCGTGTCAAAGCGACGTCTTCCTTTTTCTACATTCGTGACAGATTCGTTGCAAAACAAAATCTTTCAGCTTCAGCAGTCGTTGGCGTTCTTTCCCGTGGGAATGGCCCAGAAATGAATTCGTGCTCACAATGCCTTTCATAATACATCATAGTATGCAAATTCGCTCTCGGCGTGAGCTTCAGTTGTGTTGATGAATCCGAAAGAATTCAATTAGCTGAGACACGAAACAGATGTGGTGCTTTCTATCGTAGTGGCTACCTGACTTATAAAAATGGTTCACATCTGTTTTTCTCCCAGCCAGTGAGCAGAATTACGAACACTTCCTGGAAATCTTTCCCTCCGAGATACCACCGTATACTGAATCTTGAATTTGGAAGATTCTATTTGCAATTCCAACAGCATGAAAAAAACTGCAAAACGTTGCTTTCGCATTTTGTTTGTCTCCCCTAGTGCAGAATTCTAGCATTGGCTTAGCACCAAATTTTAACGACTTAGTCTCTGTCGAAATTCTCAAATGTCGAGATTTCTCCAAATTAGTTGCCTCTTGCTGCCTTTTTCTTTCTTAATCCGTACGTCTCCGTGACACGAACGGTTTCTATACTATTACTGTCCAAATAAGGATTGTCGTCACTAATCCATCTATCCGATGACTACTATGAAAAAACGGGTTACATACGGTACGTATAAATCATTTAAGGAGCACTCAGCACTAACTGAAGAACTTATGTAAATAAGTTCGCGAATACACTAAGACACTAATCCCTAGATTGGTCATGCTAAGACTACTTGATGCGGGGGTGACGTTTCTTCACAAGAGAGTGTGCAGTCGTCCGTCAGAAAAACACCATTTTATTAGTACCTCGTTGGTTAGGAATGATTTATTTTTAAGCATTCTCAGAGAACAAAAGGCTCGCGCTCTTGTTGACCATTTAGAAATTCGAAAAATTGCGATAGATTTTCTGTGGAAAAGAAGGAAATCCCTACTATTGGTTTGCCATTTATTTAGAATGTAAGTGAGAAATAAATTGACAGTGTTCGCTTTTCTATTTATCGTCTTCTGCAATTTTAACAGCAGGATATTATATGAAATACGACAACAATGACTATGATTTCGGCTGCAGCCTCATCTTAACTCGGTTCAATCCCGATTTGCGCTCCCCGAATCAATCCCATCGACGGGTTATTGTTAATGGCAGTGTAGACAGGAAACTAGTTGACAAAAAGGCGAAATAAAAGACCCGCATGGTGTGGTGGTGAACGCGTTAGCTCCCTGGAAGAGTAATGGCGTTTTCGATCCCAACTGCAGACACCTGTGTCCGGAGTTTTACGTATATCTCGGCGTCATTGTGGTGAAATTGACAGTCTTAGTTCACTAGAAGCTTTTTTCACCTGAAACAAAAATGGTCGTGACGAAGAGTGAAAGAAAAAAGGTACTCGTTTTCACAATGAAGTAATATCACTGATTCATTTAAGAGCCTCTATCGTTAACACTTTTTTTTTACATTGCTTTTTAGCAAGCCGATTGTGAATGGGGTCCTTTCATTACCATAACGGATGTCTCATCAAAAATCTCGTCCACTCCACTCTCCATTCGTTCACTTGTAGTCATCTCCATAATCGCTTCGATGATTTTTCTCTCATTATGCGTCACCGTAATTTGTCGCATTAAAAGGTGGGTTTGAAGGTTTGAAAATCTTAACAGCGCTTCTTATTTATTTCACCACACTTTTTACGGTCACATAATTGATCAAAAACTATTGAAATTATGCGGTTTTTGATGCTGCATGAAGTGACGAAGCAAACGAAGATTTTCACCACCAGTAACTTACTGGGTCAACTAACTCGTAATAGAGGTTTTATTACTCGAAGAAGAGTTTGCTTCCACATGACATATCTCAGCAGGCTAGTTTGTGAATGTGTTTTTGTAGCGTCTGTAAGAGGATAGTCGCAAGTGCCGTGTGGGCTGTTATACCATTTTGCTATGTTGCATCATCCCTTATGAAGAAAACGTTAGGGTTAGTCATCGCTTTAGCACCATGCATTCAACTCCATTAAGCATCGTTAAAATGAGTAAGTGACATGTGATCTCTACAATGAATGTCCTTTGCTAGCGATGCATCAAGTCAGTGTTTATTGTCCTCCCATATGTGTTTGATACCAATTCCCCAATCCACATGACTGGAGGGCTTGGTTTGGCCGCAGCCCGTGACCAAACCAAATGCACACATGTATTGCAGAGCACCTCTAACCGCTGATCAACACATGCGTCACACTTTATAGAATCAAGAACCGAAAAATTGAATTTCATTCTAAACAATTTCGATGTTTTCCTTGGGCTAATAATTTCTTGCGTTCGTTTCTCATAGTGGGCTGGTGAGGCCATGGGCTAACGATCATCATAGTGTGCGACGGTCAGACGTTTTTTGCTTCACTAGAAAAACGATTTGATGGACAAAAATATGAGGCCTTAGACTTGTCCTTGACGTTTTATACATTTTGCGTTATAATTATGAGGATACGGTAACCAAAACAAAACGTCATCTAAAAAGTGCGAATGTTTCATTGAGATAGTACTGGCAGTAGTTTTGAAAATGTTTACATATATATATATATATGTATATATATATGTATATAAGACAATTTAAAGTCAACTAGTAACCAAGGTGTAGAAAATGTACTTTTCTAAAGAAATAATGGTGAAAAAGAGTATCATGAATCATTATCACAAGTGACATATAAAAACAAACTCTGAACTAGATTTAAATGAGTAGATGATTGTAAGAAATGGTATGCGCATTCGATCTAATGAGATTCACGTGGTTGCGGCCGCCGAACGGATCGGAACAGGGGTCTCGCCGACTTTTCCTGCCATTCCTGCCACCCCTTTTCGATTTCTGCTTTAGTTTTGTTAGACGGTCATCGTAATGCCATTTGGAACTTTTTATTTAGCAAACTATCTGCCCTTTAACTACCAAACAACCTGTTTACCTACTAAAGTGCTTGGTTATGGAGGTGTTTAGCCGAGTAAATTGCAGCCAACTCGACCTTTGCAGACTTTGAAGAAGCCGAAATCCTTCGAACTATCAGTGTTGCTGTCAATAAAATGTAAAGTAACACCTCGTGTTTTCTCAGGAAGAAATAATAAATTATTTTTAGCAAACCGTTTGCGAGTTTTTTTGCAAAATCATCCCACCAATTTACGGCTTCAACTTTTTCTATCTTCCATCTCTTTTTGTTGCGCTTTGCAAGCTTAGAGATAAACTTAAAGTTTCTTAATGTTCATTTCTCTTGGTGTATGCTAACGTATCAGGTCTAATGGATTCAGGGATTGATAACTTAGCAACATTCAAGCTGTCCACTTTTTTATGGTTTTCTTAAGTATTCCTGATCGAGATTTCGTTAACGGCATCTTCCAAATAAGTTGCTAAGAGACGTAAAAAGAATTCCAAATATTTGGAGAGTTTCCTGACTTTACTTTTAGTGCTTAGCATACTTTCCTTCTCTTTGCGATATGACAAATCTTGAGCGAAGGGGCGGTGATTCGGTCACATGCAAGGAGAGGTCGAAGCAGTGATGGTCAACAAAGGTCTACACACTATGAACTGAGATATTTTTTGTATTCTTGTTGAGCAAACGCGAGGTGTTATTATTATTCTTTATTCACAAGTAAGCTGACGTTTCGGCGAACTTCGCCTTCTTCAGAGCCTGGAAAGTCAAGTTGACAGCAATCTACACGGTCAAACGCCTCCATAACCAAACAAAGAAAACGCTAAACCAAAATTTCAACCACAATGAACACAACTTTGCGCACCCACCGCTTTCTATGAGGCTTCCACTGAATATGTCTAGTGGAGACCAACCGCACAGAACTCACATGGAATCGTAATGTGCCCTTCTCCTCAAAATAATAGGCTTATATACTGCCCAATATCACGCGTGATAACGAGGCATTCTTCCCTGCGGTTCATTTTCGGATTTCTGGAATTAATCCAGAACGCCTCCAGTGTTTTGCGCGCTTGTGTTTTCGTCTCCTGTGCGAGATATTTTTGCTTAGAAGGAAAAGGTGCAACGTGAACGTTGGTTTTCCTCACGTCAGCATTGAAATCATCGCGCTTAGGGTGTTTAATATTGAACACTAAGTGAAACTGCACACTTAAGAACTTCATTGTCGGAGCTTTTGGGTAATTAATCGTAGTTATTCAGATCGTTTAGAGCTTTGAATAACCTCACATTGGAAAGGTCCCAAATTTCTTGTGAACTACGATCTTGTAGCTGTTTTTTTTCAAATCAAATTACAATTTGGAATTGAAGTGATTTGTGTTCATGTCGCATTTCATGGAAGCGGGAGCAATTTGAAGCAAAGCACATAATCAAATTCTTCGCCAATTTCTTCTTCTGTGATTGGAATTTGGACAGTCAAATTTAGATGATTAAGCGAAATTCCGGACAGAAACGGTACTCCGGTTAAAAAAAAAGCGTTGCGAAGGAAAAGTCAAGGAAAGTTCTTTAACCTTTGGAGAAGTTAAGTATAGTTTACGTTTTCAAACAGGTTTTTGTACAAAGAAACTTGTTGGTTTTGAAATGCCTAAAGAAAGCAGCAGAAAGGCGGCGGATAGCACAGTGGTGGTGATGTCCGTCATTACAAGCATGGTGATAGTTCATTTCACCTCCGGGCCAACCAAGCCTTTCATCTTTCCGAGGTCGTGAAATTGGTGTCTGACTTGTCTGGGCAAAAAAAATCACCTTCTGCAATCCAATTGGGAACGCTTTAGTCCGGCTATCTCAGTACTCCAAGGAGAATTGCTCAATCAGCATTCTACGACATTCAAGATGAAATGAAAATCCTCAAGCAGCAACCGAAACCACAAGTAAAAATTGGAAGATCTTGTTGGACAATGGATGACAGGAAACGAATCGAATGTGAGAAGAATTGTGATCTGCACAGCAGGTGTGAGGACGGATCATATAAAAAAGAAAGAACGCAGCACGTTTGCGACTTTCGTCTTTCCAGTTTTTTCCAAATTGGCCATCACATAACCTTGCCATAAATAGTCAGCACTTTTTTAGATTATTGATCTAACATGAAATTTATGTAAAACGTTTGTATGGCTAACTTTTCGGAGAAGCTGGAATTCAAACACACACGTAGTTGGACTTTTCATTATTGATGTTCAAAAAATGCTTAGCAGTTATCTCCAGTTATTTCCTGTCATCTCGTCGATCAAAATTCGACTGTCGGAAATTGAATTACAAAGGTTTCTGAATAATCCAGGTTAAAAATCGATAACACTTTCGATTTATGGTCAATTGTTCAAAGATTAGCTTGCTATTAACATCACCTGTACTGTCATCATCACCATCACTCACCCACCTGTCCATGCACTGGTCTATGACGGACTAGTGCGGGCGTCAATAAAGTCTCCATCGGTCCTGGTAGCGGACGAGAGCTAGCTATTGGGGTCAATTTGCTGAAAGGATAGAAAGTTTATCGCTATTTTCGCTCCGGATCTTTATGAACAATCTTATTACTCAATTCTTGACGAGTTTATCATGCTATTTAATTTTTACATTCTTTTTTCGGTGATTCCTAGATCATAAGGAAAAGTGAGAATGATATCTCACTGAATTCCCCACCCTTTGAGATAACTGAATGATCTCTGTCATGGTAAAAGAGACTCATTTTGTCTTTGAAGAAAGCTGAAACAACGTGAGTTTGACTGCATGCTGCTATTGTCGGCAATCCTAGTTTTCATTCAATAGACTGGCTACTTCATCAGCGCACAATTCTATAGCCCATTGAATAGCGCGAAAATTTTCTTCGAGAAATATCGTTAATGGACAAGTGGGACGAGAGCTCTACGAGCCGGCGGCCACAAGGAGTGGAGTGATCTTTAGTCGTAGCTAAGATTCATGAAAATTCTCTTATTGGTGGGAAAGTCGGTTTATGAAGCCTCTCATTATTATTGTTAAATTCTTGGACATCATACCACACTGTGCGGATTCTAGTACTTGCATTCCATTCGTTTTCTCTAGTCCATCATTGATGGAAGTCTTCGAAGTTTTTGGTTGTGGGTTCGGCTGTTACTTAAGAATTTTTCTGTCTTCCTCATAAATAGGGCGCGTGTGGCGCAATGGTTGGAGACGCCACTGCGACACGCACGTGGAATCGATCCTTGCGCCCATGGCCCACGAAGCCTTCCATCCCTCCGGGGTCGGCAAATTGGTACCAGACTTGTCTGGGAGTATAGCCAGCACTGGCTCGATACATCGGCAGGCCACCGCCAGTCATTGTAAAGGCCAGATATGCATTCAATCACCTCCAGCGATTCTTAATGAAGTCGAATGCATGGCGCTTCCCTCAGGGATTGATCAACGCCGAAAGCTTTATTCTTTATCCTTTATCCTCATAAATGCCGTTGAATGCTAGTCTAGTGGCTGCTCCTTTGAATCCTAAGCCAGCAGTGCTGGGGTGTTCTTGACTGGATTGGAGAAAGCCAGCACAGTGGAGGCAACTTTGCTAGCAATATCATGTCTTTGTAGGGATGAGAAATTTGGATGGCCTGGAGCAGCATTAAACCAAGGCTTGTTTAGGTTGCGCCGTCCGCGTAATTGACGTTTTACGACTACAGCGCTATCCGCTCTTATTTATGAGGATTTAAAACAATGAACCATGAAGCAAACAGATTCTCGATTTTCCGATTTTCCCAAGTTTGAATTAAACATACCAGTACAGGATAAGCCTTCGTTGTGACCTTATTTACGAATAATCAATGTGTTGTAATATTTTTCAATTATGAACAATCGTAATTATTTTTTTATTTTAATGTATCCAGAATGATGCTGAGATATGATCAAAACGCGGAACCCCAAGCGAGCTTAGCACTCTTGATTATCCTTTCCTGGGGCTCACATTTTACCCGTTGTACAATTAAGGGCTTTGCTTTGCTTTTCTCTCGGCTACTTTTTTAGCTTAATGGTGCTATCAGCAACCCCTCTCCCTCACAACGAGAATGATCCAGAGAACGCAAATATCAGATTGAATACGTCATCAGGTGGAATACTTTGGCCTTTAAACCTAGTTGAATTGAAGCTGCAGTGAAAATCACAATGTTTCGCTTTTACTTACTATCTATATTTTAGGCGGACGGATAGCACAGTGGTAGCGACGTCAGTTATCACGAGCATTGTGCTAGTTCGATTCCGCTTCGTGCCCGGCCGAGCCTCTCATCCCTCCTGGGTCGGGAAATTGGTACCGGACTTGTCTGAGAAAAAACCACATTTTGCAATCCAATAGGAAACACTCCAGCCCGGCTATCTCAGGACTCTAGAAAGAATCGACTCGACCATCACTTTACAAAATTCAAGATGAAATCAAAATCTTCAAGCAGCAACCGAAGCCACACGTAAAAGTTGGAAGATCTTCGTGAACAATGCATGCGACGAAGCGAATCGAATGTGAGAAGTGCTGGGATTAACACAGTAGACGTGAAGACGGATCAATTAAAAAAACATTCTTTTTTATTGTAGGGAATAATCGTCAACCAGGCTATCGCGGTTGAAAGCCCACCTAAGGATCCAAGTTTTGCTCACATATCAACATTGTAGCTGTATTTAATATCACTGCTTGCCATGAAGAAAGAATAGGCAATAAATAAAAGTTAAAATATAATTATGTTTGGTTCTCCATGGGATAACTTTTTTTGTTGGGAAGACATAAACGATAGGAATCGATCGAACCGGAAGCATATGATTTTTCAGGGGTCGATCTCGTCATAAGGCAACAAAATCTACGTCGTCGGATGGAATGCTTACTGCTGCCGATAATGTTTGGACGTATAACTCAATGAAGAATTCTTGTTCGGTGGGTGTAACGGTGTTATTGACTAAAAAGCTAATTTATGTTTTTTAATTTGATGCCAATATAATAGGAATGCTAGTTCATTTAAGAAGTCCGAATATAACGGACATTTATTGGCTTATTAGGAATACCGTGTTCCTTTCGGTAAAGCGCCAATTCTCTTTTTAAAATTACATCAATATCTGCTTGAAATCGTCTAGAAGTAAAAATATCCGAAATTTTCGGATGCTCTATTGGCATTGTAAATTTTCCTCTGGTCGTCAGGGATCAGCGGTCTTTCTGACACAACTTTCTCAGGGGATCAGGAGAAGAACATTTTTGGCTAAACTAATGAAATATCGTGCGAGGGAAATTATGTTGTGATTCGCTATTAGATGACAGACCTCGCAGTAAATAGCGCTTACTCAGGTTCATGGGTTTGTGGCGCACAAAAAACACTATCAGTTTCTTCGCTAAATTTGGCTAGGTTTGATTAATTTGACCAATTTGACTCACTGCGCATGTAAGTGGGATAAAATTTGTCAAAACAAGCTCCAAAGGAATGTTTAAGTGAGAATGAACTGATTGTTTAGGTTTGAAAACTGACATAAAAGTAGATAGATATCTTAGAATAACTCTCAGCAAAATTTTAGTCTTCAGACGAAGTCAACCTTTTTTTTTTATAAAATTGGAGCACCGTATCGTTTCTTAAGTTTGATGTTAACACCATTTCTACAAAATAGACACTTTGCAGAAAAAAACCTGATATGCCAGTAATTTCCTAATCGTAGCTCCGAAGCTTTGAAAGACTCGTTCTAAGGGACATTTTTATGTTCAATCTTAAATCATTAGCGTTAAGCACGATTTCTGGCCTTGAAGCAGTTTCATTGGAATGATTGTTAGCGTTTTTTTCTTATTTTATGCCATTTTTTGCTTCACTAGGGTTCAACGAGTATGCTGGTTTGCAATGGAATCACACATAATCAGGCCTACCAGAATACACCTGGAACGATACGGTAAGTGGTGCCGTATCTCTCACCATTATCGAGTTTCACCTCTTTGAGACGTGCTAACTTCTGTTGAGTTTAGATTTGGATTAAAAAACAACCGTGAAGCTAAATGAGGGAGGATAGGTTTTTTGCATTGTTTAACTGTTTGTCTTAAGTCGTACATTATTAAGTTCCACATTTACTTCAAGTTACTTACTCACTTTACACGACTTATTTTCACATCCCCTACGCGATTCCACCACTTTTTACATTTGATTCGCTTCCTCGCATTCATCATCCACTAAGATCTTCCAACCTTTTGCATTTGGGTACGGATGCTGCTTGAACATTAAGGGAGGATAGATTTTTTGCATTGTTTAACTGTTTGTCTTAAGTCGTACATTATTAAGTTCCACATTTACTTCAAGTTACTTACTCACTTTACACGACTTATTTTCACATCCCCTACGCGATTCCACCACTTTTTACATTTGATTCGCTTCCTCGCATTCATCATCCACTAAGATCTTCCAACCTTTTGCATTTGGGTACGGATGCTGCTTGAACATTGTCGTCTTGTTTATGTTTCGATTTTATGTTTAGATGTTTATGTTGCTAAGTTTGCAACTCCGGGGGGTGAGAGTCTTGGTAAGCCCAAAGTCAGCTTGAACGAGCACTGTTCTCGTAATCATCGATATCATTAGCGCTGCGCCACCGGCCCTTACTATCATTTCACATCTACATTTAGTAAAATGGTTTTTAACCTAATTATTGTATGAACCGCGACACAGTGTGGTTAAGAGTTCATCTAGCCTATCAAGAAAAAAGGGACGCGTGTGGCGCAGTGGTTGGAGGCGCCATTGCCACATACACGTGGAGTCGATCCTCAACCCAAGACCCATCAATCCTTCCATCCCTCTGCGATCGATAAATTGATAGCAGACTTATCAGGAAGGTTAGCAGCACTGGCTCGATACATCGGCCGGCCACCGCGAGTCATTGTAAAAGCCAGATATGCATTCAATCACCTCCAACGATACTTAATGAAGTCCAATGCATGGCGCATTCCTCAGAGATTGATCAATGCCGAGAGTTTTATCCTTTTATCTTTTTGTAAAAAAAACAAGAATAATACTGAAAACATAGAAAGATGTCGTTTGCACTAGGACAGTGTGCTCACGTGATCTGATTTGCTGAGAAATTCGGTCAGGTTTTGAAGAAACCTTTTTATGTATTGACTATCCTTCATGATCCATATATGACTCACGTCATTGTACTGTTTTGAATTCTTCTGTCTATGAAAAGTAAAGAGAGCTTGTATGGAATTGTTTATGTATTGAGAAGTGGGTGGTCGAAATCGGTGTAATAAGCTAAATTGCCTAGTGCTTTTTCGCTTTCAAAGTCGCATGATTATTTTGATATGAGCAGCTGTCAGTCTTTATTTATTGTGTACAATAAAACTCGTCCGTTATTTGTGATGGATAGCAGTGACATTCTGTTTGCTGGGGTTCTGCTGTCTGACCGACCCATCGGTCACAATTACTGTCGTGATCGGTTACTGTTACGATGTAGGGACTGTTGCAGCTGTACGCCAGACGAAAACTGCACTCAAAAGCAATTGAAACGTTTATATATGCGTGACTTGTAAAATACTAGGGTCTCCTAATAGCGATATAAAATCTATTTCTGAAAAATAAATGCTTGAAGAGTTGATTCTTAGATTCGGCTAGATGAGGTTTTGAGAGAAATACTGCTTAGGAGAGTTGAGAAAGCTAGTGGGGTTTCTTGAGTTTCTCTGCGATTGCAACCTGGCTGCTACTGTAATGCTGGGTTCAATCCAACTCCGGGCCGTTTTTTAAGATGAGCCTACTAAACGAGACTCGGCAGCAAACAAGAGAAAATAACGCGAAAAAAGTATAAAATGGTTCTAGTATTGCAAACGCTTTTCAATTTCAAGGTGCAAGATACAAGATTTCACTTGCCAAAAGAATTTCGCTGTTCTGAGATGACAAATAAAAATTGGGGACTTCATCCTTAATAATATGTTTATTTTAGTTCTTATAGAACTTCATCCTCAATGAAGCCAGTTCCTCTACGTTCGTGTACCTCAACTACTCTTCATCTACGTCTACGGGATGATTCGGCAGCATATTACACTGTTGGTAGATGTGCCATGTCACCGACGGAGTCCTATGAGGAAATTCCACCTCGAGGTAGATTTCAAGCAAACTATCAACCAGTTTATTAACTTTTTATTTGCTGCCTACATCAATTTTCTAAGCAGAATATTGTAATACAACAGAGTAGAGTATTGCAATATATAATGTAATATTTAATGTAATATAAATATAATCACAATGGTGCAGAGATATTTGAAAAACTCCGGACCGCTGTCTGCGGTCAGGAACGAACGTGCTATTACCCTTTCCGGGGGCTAACGCCTTCGCTACCACACAATGCGGGTCCTTTGTCTCGCCGGTCTCTCAATTAGTTCTATCGATCAGTGCCGTCAGCGATCACCAATCACCGGGATTGAGAACTAGCTGAGAGATATCCATTGTGTAGTGGTGAACGCGTTAGACCTCGAAAAGCGTAGTAGTGTGTTCGTTCCCCATCGCAATTTTGCGGTTCGGAGTTTTGCAAATATCTCAGGACTATTGTGGTTGTATCAATCAGTTCATTATCGTTACTCGTTTTCACTAGCTTTTCCCTCCTTTTCTTTCTCTTTTGCCAGTGAAAAGTGTGAAAACGACGGTATTGAGGCAAAAGAACTACAAATTTGCTTGACAATCTTTGCCTTTTATCTTGTAAAGGATGAGATTGCTTGAGCAAGTTATCATAGAAAGGATCAATAAGTTGTCAGGCTAACCTTACTCTACTTCAATACACAACATCGACATAACGATAGGGTTCCAACAAAGTGTTACCTGTTTGATAGGTGATCTCCATCAGCTACACCGTTTTTATTCATTGATAATACCGTTTTCATAACATCAAAGATTAGCTATGCGGAATTCGACGACTGTGCAACGGTGATTAAAGAAAGTGAAGTTCGTGCGTATCAATTTGTTGGAAACACCCAATTTACGCTTGATCGAATGAGTTTTAATTTCCCTTTTTTTCCTTTTGTTTTGAATAGGTGAATATGGTTCAGAAAGTGAAAATGATGAATGCCTTATGTTCCAAGCCGAAAAGGAAGAATTGTGCGACTTGAAAACCATCTATGAAGTAATGAGAAGGACAATCCAGCCCAATTTACGCTTAACCGAATGAGTTTTAATTTCCCTTTTTTTCCTTTTGTTTTGAATAGGTGAATATGGTTCAGAAAGTGAAAATGATGAATGCCTTATGTTCCAAGCCGAAAAGGAAGAATTGTGCGACTTGAAAACCATCTATGAAGTAATGAGAAGGACAATCCAGCGCACTTCTTCGCTCAACGTAGGAGGCTTGACGGCAACTTAGAAAAGAGCGTAGATGTTACGTTGCCGGAATGGGAATGTCAGCATTCTCAGAGATTAGCGCTAGGAATGTTCTCCTTCTTAGAAGAGTGTTTAGAACTTCAGCTTTTGTGGAGATTCAAGGTTTGGTGACGTCGTTTATAAGAAAAGTTGTACGTTCAAAAGATACTGTTTCGATTTTCTGCGATGTTAAAAGGATAATGGAGAAACTGTTCTTACAAGAGTCAAGGTTTGTCCAGGAGATTTCGGAAATATTGTTCTTTTTGTAGCCTCGAAGAGCAGCATCTACTGGATTAATCTACTATTGAACAAGGATACAGATGAATGAAATGAGGAGTTTGGCAGCACTCCATTAATTCCTCCATGACTCAAAGTAGAGTAGTGCTTTTTCTTACGTATATATTCCTTCTATGGATTTTTTAGCATTTTGAGCTTCAGTGCTGGACTTGTTGGATTTCTCTCTCTGAGGGTTTCTTCGATGAGATTTAAAAAAGAACTATTCAAAGATTTAACATCCAAATGCAGAAACCAACCAACGTCTGAAAATATATGTAAAAAATTAAACGATGGATTTTTTTAAAAATTCAGTACTGCTTTGAAAAATCGCATGTACAAAACCGAAAAAGCCATGCGAAATCATAGCGATGATCTCGCCTTTATAATGGGGTAGAAGAATATAGAGAAATATGGTGGAACCAAAGTATATGTAGCAGCCACTCTTAGTACATCTGCTTTTTGTGTCCACTCAATCGTGGTGGGATCAGAAGTTAGTCGTCACTGCTTCACAGGATATTTGCAAGTATGGAGTATATAATCTAAGGACGAAATCTCGATTTTCTATAATGCTTGTGCTGCGCGGCTCTTTTTTATGAAATTTTTCTTGAAGAAGAGATTTTGAAGTCTGTATTAATCCATTTAATCGATTAGTATTCTAGCATTTCATGGGTTGCATCTACACAAAAAGCATGAAGGTCTGGAAAGCAGTTCGTCCTTTGTGCGAGAATCATGCCGTCGACCGCCACCGACGTGTCGTCCACCACCAATACCACTGATGAATATTTCAAACGAGTTCAGTCCTCATAGCAGTGATCAGGGCAGTATCGATCATGAACTCGCCAGGTGGGCATTACCAAGGTTACGGTTTTTTAGATATAGAGGTGAAAGGAGGGTTTATATCCGTGGAGAATAAAAAGATTACAACGTTGCCGAGATATTTGCAGAACTCTGGACCGCAGGTGTCTATGGTGGGGAACGAACGTGCTATTGTCCTTTCCGGGGAGTAACGCGTTCACCACCATACCATGCGGGTAGTAACCTGCCGTGAAAATTGTAGTAGGAAGAAAATAAAGGTAAAACATTGTGATTTCAACTACAGCCTCAGCTTAACTGGGTTCAATGCCGATGTGGGCTCCCCAGATCAATCCCGTTAACGGGTGATTGCTGATGGCAAAAGATCGATAGAACTAGGTGAGGGACAGGGAAAACGAAGGAGCCGCATGGTGTGGTGGTGAACGCGTTACTCCCCGGAAAGGAAAATAGCGCGTTCGTTCCCCACCATGCAGACACCTGCGGTACAGAGTTTTGCAAATATCTCAGCAACGTTGTGGTTGTATTTCGCTTAGTAACCTGCCATGAAAATTATAGTAGGCAGAAAATAAATGGTAAAACATAATAAATAGATCTTTTTTTAGCATTACTGCAAAAGTATAAGGTTATGTGCGCAGTATTTCTTGGATAGAGTAAATTTTTCAGTTCTATGTGCAGAATTTTAGTGGTTAAATTAGAAATATGCATAATGCTCTTCAGGATTTCAACAGACTCTCCTCCTCTTCCGCGTTCAGAAGAAGGAGAGCGGCGAAGTGGTGAAGGACGAGAAAGTGGATACGGTACCGCACCTAGTCGGCAGTGGAGAAGTCCTCCAGCTAGGTAAGCGTTTTTACGATGCCAAATCACCAGATTGTCCTCTCTTTATAAACTTCACGCGTGGATCACGTATTACTTGTTTTTAACTGAAGCCCTGTGAGCTTAGCGTTCCGTTTACATAACTGTTACGTTGTGGCCAACTTAGCAAACATTTTTCTCGATTTTGAAATCGACCGTCATTTAAACTCAGTAGTAAAGTAATCAACATGATTTTATATTGATTAGCTTAACACGAGATTGATAGAGACGTCTATTTGGTTAACCTTTCGACGTTTTCGTCTTCATCAGAGCAGGCGATCCGAGTCGATGGTCCACATTTATTCCTTTTCTCGACGTGCTACATCGAAAAGCGTGTAAGCACAACGATGTAAACACATGTTGACTGCATTACTGCCTGGGTTAGATGATGGTCGGTTTCAAAATTATTGTTTTGCTAATCACTGTGTGCTAGCTAACATAATACTGAGTGCTGCAGCGCGGGTTATCCGTTGGAAAACAAATTATTATCAACGGATAATCATATCGACAACAACTGCTTAGTGTAAAAAAGCATCGCAGGAAGGGTGTGCTTCATTCGAGATGCTCCATTGAGGAGACTCGGGCTCGATGCGAAGACGAATTCGCCATGTCGAGGACCAGCGACTTGGATCGTCGGCTCTGATGCGTGGAAACGTTAAAAGAATAAAAGGATAAAGCTCTCTTCGTTGATCAATCCCTGAGGGATGTGCCATGCATTCGACTTCATTAAGTATCGTTGGATGTGATTGAATGCATGTCTGGCCTTTACAATGACTCGCCGTGGCCTGCCGATGTATCGAGCTAGTACTGTGATTCTTTAAGACAAGTCTGGTATCAATTTGCCGACCCCGGAGGGATGCAAGGCTTGGTGGGTCATGGGCGCAGGGATCGATTTCACGTGCGTGTCGTAGTGGCGCCTCCAACCACTGCGCCACGCGCCCTTGTGGAAACGTTATCCGAATAATAATCTCTATTTATTTATCAATCAACCTCGCGTACGCTCAAGAATATAAGCACATATTTCTTAATAATTCACGAGACGTATGCTGAGGTGTTCCCAGTTCAACATCATACGCAGTTAACAGCCACTTCGGATCGGTAGAATGTTTACCACATCGCGATTAGATATTTCAAAGACGGCAATAAAACCTTTAGTTGGTCAACTGACTGACTAAGGATGGTTCATGGCATATTTCACGCATTTCAAGTTGTTTATACGTAACTTTATTTTTTCTTAGATAGGCAGCACTCAGACTATTCCGATTACATTGACCACATTTTGCGTGTGTTCAAAGCGTTTAATAAATAGTGTATGGTTCACTCCACAGGTGACGGTGAACGACATAGGCTCCAGTCAGGTTTATTTAAGTAGAATACCAACCATCTTACGAAGTCAGAACTTCATCTTACCTTGTCGACAGAAAACCATTCTAATGCTCTTCAACCTATCTGAGATGTTTATTGACGCTTCACAACAACACAGCGTTTCGTTCATAGGTTACATATGAGCGATCATTCTTCATGTTTTGGCCGAAGAGACATCTAAGACAATACATAGATGAGCCACTCATGTGGTGAAAAATGTTGTTGACAGATTGACAAAAAGAACTGCATAGGTAATAGCGCAAAGGTATTGATGCTTCTCATTATGAGGATGGCGCTAATTCGAACGCCCTGGGTTCCCCTAGCCCCTTATCCATCCAGGGTGGGGAAATTGGAACAAGACTTGTCTGGGAATACTTTACTTTTTGCAATCTAGGTGGGACGCTCTGACATGGCTATCCCAAGAATCCAGTCATTCCATAGGGAGACATACAGAAGCAGGACGGAAGTTATCGCAGCTCATATCAGTATTATGGACTCGTTTGTCGATGGATCACAGAAGCACTCGCTGTCGTTGCTATGTCGCTGGTGAGTGCACAGAGAAGTTGACGTTGCAGGAGAGCAACACCAAGGAGGCTTGAAGCTAAAGGATAAAGCTCTCGGCGTTGATCAATCCTTGAGGGATGCGCCATGCATTCGACTTCATTAAGTATCGTTGGAGATGATTGAATGCATATCTGGCCTTTACAATGACTCGCCGTGGCCTGCCGATGTATCGAGCTAGTACTGTGATTCTTTCAGACAAGTCTGGTACCAATTTGCCGACCCCGGTGGGATGGAAGGCTTGGTGGGCCATGGGCGCAGGGATCGATTCCACGTGCGTGTCGCAGTAGCGCAGGGTTTATACGCATGTATTAGCTCCAAAATTACCGCAGTTATGCAATAGGATTTTTCGAATAAATCCCATCTGCTCTATGAGCCGTTTGCAGTTTCAATTGAAGCTGAACTCCTCATGCATGGCTTAATCTTTTAAATGAGCATATAGCGCTGACAGAATCAATCAGGTATTCGGCGCGATCACTCAAACGGCTCACATTCTTCGACGCGCCGCGACCTCTCGATTTTGTGCCGCCGCCGCCGCTGCTGCTGCTGCTACGGCCGCTTATCAACGCTCCAATCAACGGCCGCATCGCGTAGTTCAGAGGTGTTCTACACGCATAATCACTTCTGCACTACTTAGTTGCGTTCGCGCCCCACTCTGGCTATTCACACGGGGCTCTGGCTATGGTTGCCGCTTACCACAACCGTCGCTCATCGAACACGACCCGAACGGTCGCGGCCTACGTGCTTCGAACATGTTTCTCTGCCGCAATCTTTTTCACTATACACAGACTACCAGCGACTTTTCGATGTGTTCGATGGGTTAATCAGGGGGCCTAATCAGGCCATATTAGTAATGATTGATTATCCAAGTATCTAAGTAAGAATATCTGCTTCCAATCATTAGATCACCATTAGATGTTTACTATTAAGTCATCTAGAAAAAACAACTTGAGAGCTGTGTATTTTCCTCATATTGTGGTTTTCTTTAAAACATTAACTCTACCCTCAAATATCTACCTCAACGGTTCCCAGGATCGACTTTCTATTAAACTCGGCATTGTCGTCGTTTCTCAATATTGACCCACCAGCAATTCCCCTCCAAAGTTGCTCCACCAAATACATGTCACAAAAATGGTTTGTTTTGAGGAAGAAAACGGCGAAGTTACCTACCTTAAATTGGTGAGCCTATCTCATTGCAATTTTAAGGGCGTGTGTGCAGCAGTGGTTGGAGGCGCCACTGCGGCGCGCACGCGAAATGCGCTCATGGCCCACCAAGCCTTCCATCCCTCCGGGGTCAGCAAATTGGTACCAGACTTGTCTGGGAGGATAGCAGCACTGGCTCGATACATCGGCAGACCACCATTGTAAAGGCCAGATCTGCATTCAATCACCTGCAGCGATACTTAATGAAGTCGAATGCATGGTGCATCCTTCAGGGATTGATCAACGCCGAGAGCTTTATCCTTTTTAGAGTTTTATCCTTTATCTCATTGCAAAGATGTTCTAATTTACTAGAAAAATTTTGCACGCTCTTCCCACCAAGGCGTTCATTTTTTCTTTATTGTGCTGGCAAGCATGGACACTCTTTCATTGAGCCATATGGATATGCAATTGATTACTGTGTACCATCTACTTCGTAATTAAATCGTGATGGAGAACGAGCATTTCATCATCTATCATAATCAGATCAGACCTTCATGGACACTCGTTCTTATAAAAATGCTAGCTTTTCATTATTTCATGAATGTCTCACATCGCTAGCATCAAATCTACTTTAAACTGGATAAGCGTGTTTTCTTCTGTAATCGTTCATAAAGACTCATGTGTTTGATGGACAAAATTATGAAAAAAATAGGGATTTTGAATCGTTATGTGTGAAACTGAGGGGCTTTTTCTCAACATTTCAGGTTGGATGACGTCACTCGAACGCCGGTTTGTCTATTCTCACAGGCCACAAACATCCACTCAATGACCTACGTGTAAAATTCTATCACTCTACCATTAACAACTACAGCTAGTCAATGAATTTAATGCCATAAAATGTGAGCCAGTATTTTTTCGTTGTTGATATTCGTTATTCTGTCGCAGAAGTAAAGATTTTAAATACATGCATGTATTATAGTTATAACTGATGCGGTTGTCCGTCTTTGGGCTATCGTTGGTTAGCAACCAGACGACGGCGCTCTCGGAAATGAACTACCGTGTCTGCGTTGGGTACCTTCTGTGAATTATTTTTTGATGTATGTCTCACCAAGCGCCTGAACATCTTTTGCTTGCCTTATTGCAACTGTCTCACCACTACTGCTTGTGGTCATTCATTAATTTGAGTAAAATAGGCCCATTAACGTTTATTTCGAGGCATCTGATTAACAGTCACGATTCCACCTATGTGCTTGTAGCTTTCAGAGTTTCTCAAATTCATTTTCTTTTCAAAAATTCGTAGCACTATTTATTTGTGAGCTCTCGTCACACTTCTGATGATGTAGGCTGTTGAAACTGTGGTGAAGGAGAACGGGACAAGCTATTTAAAGAGTTCGTCCACACGTAGTCATTCTATCTGGTAGCGTTCAATTTGAATATTGCGCCATTACTGTATCGCGATTTGTATCAATCATTTTCAAAATGCGGGTTATCGGCTTAACCATTGTCAAAGATTCCAGTTATAGAAACATATTGAATAATTTTATACCGCTTGCTCGAACTGGCTCTTTAGCTCGCTGCAACTTAATTTGAATACGGTAGCTCTGGAAACACGTTCTTTCAAAGATATTTTATCCACATTTACGTGTGATTTGTATAATTAAGGGTGCTTGTATATTTTTATTTGTATTGATGAAAATGTGAAAATTTTGATGCTAGTCATATAAAAAATAAAAGTTCTGACGGAAATGGTTACAATGTCTCTCTTACAGCTTCATTTGTATAACAAACACGTCGTCGTTCTGCATTTGACAGCTACTACATTCCTACTACCACAACAGCAAGTGAACATCAAACTCGAAATGGTGAACGAAAACCTGGTATTACATAAAATTGGCTTTGCCTAATGCTCTCATTTACGAGGAAGCGATTGTCCTGTCCACGAATCCTAACCATCTTCGGGATCGAGTAGTGAAACCCAATCGTTCAACAGAGGTGAACAAATACGAAAAGAACGCTCTTGACTATCTTTTCAATAGTAAGAAAAAGTTTTTGTCTACCTATAAAACCTTTTCATGAGTTTTCTTACAATTTTTAAATTTTATTTTACATAACCAATTGCATTTACTGCGAGCGTCACTTCTTGGCATTCGTTTCCATAGCATTCATCACCCTCAAAGTTCTTCCGCGCGTTGTTTCCTCTTATGCTTCAGAATTTCGTATCCTTATCTAAAGAATGCTACCAATTCCTATTCCTAAAGAGTGGTAACGCAAAATATGATAATTTTCTTTACGACACCACTTTTCAACGCGCATTGGAGGAAATGCGCACCGTCAGTTTTACCACTCAGAAATGATCATGAACATCTGAATTGCTTCACACTATGTTTTTTCTCCTGTTTTTGCTTTAAATCTACAGCTTTCACTGCCTGAAAGACTACACATTGAAATTGTTGCACACAGTTCCTGTGTATTATCTCGTATGTAAAGTGTGAGAATGGATGGTGGAAATGAAATGCCGTGAGACTGATATTTTTTCCACCAATCAGACTGTTGATATGAGTGTCTTAGGCGGGAGAGAGTTAAATTTCAAAGTGACTATTTGGTTTAGACGTTAACTTTAAAAGAAACGCCGATGGTGGCTTTACCAGTCTTATCAGCAGCCATTCTTATTGTTCGAAGCATTGATATTGGTGAGTGGTTAACTCATTAGTGGCAAATTTATTTACTATTAATCTAACCTTCTTAAAAACAACCAGCCATTTTCTTAGCAGTAAGCTCTTCTGAAAAAAGTAGGCTACGAAGAAATAAAGTTTTTCTTTTCCCTGATGTAATTTCTAACCACCACCGAAAAAAATTAGTTTTAGTCTTTTCTTTCACTTAAAAAAATGAAATTTTCTCCGAAATTAAGATAAGAATCATGATCGATGATGTTTTATTAAGTGTGCTGGATTCTAAAAAAATGTAATTCGGAGACGAATGTGGACGATGAATGCGAGGAAAACGAATCGAAGGGAGGAAGTGTTGGAATACGTACAGTGTATTTGATGGCCGGTCATGCAAATAAATAATTAGCAATATCTCTAAGAAACTGATGTATGAGATCTCAACACTCTCTGGAAGGTCGCACTTTGGAAGTTACTGCACGACCAAAAAAATTGACTTGGTCGGGAGGCAAGAATTGTTTCAACTTATTTTCTATATACATAGAAGTCGACTTCAAATTTTTCTACTGTAAACAATTTTTAAAACTCTGGAAAAGACAGTAATGCAGAAATGTGATATCTGATTGCATTCCGTGCGTGTGATCAAGCGATCAAATGCTTCTCATTCTAATGATGGTCAGGGTACGTTGAGTTATTCAAGCGATGTACTAACAGAGAATCCGCGTGGAAAGGAACTGGTCTCTTTTTTTGTTCGATGGCGTTAAGCTGCTTCTGGTATTGAATAAAATGCTGTAGAAGAAAACTGCCACTACATTCGGTCTTGGTTGGGAGCAGTTCAGTGGTTCTTGAGTATCATCAACGAGATAGCTCCTCGGCACAACAGTGGTTCTCACAATCCTGCAAACGTCTGAAAACGGTGCTTTAGGCAATGAAAGACGAACAAAACTTTAGAAATGTCGTAAAACGTTCGACGAACTTAGTGGAGTGCTTTTGGAAAGATTGTTTAAAAATTAGGAACGAGTGAGGTTTAGGGAATCCTACGAATGATTTTAAAAATGATGCAATCATAAGTGTAAGCATTCTGGTGTAAAGAAATTATTCTAACCACCTTAAAGGATTTTTTAGGCCATTCTCATCATGATGGC
Source organism: Angiostrongylus cantonensis (assembly GCA_009735665.1). Classification (NCBI taxonomy): domain Eukaryota; kingdom Metazoa; phylum Nematoda; class Chromadorea; order Rhabditida; family Metastrongylidae; genus Angiostrongylus; species Angiostrongylus cantonensis. The sequence goes on along the minus strand of MQTX01000292.1, from coordinate 52,367 downwards.
ATTGAGCCATACGGATATGCAATTGATTACTGTGCACCATCTACTTCGTAATTAAATCGTGATGGAGAACGAGCATTTCATCATCTATCATAATCAGATCAGCGGTTATTTCAACGCTTTCAACCGCCTTCGAAGTCACAATTCTATGAACTCCGACAATATTGAATCGAGTTCAGGACTAATGCATAATACCGGTTATGCTGGTATGGGCACTAAGAGCTGCTGCAATATTCTTTGCAATATTTTGTGACAGCTTGTCGCATCCCTTGGCGAGGTCTCCCAGGCTAAGAATCAGGCCCGCGTTTCCATCAGGAAGCCTAGCTAAGAGTAAGCCAATACGGGGATCCACCACCATCCCTAATGTCAAAATGGTCGTATGGTGGCAGATCTCTTTCTGATCCACAAGGACAGCGACTGCGTGTGGTGATGCCGATCTGAGGCAGATTTCAGCCAGGATGACCTTGGGGCTTCCAGGAAAGCACAATGGCTAAACCAGCAAAACTGCGAAAAATGGAGAATATGCTGGGACCCCCACAAAGAGTAAGGATGGCTCGTCCAAGTTTCCAAGTAAGTAAGTAATATTCTGTGGCAAAAAAAGATTATTTTCCTAATATTCGCTCACTTCAACATGTATCTCTACGAAACTCTAACAAACAAGCGAGTAAAGAGGTATTACATTTAGTGGTTTATGATAATTGAATTGCATTGCAACACGACCTTACAGCGCAGTGCCAAACAAATCCATGAAGACTTAAAAGACGGATTCGTGAGCTTTCTTTCCCATTTTTTTATTCTTGGTGAACAAGATTTTTCGAAAAAGTTAAGAAGAACGCTTTTAAGGCAAAACTTCTTTGGTAAAAATAGAAAAAAGACTATTGAATGAGAAGCCTTCATTGCTACTGCTAACAGTGTTTCCGAAAGATACCGATCGGCTAAAGCCATCAGCCAGATTCATTAATATCTTTGTTTAGTGATTATTCCTCAAGGCGTGCAACGCAGCCTCGGAACTAATTACTATGGCGTTGATAGAGCACTATCAAATTTAAGGAAACTGTCTTATTTGCTTCGAAGCTCATCAAGGAAAAAATACATAATGTCTTATTTGCGCTTAATCGATTAGTTTTGATGTTTTCTGTGTAAAGCTGCTAGAAGAGCGGTAACTTATCTGTCACCTCACCGTTTAAAGGCAGTATTTCTGACTTCTGAAGTGCATTCTGTGCCATTATGTAAATCCTCGAGCATGACCACTTAAAACTTGGAACCAGCACGGTATTTCTATTTAGAAGTCTAAATGAGAATAGCCTTTTGTCTCAGAGAATTACAGCGGCATTCCTGTTGGAATATTGTCCCAAAATGATTGAGCGGATCTAACAACAATGATGAGCAAGAGCGTCTGGCCATCGTACTTTGTGCACTACTATATGGGAACCTCATGGAAAAAGCCACCTCAACCAATGAACTATTAGCCGGATTAAAACTGAGGCGGAGTGTTCTATCAAACAGACTAATAAGTAGGCATTGCTGAGAATGAAGGGATTTGAGCAACTTCTAGAAATGTTTAAAAACAATTTTTTCCCATTTAGACGGAAATACTCTCATTGCCTATGTTTTTGTCCGATTTTTATCTTGAGACCATAGTCTTGTAAAGGAAATCCTAAACACCGGAAATTTACAGCATTTACAAGGTGAACAAGTGAGAATGGTTGATCAGCTTGAGAAATCACTTCGCCTCATCGATATGCGAATGGTGACGGTGAGGAAACGATGATTTATGAAGTGTATCAATGACTTGCTTCATTGAAGAGCGAATCCGAGGTTACCGTAAAAAATTTTCGCTTACTATATTTTTCTTGAACAAGTACTAGGTATTACTTTATACTTTACGAACAAGCCGACGTTTCGGCGGATTTCACCATCTTCAGAGCCTGGAAAGGTCAAGGTGACTGCGATCTAACCGGGCAAACACCTCCATAACGAAATAGAGAATATGCTAAACCAAGATTGGAATCGGATTAAAGGCAAAGCAACTTTCGCACATTCAACGTTTCTACAAATTTACCACTGATTATTTCACATGGAGACCAACGAAAACACAGTGTTCACATTCACATGGAACCCTATTAACGCACAGTGTTTATTACTGATATTTTAATGTGAGAGAGGCACTATACAATTCCATTTGAACTCTGTGCGTTGATCACCACGTGAAATACTTAATGAAAGACTCATAGACAGCTGCAAAGAGGATATTGCATGGTTAACGCGGTTGATATCTTGGTTTCGCATTTTCTCTGTTTGGTTACGGAGTATTTGGCTAGGTAAATAACAGTCAATCTGGCCTTTCCAGACTCTGAAGAAGGCAAATTCGCCGAAACGTCAGTTCGCTCTTAAATAAAGAATAAAGTCACAACTCCTTTTGCTCAGCAAGACTACAGACAATTATTATATTAATGCAAAGGTTAACAGAAAGTGGGTAGTTGGAACTTTTATTTTGTTAACGAATCGGCGGACTCACTTTCATAAGGGCCAACGAGATGTGAGGCAAGTGTCCATAGACGTCTGTTCTTTCGACGTGGGTCTTCGTACTAACTGTCATCAGTGGACCTTCAGTCAAGAAACGATTAGTATAAAAGGACGCTGCTGAGTGAGGTTACTTCATTAGAGCAGTGTCTGCTTCACTGGATTAGACCCGTTGCGATTACGAAGACCCATATCATATTGACAAACGGCTGTGAGCAACTGCAGCAGACTCGAATCATTCAAGCTCTAAAAATATCGAAGGCGTCAACAAAAATCTACTTTTTGCAAGGTGCTCATCTTAGCTTTCCAGCGAAGCAATTGATGAATTATTCATACAAACGTTAAATGATAGCCTGTTTAGAAAACTATGACATCGCTGGTTTATGAATTTTGTGACACAGTACTTCTCAATGGTGTATGTAGCGCAGTGGTTAGCTGTTTGGCTGTTTAGTACGGCGCTGTGGCGGTTGATTCGATTTGTCTGGGAGAATTAAGAAAAACTACCTAATGCTTTGTGTTGTGCTTTTCTCATAACTTGTCGTCGTCAATAATTAAGTGATGTACTTTGCTCTGTTCTACCTGTGGAAACAAATTCACGAGCGGATTAGCAGTAGTTTATAAATGGAAATTATATCACAGTTCATCACAAGTATTCTGTTATGGGATTGCAGGATAGAATAGCTGCAAGAAGCGCAGTTATTGACGCCCTGGCAAATTTCTATTCGCAAGGACGTAGACATCCTCCGTTTCCGAAAGACACTCAAATGTTGAGGCGCAAAATATGACCTTAAATTGCTGTTTCACGTTTCCAAGGAAAGTTATTTTCAATCGAAATTTAGTTTACTGACGGCTATCAGAGCTACAGAATCGAAAACGACAGCTGAGCTCATCCACAAACTCATCCACAAACTCAGTCACATCCAGGACGTATGTAGCATAACTGAGCAATTGGAGGGGGGTGATAAACCTGGCACGAAAATTCGGCAAAGGCAATTTATGCCAGCAAACGATTGTCGATTAGTGAAGTGTAAACTCTATTTTTTACCCAAGCTCCAAAACATTTTGACAGAAGTTTATGGGTTGCCTCATGTTCAACTAAATGTGGACACCTAGTGACTATATGAGTAAAATCAAGCACGTAAACAACAACGATTAATCATCCACCTCATAAACAACAGCGGCTACTCAATCGCCTCATTTTCTCAAACTATTCGATAACATAAGCGTATGTCATCTCGCAAAATCCTTTTCGTATTCTCTAGATTAAATAGATTCAAACCATGCAATGAGTGAACTGCTATAGGTAAGATTGCCTCGGGGTATAAAAATCCAGAAAAGGATCGAAAATCAAAGATGCCGCTTTGTTAACCCCCTGTTGTACTAAACTAAACGATCGAAAACAGGCTGCATGGGACACTGAAACGTAAGGACGACAACCGATGGACAACGCCCGTTAGTGACTAGATTCATAGGAATTTGAAATGTACAACTGGAAGACCACCGACTCGAAATCTGAGTTTTTCACGAAAACCTTTGAAGAAAGGCATGGTGCTCAACGAGACCATAAAAAAGGCAAAACCAGCTAGGCTAGTCTTCCGTGTTATGGAGAAAGTTGGAAGATTTACTGGCGCTTGCTCGAGTCATTTGATGATCAACGGGACGACAAATTAGGCATGTGAAGTAAAAAGGGCACGTAATGCGTGTGAACGACAAACGCACAAAAGAGAGACCAGTGGTTTGGTAGTCACAGTTTTTCACGGAAATCCTAGAAAAAAGATACGATGCTCAATGAGCCTCTAGGTTGAGCACAACCTACTGGCTCGTTTTGTGCGCTACGGGGAGAAAATTAAGGGTTTACTGGTGCCCATTGAGTCGCTCGACGATCACCGGGACGAAATGTAAAGAATATGATAAAGTTTCTGTGCACATAAGGATGAAATCATAGCTTACTAGGCATGTGAAGTAAAACGGGCACGTAATGCGTGTGAACGACAAACGCACAAAAGAGAGACCAGTGGTTTGGTAGTCACAGTTTTTCACGGAAATCCTAGAAAAAAGATACGATGCTCAATGAGCCTCTAGGTTGAGCACAACCTACTGGCTCGTTTTGTGCGCTACGGGGAGAAAATTAAGGGTTTACTGGTGCCCATTGAGTCGCTCGACGATCACCGGGACGAAATGTAAAGAATATGATAAAGTTTCTGTGCACATAAGGATGAAATCATAGCTTAACATTTTCGGGACATTGTAAAGTGATTATGCCACCAATATTGATTAAAAGAGATATGAAAAAAATGGTTATCTTATGGATCACATTAATATGAGGGTTTTGAGATAAATAAAAGACTCATTCCATTGTTATTCTTTCATTTTCGCGTTGTGAGGACGCGCAATCTGCACAACAATCATCAGGAAGATTATCGAAGTAAGTTGCTTCTCGCCATTACCTTTAGTGGTTCAACTTAAGAAAGCTTAAACGGCCTGAAAAGTTGACTTGTTTTGAAAAGTTGCAAACTTTATTTCAGGGTTTGGCTTCAGCCAAATTACTAAGAAACCATTTAATGGTAACGAATACCACATGTTGTGCGGTCCAGCTGGCATTAGGTGATGCGCTTCAGCAGTTTATTCATGGAGACGCCGTAAAAAATGGTTGGGATGTGGCAAGGTCAGGTGGGGTTTCATAAAATTACCCAGGAACTATGCAGACTCAAAGCAAACAGTACAGCTTTTTCCTTTGAATTAGAGAATCGCCGATGTATTTCAAGTGCACTTATGCGGAATAGTGCACTCGTAGTATGCATATTTTTCCTATTAAATTCTTATTAGAGCATAAGAACATCTATTTGTTGTTAAAATTGAGATGTATAAAAGCATGAAAGTAGTGCAGTAAGTAAATGTTCTCCCTAGTACAGACATAGTCTTGTCTTTAACTTGATCCGCAGCAGAGCTAAACGAGCACGTCACCCGTCTGAGTTCGAGAAATTGATGCCAACCTTCCTCCTATGACGTTGTAAACACTGCTCTTCCAATCATACGGAGCTGGTTTATCACATGGTCACTTTAAATCCTAATACAGCCTAATCACGCCAACTACTCTTAATGGAATGCATGGCGCTTTCCTATGGGATTGATTACGCCATGAGCTTAATTATTTACCTCTTATTATTGAAGTGTTGTTGTAGCATGGTGCACGCAGTGGAACCACTAAAGACGATTTGTAACTGTCTCAAGCAAAAAACTACATATAGTCTTGAGATAAAATTAACTTTCTACAGCAGAAAGGTTTATAAAGGACTGAGCAAGAGCGCTACACAAACATTGTTTCAGTTAAATATCTATAAATCTTCTGTGTTACTGCTGCAGAGCCTAAATAACTCTGATGGAAAGCCTTTTCATCATAAATTTTATTTTTTTACGCTGACAAAGTGCTGTCTAGCTCATCTTGGAGCATCTGGATTAGTCATTGGCCCAATGATGACGGTCTGGTATCGTTATTTGGACGCCAAGTATGTTGGACGTCATCTACCGATCGTAATAGAAAAAGTACTGATCGATGCTTGCAGTAACCCAGTGTTCTCGTCAACAGTCATAACAGGTGACACAGATTTATCATTTTTACAACTGTTTGATAATCGTTATCCACTCAGCTTTCTTATCACGGCAATCCAATAAACGATCTGACGCGAATTAACGAATAAACGCGAATAAAATTTTAACATAACAACTGACGCGAATAAAATTTTAACATAACAACTTTGTGAGTGAACATTTAGGCATAAATCAGGTATCTTTCCTTGTTGATTCACTTTTTGATTAAATGTTATATGGAAAAGTAGCGATGGCACTTATCGTTACTTCGTTTGAGCTCAATAAGATTTTAAATATTTGCTGTTCTCCTCGTTTAGCTAAGGAATTCCAAGTAGGGCGAAGCAAGTAATGGGTAAAGCTCTTAGCGTTGATCAATCCCTGACGGATGCATCACTCATGCAGCTTCACTGAAATACCGTCAGAGGTGATTGAATACATATTTGACTTATATAACGACTCGTAGTGTTTCACTGATGTATCGAGCCAGTGCCGATATCTTCCCCGAGTCCGATAATTGACAGACCCCGGAAAGATGGAGAGCTTGATGGGTCTGAGCCGCAGGATCGATCCCACGTGTATTGCAGGGCGCCTCTAACCAGTGCGTTAGACCCGCCCCACCTAAGTCCAAACAGATAAGCTAAGAAAACTGTAGTATTAAAAATATTGGCGACGTCATTTCTAAGATTTTCACCTACAGTGGTTTCAGATGTTATTTGGAAAAGTTCATTTTTGTTTTAGTATGTGGCGTATTAGAAGGAAAATCGTTTAGAGAAGCATTTGGCGAGTATTTATCAAAAATGTTTCATATATTAAAGGTCAGTTGTGCGTATTTTTGCATTTTTCGCTCATTTTTTTCCTAAGACGAACGATGTTTGCAATCCAATGGTGTTGCGCTTGCTGAGGTTTGAAGCATTAAAGTTAATTCTTTGTATTCTTGTTGAGCAAACGCGAGGTGTTATTATTATTCTTTATTCACAAGTAAGCTGACGTTTCGGCGAACTTCGCCTTCTTCAGAGCCTGGAAAGTCAAGTTGACAGCAATCTACACGGTCAAACGCCTCCATAACCAAACAAAGAAAACGCTAAACCAAAATTTCAACCACAATGAACACAACTTTGCGCACCCACCGCTTTCTATGAGGCTTCCACTGAATATGTCTAGTGGAGACCAACCGCACAGAACTCACATGGAATCGTAATGTGCCCCTCTCCTCAAAATAATAGGCTTATATACTGCCCAATATCACGCGTGATAACGAGGCATTCCTCCCTGCGGTTCATTTTCGGATTTCTGGAATTAATCCAGAACGCCTCCAGTGTTTTGCGCGCTTGTGTCTTCGTCTCCTGTGCGAGGATCGTGCTCAACAAGAATACAAAGAATTACTTGATCAATGCCGAGGTTAATAGAAAGTCGGTCGTGGAAATTACTTCCTGCGTTAAGGTATGCATCAGGAATCTAGTCACTGCGTAAACAGGATGAAAAATCACTCAACATTATTAAACTCGCAGTGGAAAGGATGATACTGAGAGTACTCCCGTGTCACCCAAGTAAGGGAAAGGATCCGAAGCTCCGACCTGCGCCAACGATCAAAAATCAAAGATGCTGTTTTGCGCGCCAAACAGTCGAAGATAACATGGGCTGGACACGTAATGGGTATGAATGATAATCGAAATCAGCAACAGAGGTGATCGTTTTCCTCTTCCATCTTGTCCACATCGCTCTGACTGTTGGTTTTCGCTTAAAGAGTGGCTTTCAAGTGCTCCTCATTGACGTCTCAGTGGTATTCAAAGCAGAGTCACTTCTTTTGAAGAGCTCTTCGCTACATCATCAAATTGTCGAGGCTGCAGCAATACTTAGTTTCTTAGATGTCTAACTTTCATGTGTTGTAGCGTACGAAATCTGATTCTTGTTCTCCTTTGCTATCTAATTATCAACAGTGGGGGTTGTTGGATCGGTCTTCTGGTCTGGTTTAGCCGCGTTCTGCGGGGACAATTCGTCTTTTCTTCTCATTGATGTGTTAGGTACTAGTCCATTGTGATCTCACCGTGGCATTCCTAGAGCTTGGTCACGCCCAGCACTACTAATTATGGCATTTGAATTTGGATCAGGTTTGACGCCACGTTCCGACCAATCTTTCAGCGTAGCAGCGAAGCGTCTCTAACGATTAGTCTTCCCACAGACCTACAACGCTGGATTAGACTGCGTCACTGCCTTGTATGCAATGGCGGCAGGATATTTGAATAAGAATTTGTGAGAAATATTTGTCTTTATCATCGTGACGATGCATAGGCTCCAAAATCACTCAGTGTGATACTCGATGAAAGACAAATGCGTTTAAGGATCCTTGCTCTTCTCGAATTAACCACTACACCAGCTTGCCAAATAGCTACTGGTACAATACAATAGCACTTTTGAGTAAAAAACTGGATACAAAACATTTTGAGACTTAAAACGAAAGTTTTGTAAATCGTTCATTTTAAACGGTCTAAAGTTTCACTCGTATTTTAAATCTTTGTTCACCTATAAAGGTGAAAAGGATGAAGCCCTTGGCATCGATCAATTCCTGAAAAATTTGCCACGCAATTCGACTTCATCAAGCATCGTTTGGAGGTGATTGAATGCATATCTGGCCTTTACAAAGGGTCGCGGTGGCCAATCGATGTATCGAGCTAGTGCTGCTATCCTCCCGGACAAGTCTGGTACCAATTTGCCGAACCCGGAGGAATGGAAGGCTTGGTGAGCCATGGGCATCGCGATCGATTCCACGTGTGTGTTGCAGGGCGCTTCTGACCACTGCCCCACACGCTCCCTCTGTTCACATATATTTTCATCAAGTTTTTCTAGATAAGACGAAAGTTTCATGTAGCAATAACTATCGATCCTCCTTTGCAGTTATTTTAATGAATAAGTCGAGTGTCAGCGATGTTTTCGCTGCACACTTTTGTCTTCCACTAACGTGGCGAATGCCGGTAGCAGAAGACTTTTCGCGGTAGTGGGCAATTGAGGAATGGATCACTTAAGAACTAACGAACTGCCACCAATTCACTCGGTTCGCTATCTCTTATGCGAAGGCCACGAATGCCTTGGAATTTGAGTTTGCATCTGCCACTCGAAGTGTTTACCTCTGCATGATCTCAGTGAATGCTAGGAGAACTAATTCTTTCTGAAATTATGGATTTGGTAGAAAGCTTAATCTAGTTTAACCGATTGGTGTGCACAGTTCCTCTAACGAATGCATTTCACAATCCCGTCGTGTAGAAAAATTATTATTCAGGGAATTTCTTTTTTTCTTTAGTTACAAATGTTTCTTTTGAAAAGAATGAAATAAACATAAGTGATTCATTTGTGGTCGACAAGCTAAAAGCACTTTCAGGTTGACCTAACGATTTGGCCGCCAGCTCAGTTTATTTCATTTCTACTACTTCCGCCAGCTGTTCGTGTTGTCTACATTAATGTCATCTATTTAATCTACAGCTGCATTATTTCATTTATCAAGCATAATGACAAAGTAGAAATAGAAAGAGTCCTTTAAATACTGGCGTTGTTTTGCTCATTAGTGATAAGCGTTTGTAATGCGAATAAAATACTGGACCAATACTGGTGGTAGCTCTCCTCTTGGAACAAAAGTACCCGGTACGAAGCAGCTTTACGACATACATAAGCCAGACGAAATCGTCAACAAGCAACGAAAACGCCAGATATTCGAAGATTTTGGTGAACTATGAGTGTGACAAAAAGGTTGTTATACAGCATGCATTTACATCCATAGAAAAACACGCAATACAATACAACAGAAGCTGACGTTTCGGCAATATCGCCTTCTTCATTGGCCGGCTTTTTAGATGACTTCCAATGAGGAAGGTTAAAACAGCTGATTAATGAACAACACAAGGTTAATACTGTGTGCTTTATTTATGAATAAGCTGACGTTTCGACGATTCTCGCCATCTTCAGAGCCTAGGAAGGTCAAGTTGACCGCGGTCTACACAGCCAAAGACCTCCATAACCAAATAGAGAAAGTGCTAAACCAAGATTGCAATCACATTCAGCACAAAGTAGCTTCTTCTCACACTCACCGCTTTCTATTATTCTTCTAAGAAGTATGCCACCGTGAGGCCAACGGCACAGTTTCCAAACGCAGGCGTAATTTGCCTTTTAAATTAAAATATATGAGTCCTACATGCTGATCAAGATCACACGTGACTGCTAATAACTATCGCGCGAAAAGATATTGCTTTAACCTCATAGGAGTTCAAAAACGCGCTATGAGAGAGGCACTGATGCCCATTATCACTGATAAGCTTAAAAAACGTTGGACACTCCGTTAATGATAGAGTTGGCTTGTGGTAAATGCTCATCAATGAGATGATGAGACAACGAATAAGCACCCTCAATATGCTTCCTTTTGTCTCCCGTCGTCCGAGAAAGAATTCAAAAGTCAAAGCCGATAAATAAACAGCGAATGCGTCGAAGCGGCAAAAGCGACTGGTTTAAAAACATTCTACTCAAAGTTGATTTACTAACATATCTCGTCTTATTCTTGTTTACCAAAACTCATTAAATATCCATTGGTGATATGGCGTCTACCAACCACAGCCTTCAAAGTTGCCATCACCAGTTGTGTAGACGGGCCCACCGATAGAATTGCTTGGTTCGTGAACCTCATTCTTATCCAGTTGCTGAAGAACATGCCAACCTATTTCGCCAATACCTAGATGTTACTGAATCCTCTGCGTAATACGCGTCCTAACAGCTTGCATGTTAGGAGGTCCTCCGACCCTGCCGCCCCTTGCACAACTTGCCGAATGACTCTGAAATGCAAGCCATCCACGAGCTTCTCGGGCAACATGAAGGAGCAATAGGCGTATGGCTTCTCGATTCAGCAGCTCATGGCCCTCTTAAAAGCTTGCCTAAATTGCTCAATCTTTAGATGTTCCAGGAAGTATTACGCACAAATGAGAGGGTTAACAATGGGCATTGACTGGCACCAAGTTTTGCCATTGCATTTATCTCTAAAGGGGAAACATCATCTGGTCACACATGAGGAGACCGACCAATCTTCTGAGTTATTGAATGGGGGTTAAAGTACATAATATTCACGCGACAGAAACTTATTGAAACTGGCCTTCATTTCTAAACGTTCATTGAGTCTGACTCTGAGTCATCAACCATATGCGACTATAATCAGCTGTTCTAACCTTCCTCATTGGAAGTTATGTAAAAAAGCGGCTCTTAAAAAGGTGATACTGCCGAAACGTCAGCTACTGTTGTATTGTATTGTGTGTTTTTTCTATGGAAGTAAATGTATGCTGTATAACAACCTCGCGATTGCTGAACAAGAAAACAAAGCTTTCAGCATTGATCAAATGATAGCGCTTGCTTGCATTCGGCTTCATTAAGTATGCTAAGAGGATACTGATCGGCGATGCTGTCTTCCCAAACAAGTCTGGTATCAATTTTCAGACCCCGGGGGGATGGAAGGCTTGATGAACGCTGTACGCGTAATCGAACCAAGGACCACGTGTTTATTAAAGGGCAACTTTGACAGCTGCGATACACGTCTATTTTTCTTATCACGTTAGAGCAATAGAATGCATTTAGCACACATACGGTCAGTATTGACTGTGCAGAGGCCAAACAACCACAAATTCGTTCGTAATGGTTTGATGATTTTTTAAAACAGAGTTTTATGTTTCCGTTCTCACACTACGTAACAATCGAAAAAGCAATTTACTTCTGGATTTTTTACAATCTTTTTGATTTTTAAGGTATTTTATGTCGATTGTAGGCTACTGGAATTCGGGATGCCAAGTACTGGAACGGAACGCTGCAATTTGATCAAAACCGCAGCTTTTCCATTATTTCGTCAGCATTTAATGTTGTATACTATCGTCCAGGAACGAATACGCTGATGAAGCAGGTACAGCACTTTGCGTCCGTATAAAAGAACACTTAGTCGGTAAATTTACATTGAAACCAAACACTCCACTAGGCGCGCATAGCACACAGAAATATGAGATAAGATTTTGAAGTAGAAGTCGCCATCTTCGCATAGGAATCCAAAACGTCAGCTTGTAAAAACTCTTGAGGGGTTTTGGATTAATTCCAAAAGCCCAAAAATGAACCGCAAAAGGAGTATCTTGTTGACCACACTTGACCTTGAGCCATACCTCAGTCTGTTCCAATGACCTGATCCCGACGCAGTCCTCGTTCAGGAATTTCTCTGTGCGGCTGCTCTCTACGAACCAATTGAAATACTTGCAGCGAATAAATGGTGCTGGATTTTTTACAATCTTTTTGATTTTTAAAGTATTTTATGTCGATTGTAGGCTACTGGAATTCGGGATGCCAAGTACTGGAACGGAACGCTGCAATTTGATCAAAACCGCAGCTTTTCCATTATTTCGTCAGCATTTAATGTTGTATACTATCGTCCAGGAACGAATACGCTGATGAAGCAGGTACAGCACTTTGCGTCCGTATAAAAGAACACTTAGTCGGTAAATTTACATTGAAACCAAACACTCCACTAGGCGCGCATAGCACACAGAAATATGAGATAAGATTTTGAAGTAGAAGTCGCCATCTTCGCATAGGAATCCAAAACGTCAGCTTGTAAAAACTCTTGAGGGGTTTTGGATTAATTCCAAAAGCCCAAAAATGAACCGCAAAAGGAGTATCTTGTTGACCACACTTGACCTTGAGCCATACCTCAGTCTGTTCCAATGACCTGATCCCGACGCAGTCCTCGTTCAGGAATTTCTCTGTGCGGCTGCTCTCTACGAACCAATTGAAATACTTGCAGCGAATAAATGGTGGGTGTTTAAATGAAGCTGTTTGCTATGCGAATGCAAATTTATGCGTTACGACTAATCTGCTGAGGTTATGGAAGGGTTTGGCTGAGTAGTGGGCATGTCAAGTTGACCTTTCCAGACTCTGAAGAAGGCAAAACCGTCAAAATACCTGCTATTGTGTGCTCATAAATATTGTAATACCAACCTCGTGTTTGCTCGCTGAAGGGAAATAGTGAATTAGTGATTATTGCTGAGGTCAATAAAAACTCGGTATTGGGATTTGGTAAAATGTTTGCTTTTAGAAGTTGTATTTTAAGAATATCGAGTTAAAATAGTTGAAATAATTCTCTTCACAAGATAAGCGTCCATACACTTTAGAAGAACAACATCAGTTAGTAGAAATGAGTGACAAAACGGAAATTTGGAGTGAGATCCACGCCTAAGATATGCATCGGATGGAACCAGGAACACAAATGTGCAAGAAACTTGTTGAAGTTTTAGAAGGTGCAGAATTCCGCTGTTCTCCGTACCAGCTGATCCGTGACATGAGACATTGTAGAAGTAGAAAGAGTGGCTAAAAACAAACTGCACAAATCATAACTACTTATAACTTGTGACTTTTTAGGTAACGACAACCTATTTTTGAAGTGATGGTGCGAATCCAATACGCTTTTGCCCGAGGTCGAATATGTTGCAAAATTGACGGATGAATGGAGTGCCGAGTATCCAAGCTGGTCCGAAGCCACCGAACTCATTTAGAACGATGGCCAGTAAACATTTGTTTTCTGCCACCTAATTTAAACATTTGTGGGCGTAGTATGCTAAAGGTGTTGAAAATCACCCTATAGATTTTTTTTAAAAAGTAGAAAACTGCATTAGGATAGGTTGCTAAGAAGAACGTAGCAAAACTCACCTTAAAAATGTAGTTGATGAGATCGATGCCATACTTGTTCTTACCGATTGTAATGTCAAGAGGGGGCGGTGTGACGTTACACTCTATGGTATACAGTTCCTCGGTACTGTTGAACTAAAATTGAGAAGAAATAATAAATTATAATGCTTATACCAAAAACATGTCTTGCTGAATTCTTCGGGAATATAGAAATTACTAGGTTCTGGCACAAGACTTAATCTCAGAAGTTTTGTACCACAGATCCGGCAGCTTTAGCGAGCTGGTCGGTAACAGTCTTCGGTCCACTGACATACGATGTTCCAGTGTCGGTAATAGCCTCTTAATCCTTTTGATGCGTGTTGTTTCCCATGCCAATAGCGGTGATCTAAAAAATCTCTCTTTACATTCTACGAAAACTGTAAATCCATGTATGTGTAACAAAAGTTGCTATGAAAATGTCGCAAAAAGCGATATATACATTGTCAGAGTTGGCCAAAAACTTTGTATGCATTTACGAACAGCACCAGGGTCAGCAGATTGGAAACTGTTATGAACTCTTTAGTGTTTGATAATGAAAGAATTGTAAAATATTTTATATAGAATCTTCAAAAACACCTTGTTACCTTAAACCTATAATATGCCACAAATGACATGGGTTCGAAGGCGATGATTGGTCCACAATTATTTGCGTCTATTGCACCGTAGGTGAACAATCCTACAGGCTTTTCTTTGCGTAGTGCTAAGTGCTGCTTCCAAACGGTGAAAAATGGTTGATCAAGTAATCCTTAGAGTTTTACATTCAGCAGTTATCTCCAAAATCGACTCCACAACCTTATAGTAGTAATGTCTTACCTTGGTTAATGGCATTGATGAGAGGCGAAACTACATGCATCACGGATCGAACATTGAAAGCGAGACCGAGAATTCCATCAGCGTGACGCTGAAGCGAAACTATTTCACTATTATCTTGTGGTTTTACATTTCTAGATGTTCACTAACCTGTTTAAAATTCGAACACATATGACTGGCTAGACCAGAAGTGGTGTTCGGAACCACCAGTTGCTCTTCATTTAATCCACCGAACTAAAATACATAAAAGTCTAAAACAAGGCATATTTCGACACAACGAGCTTGTATTACCAACGACATCAACTCCGAGAACCCCATTTGCCGGACCGCTTGGGTACTGTATTGACCATTTCTTGTTTGTCTTCACAAAGGCGCTCGATAAATTCGATTCAAATTTGTGCTTTCCATCGCATAATTCACTCAAATCGCTTAGGGAATTTTAGAGTGCAACTATTACTTTTGCAAAAATTCTTGTCTGAGGTAGCAAAACCGCATGCACAGCATTTGTTCCTCATCAACAAGAAAAAATCAGATGATTGTTTTAGTGAGTTGGAACTAAAAACGGATGCCAACGCTCTTTGAAGTAGCATTCATTTCTTCATTGTTATAAATGAAAACTCTGATGCCACTTAGCTTTCATCTAATGGGTCAGTTTTTATTTCTGCGGGTTTTATGAAAGTCTTTGAACGTAAAAGTTTTCAAACCAGGGTATGATTTCGTGTTTTCATCGATCGAAATCTAATACTCTAATATCTAATAATACTCTAATATCTAGAAAACTTCGGCAAGTCATCACCAAGTGCTCACTCGCAATCACTTCCCGGAACCCACAGAATATCCGATCCGGTGTCAGCAATGACGATATATTGCTGATCAGGCGTTCCGACTGTGATATTACCTACCGACGTACGCCATGTCTTCGTAGTCAACCACTTCAAGCAAAGTCTTTATTGATTTTATTGTTGAACATCACATTGCTTCCGTCAGAAACTTTTCGTTCACCATTCGAGTGGCTCCAGCGATTAGGGGTGCAACTGTATTCGTTCACTAAACCGAAAATACCGAAGGCGTAGCGATGTTCTTTTAGACGATAAGAACAATTGCTATCGGCGTCATTGCGACGAACTCTACTATATTAAAGGTGTGACTAATTTGTGGACTTGAATGAATTTTACGCTGTGGTCAAGGAAGTATATGCGCATGACAATTACTCAGAATTTATGAACAGAAATTCTTTTTCTTCTTTTTTTCAATTGTTACATCTCTGAGGTACAGCGCTGGATCAATCAATGCATAAGACGTCCTAGTTTTCAGGCCAATGAAAGGACTATGAAGAAATATTAGAAAAATTCCATTCTCTACGCAGAATTGTCTCCCTTTGCTCTGTGAAATCAATCAGCTGATAATTCATTTGAAAATCAGGTTACGGCGATCGCAAGCCCATGTCCTACAAAGCTCTGTTCGTTATTTCTGCTGAACCACAACTGATGTCACAAAATATCGTGATATATCCACCTTTTTTTGGCAAAGCATGTAAACAAAGCATAAAATCCACGAAAACACAGTGCACATAAATGCGATAATAAATGGTTGAATGATTGTTAGAGAAGCTCAAGGATAGAGAGGAACTTGCTGTTACCCGCTGTCCTATAGTGGCGAGTGATGCCAGGCGTAAAGCATTGCGGTATTTGACATAGGCTGCGTATTGGCCTCGGCTCCTTCATCTCCATCTGTTAAAAACGGCGACTTTGTCGGTGGCTGAAAGAGTGTAAACGACGTTTAGATCATTGCTCCAGACCTTATCTCAGGCATCATTTGTACGTTCCAACTGATATGATTTATTGAGCCGGACCTGCTTTCTCGCTAAGAGATATAAAGGATAAAGGATAAAGCTCTCGGCGTTGATCAATCCCTGAGGGATGCGCCATGCATTCGACTTCATTAAGCATCGTTGGAGGTGATTGAATGCATATCTGGCCTTTACAATGACTCGCGGTGGCCGGCCGATGTATCGAGCCAGTGCTGCTATCCTCCCAGACAAGTCTGGTACCAATTTGCCGACCCCGGAGGGATGGAAGGCTTGGTGAGCCATGGGCGCATTTTCACGTGCGCGCCGCAGTGGCGCCTCCAACCACTGCGCCACACGCGCCCACTGCT
>MQTX01000292.1:0-34511 GCA_009735665.1 Angiostrongylus cantonensis | reverse complement strand
TAAGAGATATGGCCTCCCATATTTGATTAACATGAAAGGCCAAGAGAAAATTCTATCAAATTACAGAGGGCAGCTGAAAGATTTACTATCAGAATTGAGCAATAAAACGTGCCGTGATAATACTATGCTAAATGGAAATGAATCGATAATGAATGGAATGGTGGAAGAGTTCGACTTGAATGGAGAAAAGCGTTTCTTGTTGGTAGTGGGTTTGCTGAGACACATCTCAATAGAAGGTTACATTGCTGAAGCTATTTTGTTGTATAAGGCGATACAGTCCCGCAAAAATTTTTTACCACCATATGGCCTCCCATATTTGATTAACATGAAAGGCCAAGAGAAAATTCTATCAAATTACAGAGGGCAGCTGAAAGATTTACTATCAGAATTGAGCAATAAAACGTGCCGTGATAATACTATGCTAAATGGAAATGAATCGATAATGAATGGAATGGTGGAAGAGTTCGACTTGAATGGAGAAAAGCGTTTCTTGTTGGTAGTGGGTTTGCTGAGACACATCTCAATAGAAGGTTACATTGCTGAAGCTATTTTGTTGTATAAGGCGATACAGTCCCGCAAAAATTTTTTACCACCATCCTCCAGAACGTCATGCGAACATTGAAATGGGGTAATATGGGAGTGAAAATCGATGGTTGGCAGTTACATTACCTTCGCTTTGCTGATGATGTCGTCCTTATAACACCAGACATTAGCCAAGCGGGTGGTTGGGATCCGAAGCTACGATCTGCGTCAACGATCAAAATTGATGATACCGTTCTGTACGCCAAACAGCCCAAGATAAGGTGTGCAGGGCACATAATGCGTACAAATGATAACCGATGGACAAGAGCCGTTAGTGACTGGATTTCTCGGGATGTCAAACGTACTGCAGGAAGACCACCGACCCGATGGTCAGAGTTCTTCACGAAGAGCCTAAAAAAGATATGATGATCGACGAGTCCCTAGAGCGAGCAGGACCTACTGGGCTACTCTTGCACGAGACAGGGAAAAATGGAGGATTTACTAGCGCCCGCTCGAGTCACTCGACGATCAACGGGACTACAGGTGATACAGGTGTTCCAATTATTTGCTGTTAAAAACTTCGTTGACATAAATAAGGACAGAATTTTACTAGTAAGCTTGCCTAGAAATTTGGGAACATCAACTAATTATTGCAAAAAATCTCATCGTCGCGACTTTTTTAACAGAAGATGCAACGCGAAATTGTCCATGTGTATTTACATTGTTGAGCTAACACGAGGCTGATAAATAGATTTATTTGGGCTAGCGTTTCGACGTCTTTGTCTTCATTAGAGCCGATGATCCGAGTCGGTGTTCCACAGTTGTTCTTCTTGTCGATGTCTGTGCAAACACGTAATAATACCAACTTTTACAGGATAGATTGCCTGGAAATAACAGGTTGTTATAGACGAACAATCATTATTATCAACAATCAGCATACTGTATAAAAGCGCACCGCAGGCTGAGTACAACTCATTCGAGAGATTCTCCAATGAGGAAGATCCGACTCAATACGAAGATGAAGACGCCACTTTGAAAAGACGAACAGTGGTGGTCCACAGTTGTTCGTTATCTCGATAGCGTCTTTGTTCTCGTACCGAAATGGGATCTTCTTCATTGAACATTGCACGAATGAGCCAAACTCACCCAGCTGCGCTCCTTTATACAGGGCGGTTTTACTGATGTGACTATCAAAATTGTCTGTTTTCTTACCAAACAGTAATTTTGGAGTTAGGATTTTACTACTCTGTTGAAAACATAGATACGCATGTAGCGCAGTGGTTGTAGGTACCCTGCAATACATACGCGATTAATCGTAGGTTTCATCCCACCTACCACGCTCACCAAGTTTTCCGTCCCTTTCGGGAAAATTCGTGCCACCAGACTTGTTTGGGAGGATAACAACACTGCTTCGATTCACCGGTAGACCACCGCGAGTCATTGTAAAGGCCAGATATGCATTCCACACTCAAGATACTTCAATAAGCTTTGTTAACGTGTGAATGCGGTCCATCGCACTAAATCCTTTTCGAAACCCTGCTTGCTCGCTTGGCTCTGCTTCGTCTATTGTTCTGTCAATCCTGTTTAGGATGACTCGAGTGGAAAGCTTGTAGACGACAGACAGCAAGCAGATTGGGCGATAGTTGCCTATATCGTGTAGGTCGCCCTTCTTGGACAACAACACTGTCTTGCTGGTCTTTCACTGAGTAGGGACCTTGCAATCAGACAGGTGTAAAGAGCCGAGCCAGTGTGTTTACGAGGACTGGCGGAAGATTCCTCAGATGTTCTGATCTCATCTTTTCCGGACCTCGCGCTGTTCGTTTTTTCACAAGATGGCATGTCGGATTTCGGAAGTGAGAACCGGTGGAACAACATATCCACCCTCTTTTATTTCATAAGACGGGAGGTAGACGCGGCTATCGAAGAGATCTGAGTAGTATTCGTGGATGATTTTCTTCATCCCCTTTCTGGACGCTGTTAATGTTCCGTCTGGGCGTGGGAGTGGAATCATCTTGGTCTTGTAATTGGCGAAACTTCGGCGGGCTTTGTAAATGCTTTTTCCACCCTCTGCAGCTTCGACCATTACTGCTGCTCTTCTCTCTTTAAGATCTTCTTTTATCGCCTGTCTGCATTGTTTCGCATGCATGGAGGTTAGTTCGCGGTAGTGCCTGCAGCTCTCGCGATTCCACGCTGGCGTATTAGCTCAAGAGTTTCTGGAGACAGACATCTCTTGGTGACCTTCGAACTCTCAGCTTTCACGGCGCTAACGTGAAGATATTAAAAGGGCCGATCGTATCCCACGTCGTTGTTGTTGACAACGGCTTCTTTCCAACAGCCGACTAATGAGTTGAATAAGTCCCAATGGCTTGTGATGGTTCTGGGACTTCGGTTTTTGAATTTAGCGGCTTTTTCTCCTTTCCGCGAGAAATTAAATCACGAACAAGACGGTGATCTGATCAAAACAGCGAAATCGGTTAGGCAAAACTTTCTATTTACTATGATGTGGTCCATTTCGCTATGGTACTCTCCATTGGGAGATTCCCACGTCCATCGATGGCGGTGAGGCTTCTGGAATTGCGAGCTACCATGGATGGTCTTGGTCGCCGTGGTAAGCTCAGAGAGCCGCTCACCCTGTTCGTTCCATTCTAATCCGTGGGTTCCAATGTGGCGTTCCTCAGACGATCTTCTTAGTCCGATCTTGGCATTGATATCTCCAATGATGACCTTGAAGAATGTATGGTCTTCTTTGTAGAACCTCTCCAAGTTCATGTAGAACGCTTCGACTTTTTCATCGTCATAGTTTGATGTTGCCGCATAAATGACGAAGATTGTCAAAGCCGGTGTTGATCCACATCTTTTAATCGTAAACGTCCGATTCAGGTTGTAAGCTATTCGTCGTCTCGTCTCGGCCGGGCCGATGACGTCGTACCTTATCATTCTTGCTTGCATGAGCAAGTCTTCTATCGAGGATTCGAGTGCAAGTGTACATGCACTGTAGGTACAGATCGTCACCATAGTTTTTGATCCAGGCAGCTTCTATTGGCCCTGAGATTTTAGCAAACTCTCCGCACTCGTCCTACCCAACGCTGCGAAATTGTGGGTTCCTTCGGGGTCAGCGGAATGAGGCTCGTTTTTTTTTTACTGTATTTAGCATATTTAATACCCACGTATTTAATACGCTGGGCTTTGAACGTGGGGGCTGGTTATACTCACGCGTAGCTTGCCAGGCTCTTCCAGAGTGGACATGGAACTTATTTGTTGGAGGCTACTCTTAATCGCCTCCCATATACTTCCCTGTCACTCGATTGCAGGCTTTTGGCCGATTTGACTCGTAGAATACAATCCGCATAAAGCGAGAACGCACTCACACACGCATGCATGAATACGCCTAGCAAATACATAAAGTATGTGCCGAATCCACGCAGCAGAAACAGGGAATCCATATCCTGGATCCACCTTCGTCTCATGGAAGCAAATGTCGCTTTTGGTCCGCGATTAACCCCCTACCCGCCACCTGTGGACGCGCCACGTAGCCTCGCGACTAACCGGCTCGAGATCCCTCATATGAGGGAGATCCGTGGAATGGCAAGGTATATTGCGAAATATAACTTTAATAAAGCTGAGATATTTGCAAGACTCCGGACCGCAGGTGTTTGAGGTGGAGAACCAACGCACTTTTGTTCTTTCCGAGGAGTAAGACGTTCACCACGACGCCATGCGGGTTTTTCGTTTCGCCTGTCTCTCAGCTAGTTCTATCGATCTTCTGACATCAGCACATGACAGCGGGATTGATCTGGGGAGCCCAAATCGGAAATGAGCCCAGTTAAGCTGAAGCTTTAGTTATAATCACAATCTTAACCGTTTTTGTTTACTGCCTACACTTTTTAAAAGCAGGGTATATTGCGTAATGTAATATAAAGAAGATCGATAGAACTAGCTGAGAGACAGGCGAAACGAAGGACCCGCATGGTGTGGTGGTGAACGCGTTACTCCGCGGAAAGGGCAATGGCGCATTCGTTCCCCACCGCAAACACCTGCGGTCCGGAGTCTTGCAAATATCTCACCTTCATTAAAGTTAGTTTGTTTTCGGAATTTGTAACGTCACGAAATTGGATGATGATGACTCTGCAAAACCCAAGACTAACTTTTTAATAACCTCGGCATTGATGATTAGTTCGCTTTTTTCTTGATAAGCACACACGAGATTTTTACATTTTCCATATTCACGAAAAGAAGCCGACGTTTCAGCGGATTGGGATACTAAGAAAACACCGACTATATAATGCTTTTATAAATTTCAAATTTTAATTCTTTTTTTGAAAATACCTTTTCAAGTGTCTAGCATTCTTTATTTTATTGGCACGTTATTTCTTCGATGAGATTAGTTCCCAGAATCTCGTAATGCCAGTGTGAAGGTGTTCGAAGGTTGCCGCAACAAGTGGTCATTGGCCCGTTCAGAAGGAAATTTGCCACCTTGTGACAAGGAATTGCGATGAGCGTTAGAGCTACCTCTACTATAGTTTTTTCTCCTCTCTCGCTTTATGTGATTGCCCATTTATCTTTAGCAGACTTGATTTATTAGTGCGCATGGAAATCGTATTGGTGGCGCTCACTTCTCAGTGATCACTGCTGTGTTAGAAAATGCCTGTTGTCTCAGTGTTCTTCCCTTTCATCTTTTTTTCAGCTTCCTAAGTTTCCCTAAAGTAATTGATGATCTGCAATGCAATAGCACTGCTTAAATATAAAATATATCACATCTTTCTTCTTCGAATGTCTATTTTATAAAAAATGATCCAAGTAGAAGGTTCTTTAGCGAAACAGCGCGTCGCCTTTCTTCCACAAAACGGTTTTGCCAAAAAAAAATGTGCTCTGGAAGGAAGGCTGATTTCATTCGGCTTCTTATTCTTGACACAGTGGAAAGAAAAGCTCAGCATCTGAAGGATGTGGCATTTCTGTGGTTGTCGAGAACCGCTCTCACCGACTGTACACTGAGAATGATTTTTTGGTGGTTTAACACACGCAGTTCGAGTAGATTATTGAAATGGTTCTATAGGAGAGTTTTTCTTGTCCTCCTGGAAACTGGCAGAACAATGACATATGTAAAAGCTTTGCAAGATTGACAGCATTGCAATGAGTATTAGACAAAAAAAGGGCGCGTGTTGGAGGCGCCACTGAAGCACACACGTGGAATCGATCTCCTCGCTGTGGCCCACCAAGCTTTCCATCCCTCCGGGGTCGGCAAATTGGTGCCAGATTTGTCTGAGAAGTTAGCAGCACAGGCTCGATACATCGGTAGCCCACCGCGAGTCATTGTAAAGCCCAGATATGTATTCAATCACCTCTAACGATACTTAATGAAGTCGAATGCATGGTGCATCCCTCAGGGTATAGCAACTATTCCCAGAATAGTTTTTATTTCTTTCTATATCTATCTCCATCTTTCTATTACTGTATGTTCTGGTGTAGGCATCATAATCACTGTTTCTCAAGTGGCCTAGCAAATGTCGTAGTACGTAAATACTTGATCCCACCCTAAGGAACTTCGATCCCTAGAAACAGTCTTGTTATGCAAATTTGCTTTTACGATCTGTACTTTTGTTAGCTATTACTGTCCAAAGGGCATTATGTGTACAATAATGAAAAGGGCACGAGGTTGTTTGCGACTTCCGCCAGCTGCTCTTTGGGCTCGAGGGCTCGAAACGGTAGCCGAGGAATGGTTTCGGTAAAGAAGCTGGGCCTGTGCCAAATACCGTCTTCTCCAAAGGCATATAAATAGCCTCGTGAATTGCTATTCGGACTCGCTCCTGTCAGGGTCTGTCCGCCTTTAGATCCGTACCGTATTGATCTCGTATGTCACCAATGTAGATTATCGTTAAGTCATCCTGCACGTAGTCATTATTTTACATTAACTTTATCATATCATTATTAAATGACAGTTGGGAATTGTACATTAATTTCGCATCACCGTTACTAGGCCACGCTTCCCATCACTCCAGTATATCCTTATCAGTATCCTGATCCTCGTCCAACTTTCAATGTTCATTGTTTATCAATTTGTCTGCGGTGCGTTGTCAGTAGCGGCGGTTATCCTCAAATGCGTTCTGTCTGAAACGCATTCGATGGCTTGTACCGTTCCTCCCATACAGTGCGCCATGCCTACAAGGCCACTAGCTGGCCATCTTATGCTGTGTATTTGTTAAGCCACTATAGGCTTATCATTTCTCAGTGGTTATCTTCCTGGCCCGTGATATCTTAGGCAATGGTGGCACCCATCGATGCTCAAACTTCACGTTGCAGACATATCGTTATCCAAGACCAGCCGCCTGACCGTGTTCCTCAGATGTCTCATCTCGTTCGTAGTCATTTCCACCATCAAAAGCTTAAGTAACTTGCTATCCTCATCGATTAATGTTAAAGTACACTTGACCGCTGTACATAAGATGTCTAGCTTAGCCTAATACACGGCTCGTCTGCACCTCATTTGTTGTTCTACCCATCGGCATTTTGGTCACGCCCGAGCGCGGACGCCGTCGTTCGCATCCCCATACTATTGCTATCAAGTTGCTGTTATCATAGTATTAATGTTGTAATTGGGATTGTCTTGTGACAAGTAGGAAAAGTCCCGCGTGGCCTCTTCTCACGAAGTCGAGCATTCTGCTTAAAGCTAGTGGCTATTCGGTGTCGACAACTGACTCAAAGGCCTATTTTCCACTAACAACTACAAAACAGGGATTGAACAACGCCTAGAGCTTTCTAACTTTTATCAGGCAGGAATACTGATCTCACTTTCAGATTGCTAATTCGTTCCATAATTTGATACCACAAGCACGTCACCTTACCACTCAGATTTAGTTAGGGCTACGGTAACTGTAGATCATTTATTTAAATAGATCTACTTACTCAAAAAACAAGCGTAAATGTGGACAAATTTCGTAGTTCTCGAGAACTTTAAAGGTAATTAATCGCCGTTATGAATTTCAGGCAGAGAAACGCCGAATCTGCTGAGAGAGCAATAGATAAAACTAATGGTACATCGCGCACAACCCAAAAAAGTGAGCGCTCAGAAGACTCTAAAAACAGTAGTCAACGGGTCTGCTCCAGCAAGATAAGAAGACGTCGATCAAGATCACAGAGAGCAGAATCGAAACTACGTGAATGTTCCATGCTGAGTAAAGAATGTCCGAATCGAGTGTCCTACGAAAGCCTGATGCGGACCGCCGCCATAGATCGGAAAAGACGCGAGCATGCAACTTTTGTTCAAATGATAAGAGGATTTGGCATGACGGAGTAAGTTGAATGAGATAAGAGTTATTTATCAAAAATTTTTTGATAAGGCGTACATTTTGCAAAAATACTAGATACTTAAGCTAGAAACGCGCTCCTTTATTCATAATATCCACTGATGGGGTAAACGCATCATATTTCTAAGCATCTGAAAAGTCTGTACGCCTGCGAACGCCATGTTTGAGCAAACTAGTACTGCTAAGGGCACGAAGGAGGTGGTGTGATAAGCACTGACCACTCAGGATGGGATTGTTTAATAAGAACATGAGGTGTGCATTTGTTATTCACTTCGGTTTCTTATGACTTTGAATTAAATGGATGCAAAGGTAATTGTGATTCTCATTGATATGCTAGTAGTTTGTGTGAAAACCACATGTAATGGTGGGATTTGTTGGAACGTTCCGTTCTACTGTGAATAATTCAATATCTACGCTCAGCCGAGAAGAGCAGCTCACTTTGACATCGCTATCTATTATTTATAAGTGATGAAGTACTGATGATAAAACATGGCAGGGCAATGTTACGGAAAGCTGTAGAAAGGCAGAATGCAAACATATCAATGCGAGGACTGGCGTTATATTTAGAAGTAAGTCATTCGAATCGAAGTTGAGGATTTCCTTTTTCAGCGATTGTAACAAATGACTGTAAACAAGTGGGTGTTCCGAAATCCTTAGAGGATTTCTTAGTTTCACAATGATTGTTGCTGTTTGTCGTGGTTGTTCATAATCATTCAGCTTATCTGGTATTTTGCAGGTGATGTGTGTTGCAGCTCTTGGAATAATGGGGATCTTAGCACAACACTACTTCAATACCAGGGGCAACCTCAACTACTACTTGGGGCAAATGACTTTCGAGGTACATGTGTACATAAACCTACTTCACATCCGTTAACTGTAACGCCAGAATAGTAAAATAAGGTAAACAAGCACTAATGAATTCCCATTCAATCCTATTTTGCGCCAAAGATGCTCAGTGAGCTTCTCATCCCTTGTAAGAGACACTCCATTTTTTTTTTTGATTTTGCAAATGGTCGTATGTAGGTGGCTCGTCGTGCCCTGCTTGTGTCAGTTACTTACGTGGTTTTTTAAGAAATTAAAGTCAATAGTAGCGATACAAAACTGCTCCTCAGAAACTTTATTATATATTTTTGACTTTTAGCGTTAATGACTCAATTCGAGTGCGTACAAGCGCAACCTATACTCATATGAGTGGTAATTACCGGTATCACCTGTATCAGCTCCCATTTCGTTGATCGTCGAGTGAATCGAGAGGGCTCCAGTAAATCTTCCATCCTTCCCAGTCGCGTGCTAGAGTAGCTCAGTGCGTTCTGCTCGCTCTAGGAGTACGTTGAGCATTGAACCTATCTTCCACACTTTTCATGAAGAGCTCTGACTACCAGGTCGGTGGTCTTCTCGAAACGCGTTAGACACCCCGAGCGATCCAGCCACTAACGGCTCTGAGCCGTTAGTAACCATTACTGAGTAGATAAACGTTGATAAACTGAAAGAAAAACAGAGGTTGGAGTAAGTGTTATAGATGGATTTGTGCTCTTACCCGAAACTAGAGTACGAGTATGTGACCTCGAAACAAGGTGGGGAGTGGTTCTTGATATGCATACTCTGTCACATAGTGAGATATTCTATTGAATAGGAGCTCTTGCGGCAATCTTAATAATAGTTTACACTTATAAAAATTCCCTTTTCCTGCTTTCTACTAGAAAGGCATTTCTTTAAAAACCTGAAACCATTTTTGGTCCTCACGTCAATGTTTAATGACATGCTTCAATTCCATGTTTTATTACAGCTGTTCCTTTTCTTAATGGTGATACTCAACATCACGACTTGGAATCTCTGTGAGTCGAGTTTTATCTTAAGGCGCTACAGCGCACTGTTAGATAACTGAAAAGTATCTAATTGTTAAGCATCCGCATCTTTTGGATGTGTTTCTTCTTGAACTCAGCTCAATATGCTTGGGATAAATCACACCTTTTGTAAAAGCTTAGTACAACATTGATTAAACATTGAGAGTATTAAACAAGCCTTTCATCTTGCGCAATGACACCTCTCTATCGAAAACAATAATTCCCAGGTTCGACTTTCTATTAACCTCGGCATTAGAATGTGAATGCGTCGTTTTGTTGTTCAGCAATCGCGAGGTTGTTATACAGCATACATTTACTTTCATAGAGAAACACAATACAATACAACAGTAGCTGAAGTTTCGGCAGAATCGCCTCCTTGCTCCATATGCGACTCCAATCAGCTGTTCTAACCTTCCTCATTGGAAGTCACAGAAAAAGCGGCTCTGAAGAAGGCGATTCTGCCGAAACGTCAGCTACTGTTGTATTGTATTGTGTTTCTCTATGAAAGTAAATGTATGCTGTATAACAACCTCGCGATTGCTGAACAACAAAACGAAAACACTAATATTTAGGGACGCGTACGGCAAGCATAGGTGTGTTTGTGCTCGCCATCTGTGTCAACTTGTTTCATATACTCATGGACGTGCGTTCTAAAGGCGCCTTCTTCAGATGTGAAGCCAGGTATGATTATATAGCCTAGAGTAGTACTTAAATGGCCTGTCCTCACTGGTTGTGTAGGCATCAGCTCTTCCTCGATTCCTGTCATCGTCATAGAACCAACATTTGTGGAATTAAAGAGATTCGAATGCGAGTTTGTCTACGACTTGAGGATATGTCCTTTGTTCTCCTCATTGACATGTTGAGCGTTAGTTGAGAATGGTTTTACTTAGAATCTCGAAGTAGCTGTGCAGCGGCGGTTCCAGATCTTCCTCACAGGTAGTTACTGGGCTAGAGAGATCCGCGTTTGGTTTTTACTGTATTCTTGTCCTTTACTGTTTCGCGCTTTCAGTAAATAGTAATTAAACTTCCAAAAAGTCACACTTTTTTTTCTTTCATTAATCTCTGTTTGAAATTGTCACTTCATCAGTGTAAAATGCATGCTAACTAGATGTCGATTCTAAAGAGTTCTTCTAGTGCTGACCTGACCACCACTTTCTCCAGTTTCTTTCTTTAGCCCAACTTTACGTGACTTAGAGGACAACCATTGTTCTGAAATGCTTGAAATATTCGTATATTGTAAGATGGCTGAGCGACATTTTTTTTTTAACGAACTCTTTCATGTGAAGTTGTTGTATACTTTTCTTGAAATCTTCATTGGAATGATGGATGTTCAAGTTAAAGAATTCGTATATTGTAAGATGGCTGAGCGACATTTTTTTTAACGAACTCTTTCATGTGAAGTTGTTGTATACTTTTCTTGAAATCTTCATTGGAATGATGGATGTTCAAGTTTTTTTCAAACAAGGGAAAAGCGATGCAATTTTTTTATACAATTAAGAATTCATGATTGAGAGTAGCACAATGATTAGAAGCATCCTGCATTGCAAATGTGATCGTTGTTTCGATCTCGCGATCTGCTTCCCAAGCTTTCCACTCCTTTGCGGTCCGCAAATTGCTGCACTCATCTGGGAGGATGGGGTAGCACTGTGCTGATAAATTGGTATATCACCGCATCACCTGATGGGCCATATATGCAATGTATCATCTTTAACAATGCTTGACGCAGATGACTGGATGTCACGTCTCTCAGAAATTAAGGCCCAGTGTTTTATCCTTCATCCTTTAATGTAGAGTTTACTTAATAACAAGATATTAGGCACTCTAACCGGCTATTGTTAAAGGGTAACAGAAATGTTGAATCAGGAAAAATGCTGAGTTTCCTCTTCCTTTGTAGCGCAGTCAATAATCTCGTGAAAGGTGTCGCAGTTTCAACTGCTGACCCATTCAGACTACCCACCTGACCTTCAGATAGCGTCTCTTAACACTGGAATCAAATTGTCACGTAGTTGAGCTGATGGCCAATTATTCCTAAATAGAAGTTTAAAATCTATTTAGGAGAGGCGGGGTTAGGTTTAAACGAACTAGAAATATTTTGATTTGATGGTTGCGAAAATCCATCAACAGTTGAGAAGAATCAGCTATGAATTCCGCGGTTAAATTGTTCACTTTCAGGGAAATTGTGTTACAACACTGTTTCCTAAAACTAATACCAACTCATTATCACGCCCGATATATGTCGTCGTTTCTACTGGTGCTACATCTTGCCTTAGTACTTATTTCAGTTGTAAGTTTCCGTTAGATTCTATTCCACCACAAGCTCACGCTGATACTGAAAGTAATCGTAGCTCAGGTTTTGCTTTACATCTCGAAATTTCCACTAATTAAAATGTTTAGTAGATAGCCTTCTTTTATGTTACGAGCAAAATTCTGGTTTAGTCTATGGTCATTTTCTACGACGGAAGTCTGGAATGGTACCTGGATCATACACCCGGATCGCAACAATGGATCACAAGTCAACCAGTATGAAATAGACCCTGACATAAATTTCAGCGCTTTTGTTGTCTTCATAACAAAATATGAAATCAAAACGTCTAATTTTCCACGGATTTATACATTGTCATATCAGCGTATGTGGTCGGAGGTACCCTGCAACACACGTAGAATCGATCCTCGCGCCCATTGCCCACCAATTCGCCCATTCCTTCGGGGTCGGTAAATTTGTACCAGACTTGTCGGAGAAGTTAGCAGCTTGCCTCGATACATCGATAGTCCACCGCTAGCCATTGTGTAAAGGCAAGATATGTATTCAATCATTTCCAAACGATGCTTAATGAAGTCGAATGCATGGCATATCTCTCAGGGATTGAGGGATCAAGGCCGAGAACTTTGTTCTTTATCCTTTAATATCATCGTGACCTTCGAGTAGGAAAAACCAGTTACTACTACTAGTGACTTTTTAAAACGAACTATCCGTACCATGTGACTATACTCTGAGAGAGTTACGCGCAGAATAAGTACGTACAACCGACGATTTTGAGACTGAATACAATGTCTATATGCTAAACACTTTGACAACGACTCTCGGGCTCGTCAGAGTATAATTAGCGAAGAATAATTCCAATGTTGTTACTCTTAGAAAATTTATGGTTTGCTGGTTGACTTACTTCTCTATCAATAAACAGGATAAGCATAATGCGCTTGAAAGGACCAGGATGAATATATTATTTTTTTCTTCAAAATCTTCATGATTTCAGCTACATAGACATGATGGCGTGGATGAAGAAGATGCGCAAGCAAAAGTGTTCAAAGGCACACGTCAGAAAACCGATATTAGTGCCGAGTTTTCTGTAAGTATTTTTATGGACAGCAGAAATTGTTTGCTTCAAAGATTATAAGCCATTGGAACTTTTTTTCAGTTCAAGGACCTACCCGTTGGGACATCTATTATCAGGGTCTGTGCAATACAGTGAAGAAAAAGAACATTTTGCAATTTGGTCTATAACTGCTGATGATTTTATATCAACATTCGCTTTCAGGAGCAAACGGAGTATACAGTACAGCAGACAACAATCGATTCCTCCGGAAAGAAAAGCGTTGGCCCTGAAGAGGTGACCATGTCTAGATCGGTGAGTGGCTCAGAAGCCGTGTAGGCAAAATTTCAGTTGAACTAACTTAACATGCAAGAAGATACTAAGCGGTGATTAATAAGATGATTTTCTCCAATCCCACGTATCCACTTTCACCAATATCAAACTGACTGTGCTAGTGACCACGCACAATTTCGATACTGAGGAAAAGAGTGAAATAGTGTATAGGGAAAAGTATTAGTAGTAGAAAACTAAGAGAGCTAATTTCTTGTAAACTATACAGCTCTTTGCTATGTAGTGAGTTGACTAAATAGGTTAGATGATCTTATCCCTCAGTGCTCTTTGTTTCAATGTAATAACTTCATTACAGTATACACTGGATATCCCTGGTGTCGATAGAGTTACGGGAATTCGACGTTGGAGAAAATCTCCTCAACAAGCAGGAACGCCTTCAACGTCGACCAAGGCGGTAGCTAATGCTGACAAAACAAATGTAATTTTTGAGGGGCCTCTGAAATTCACAGTCCAAATGTTTCTCATGAATTTTTTTTTGATTTTTCCAGAGCATTGAAGCAAAATCTACTGGAAAAGCAATTGAAGCGGTGTCAGAATTAACTCTTACGAAACGCAATCCTGCTGGCAAGGATTTCGATCTTGAAACGCCAACCGCCGACATATCCAGGGTGATCTATTAAATATTTCACCGCCAGCCTCACGAATGTTTCCTGAAAAAAAAGGTTTTTCATTAAGCTAAAGGGTTAAGATTAAATCGTTGAAACATTCATAATTCGTTATATTATTTTAAAACCTGACATCAAAGAAATTACACAAATCCCACTACTTCTAAGGAAAAGGAAATCTTGGGGTTTCGCGCTGTAGTTCTACTTCTGCTTGGTCATTTTGTCGCCTTCTTTTTGATTGCTGTTGAAAGCTGGACGAATCAATTGTCCCTGGAATTTTGGGAGACTCCTGTTAAGATGTCCCCACATATGAAATAGCCAATAAAATTTTTAAAAGTGATCTAGAACAAAATTCATATGAAGGAGTCAGTACCGTGTGTCAAGAGGATGTTTTGTTTTAACCTTTTTACTTACTGCCTATTCTTTTTAACGGCAGGGTATGTTACGAAACATAGCTCCTATAATGCTGAGATATTTGCAAAAATCCGGAGCGCAGGTGTCTGGAGTGGGGAACGAACGAGCTATTGTCCTTTGCGGGGAGTAAGGCGCTCACCACCACACCATGCGGATCCTTCGATGGCAAAAGCTGTGAGACTGGCGAAACGAAGGACCCGCATAGTGTGGTGGTGAACCCGTTACTCCCCGCAAAAAACAACAGAGCGTTTGTTCTCACCTTAGACAATTGCGATCCGGAGCTTTGCAATTATCTCAGCATTATAGAAGAATCTGTAGTTTTGCATATTTCAATACATCGTATTGCTCAGAGTAAAACACTTGATCTTGCATTGCTAAAATCTGAGCCTTCCCTTATTAATCTCCTGTATAGTGTTCTCACACGTAGAATCCTCTGTTTTATTCTATGCTATGTATTTAGCACTGTTCTTTCCTATTTTTCCGGAGGAAAATTTGAACAACAGTTTCTTAACGTAGGCCGTTTTTTTTTCAGATGCCACCATTGATCTCTCGAATAGCCTACCTGAAGAACAAGAATCTGATGGAATCTGATGGAAAAACATAGCGATTACATGTATTAACTTAAGAACTCGAATATTCGTAGGACCGTCTGCGAAGCCATTTTCGTTGTGCTCTCACTGCCAGGCGTTCTCAACGTTCTATTCGTTCTGTTACTCTTGATTCTAGAAACTTCTCATTATCGACGTAGCGCTTGAAGAATTTGCGGATTTGAAGATTCACAAACTAGATTTCACTATCAGTTTTGGTTCATTTTTTCCAAATTGTTTCTACCGTGGCTGATGTTTCTGAAGTCAATGTCAGACGGTGATTTTAAATGAGTTGGTAATGACCAAGTAATTTGTCTTTATGCATATCGAATTGGCTGTCTTTATTTCTCTGTTTAGGTGTTCGAACTAATAAAGTTCTAAGTTTTCTTGATGTTTGTTGTAACAGAAATTCCTAAAAGAACATGACTGAAAGTAATTAGTTGGACTCGACCTTCGTTGACTGGCTCCCTCACTCGTAGTGCGAACTGCTCCGCCTCAAGAGAATCATATTAGCAATACAGCAAGCGTCCATCCAGTTCGCAAGAACTCGTGACCAGCCTTTGATGAGGGCCTCAGCTCGTACGGATATTCCGATTTTCCAGTGAAGATTACAGTTCACCTGAGGAGAGAAGGCGTAACATTCTCGATAGCTGAACTCGTGCCCATGTAAATAGCTGAGTAATACTACAAAAATCAGAGTCTAATTCAATAAGTGAAGTTTGACGGGTTCCTTTCATGTTTTCGTCCTTTCATGTATATCTGTTTCTTTTTGTAGCGATCATCATGACTTGCTAAAACAATGTAACAACGAAACAGTGAGAATGCTACCTAGTTGTCTGTCGTGGTGACAAATGTGAATGTGAACAAACGATTGCTTCAGTAATGGTGAGATTGACAGAGCTGCTATAACCTTAGTGAAACGCAAGAACAGTCAGTAATTATAAAAGCAGCTCGAAACTGGTTCATGTGAATAGAGTTTTCTTAGTTTCTACTGGTCACTATCAAGTGGCAGATTTCCTTAGCAGTAATTGGTCTTGTGCTTACGTGTTTGACACACGGGATGACCTCGTGAGTGAAGCTAAGTAATTTTGGTGAGATGTCATCGCCTTGTCTTGCATTTCTCACCATGAAGACGTCGAAGCAGCGCGACAGAATTAAGCATGTATTTACTTTTGAAGTAAAAGCCACAGCAATGCGCCCATTCTTTTTGTCATGGGTTCGACATAAATGGAAGTTGTTTTTCAAGTGATCGATCTAGTGATGTACACATTATTAATTCTAATTTCTTTTTTTTCACTATTAGACTAGCACATTCTCGCTTCGTTACTAGCTGGTTCTGCTAGTCACAAACATGTTAGTAAAGGAGCAAGGAGATTACTCGTTACTTAGGATTCTTGACATATAAAAAATTAAAGCTCCAGAAGGCCACTGTTGAACCAAAGATTTGCAGCATCAAAAGCTACGATATGAAAGACAACCAGCAATTTCTTTCCTAAATTCGTCGACGACAGCCTTTACCTGATTGTGTGCCGTACAATGACCGAATCTACCCATACTATCTGGAGGAGGGTATGTCATCTTAAAAATTTCGTCTTTCGAAGTCTAACTTGCTGTCCAATCGAGCAAGAGAACAATTCTATTTTCGATTCGGACAAAATCAGATGGAGGCTCACGACTCGAATCAGATTGAAGATCTACTTTCAGTTCTTGTCATGTTGTTCCTGTCTTTCCCATGTTGTGTGTCAGAACACAGAATTACTATTCAATGAACGATAGCAAAAGAACTGTTCGATCAAAGAAGCATAAAATAAGAAGAAGATAATAATAAGAAGCAAAGAGCAGGCATAAAATCAGCGATCATGGCTCAATCGATCACATCATTAGATTTGGTGTTCGGAGTTAATCGGTTTTTTAGACGTCAATAGGGCAAGAAAAGCAAATTCCTTAATTTCCATGATTGTTTTTGCTTAAATTTAAACACACACTTGTCTTTTTGCTCAGTTTTGAAATCACCGAGATTTATGGACGAAAGGGATAAAGAGTAAAGCTTAGGTAACCCAATGCATTACACTTCATTGAGTATCGTAACGTTGAATAAATTCATTGGCACATATGCCCGCAGAATGCAACATGTAAGTGCTTTTACCTCAGCAGATTGGTCTGGTACTAAAATGTCGTCCTCGATGGGATGGATAGCGAGATCGTGCCGACGTACACGTTTGCATTGCATGGTGCCTCCAACCTTGTCAGTAATTTTGAAAGCGGCTTCCTAAGCGAGATATTCATTACGAAAAATCGTTTCTCGGTGAGCTGGACAGCATTCATTACTGAACAATATTAAGCGAAGAAAGTGGCAAGTACTCAGAAGAATACAATTACATTCGTCAATGCACAAGGCACGTAAAATGCCAAGATTTATACCTTGGGGCTCTCCTTATTTCTAATATTTCACTATGTGGGCTATTAATATCTTTGGCTCTCGATCTCAGATATATTTTTAAGTGTTATTAACATGACTCTTTCTAGGCTTTGAAATAGGATATTAGCCTGAATTTTAGCCAGTGCAGTGTCAATGTTGTAGTAACAAAACGGTGTCAGCACAACAAGAAAATGGATACTTATTGAATAGTTTTGAAAATAAAGGGCAATCTCACAAACCCTTTATTCCACATATTTAATAGCCAAACAATTTCTGCATGATATCTGTGTTGAATCGCAGTGTAGTGCTTTGGTGTCAACATTGAAGACTACGACTGATAAGAAATTCACGATGAGATCGTCCGAGTTACGACTGCTGATTGTAGTCCCAAGAAAGGAGATATGTCAAAAGTGGAGTGTAAATTTCAATGACTTATTACACGGTACCGCTCTTTTGTCTTTCATTCTTTAATGTTTTAACATCACGTATTCCAAACTTCGTAGAAACTGAGATAGAGAGCCAGGGAATATCAAATATTTGGACACTGTGTTCTTATAAATCATCAACCTTTTCAACTACTTCCTCATATTTGCATTTCGGGGGAAGGAGGGGAGAGAGGAATTTTCTGCCCCCGATCAGCATCAGATTTGTCTTTGTACTGCGTGTGCAAATCTAAACACTAATGCAGTTCGCAGAAAAATATTTACTGATGATTTAAGTGAAACTGGCTTCAAGACATTTCGACGATATCAGATCAATAGTTCAGTGCCTCACCACAACCTGCGCTTTATGGATTTTTGAGGGTTTTGCGCCGGCATGCATATCACAAACTTTACGCAAGGCGCCACTCAAACTGCGAAAAATTTTAACATGTCCATCCTGAAGAGCCTACGGATCTCTCTCATATGAGAGGTGTTAAGCTGGTTAGTCGCGAGGCTACGTGGCGCGCCCCAGGTGGAGGATAGGGGGTTAATCGCGGACCAAAAGCGACCTTTGATTTCCTGACACGCAGGTGGATTCAGGGGATGGACTCCCTATTCCTGTCGCGCTGATTTGGCACATATTTTCTGCATTTGCTAGGCGTATTCATGCATGCGTGTGAGAGTGCGTTCTCGCTTTATGCGGATTGTATTCTAGGAGTCAAGTCGGCCAAAAGCCAGCAATCAAGTGACAGGGAAGTATATGGGAGGTGGTTAGGAGTCGCCTCCAACAAATAAGCTCCATGTCCACTCTGGAAAAGCCTGGCAAGCTAGCCGTGAGTATAACCAGAACCCACGTTCAGAGCCCAGCAGGCTCTATGTGGATATCAAAAACGCTAAACACAGTAAAGAAAAGGCCTCATTCCCCC
Source organism: Angiostrongylus cantonensis (assembly GCA_009735665.1). Classification (NCBI taxonomy): domain Eukaryota; kingdom Metazoa; phylum Nematoda; class Chromadorea; order Rhabditida; family Metastrongylidae; genus Angiostrongylus; species Angiostrongylus cantonensis. The sequence continues at coordinate 15,809 of MQTX01000292.1, read as the reverse complement.
CACCTCGAAAGAGCCCCCAATTTCGCAGCGTTGGGTAGGACGAGTGCAGAGAGGCTGCTAAAATCTCAGGGCCAAAGGAAGCTGCCTGGATGAAGAACTATGGCGACGATCTGTACCAACGGTGCACGTACACTTTCATCGGAGTCCTCGATAGAAGACTTGCTAATGCAAGCAAGAATGATAAGGTACGACGTCATCGGCCCGGCCGAGACGAGACGACGAACAGCTTATAACCCGAATCGGACGTTTACGATTAAAAGATGTGGATCAACACCGGCTTTGACAATCTTCGTCGTTTACTTGCCAACATCAAACTATAACGGAGACGAAGTCGAAGCGTTCTACGGAGAGCGGACTTGGAGATGTTCTACAGAGAAGACCATACATTCTTCAAGGTCGTCATTGGAGATTTCAATGCCAAGGTTGCACCAAGAAGATCTTCTGAGGAACCTCACATTGAGACCCACGGATTAGAACGGAACCAAGAGGGTGAGCGGCTCTCTGAGTTTGTCATGGCGACCAAGACCATCCATGGTAACTCGCAATTCCAAAACCCTCACCCTCAACGCTGGGCGTGGGAATCTCTCAATGGAGAGCACCTTAACGAAATAGATCACATCATAGTAAATAGAAAGCTTTGCCTAACCGATGTCGCTGTTGTCCCAAAGTTCTACACGGGATGAGACCACCGTCTCCTTCGTGCAGGATTTTATTTCTCGCGGAAAGGGGAAAAAGCCGCTAATTTCAAAAAGCGAAGCCGCAGAACCACCACAAACTGGGACTCATTCAACTCATTAGTCGTCTGTTGGGAATATGCTGTTGTCGACAACATCGACGAGGAATGCGGTCGGCTCATTCAACATCTTCACGTTAGCGCTATGAAAGCTGAGAGTTCGGAAGTCACCAAGAGACGTCTGTCTCCAGAAACTCTCGAGCTAATAGGCCAGCGTGGAATCGCACGAGCTGCAGGCAACCGCTTGCTAACGTCCGAACTTGCGAAACAATGCAGACAGGCGATGAAAGAAGATCTTAAAGAGTGAAGAGCAGAAGTAATGGTGGAACCTGCAGAGGTTGGGAAAGCATTCGCAAACATCACCGAAGCATCGCCAATTAGAAGACCAAGATGACTGCACTCAATACACGAATACTACTCAGACCTCTTCGATAGCCAAATCCACCTTCCGTCATATTAAATAAAGGAAGATGGATGTGTTGTTACACCGGTTCTCCTTTCCGAAATCCACCATGCCATTTCGTCGGTGAAAAATCGAACAGCACCAGGTCCGGACAGGATGATATTAGAACATCTGAAGAACCCCCCGCCAGTCCTCGCAAACACACTGGCTTGGCTCTTCACACGTTACCTGTCTGAATGCAATTTCCTAGTCAGTGGAAAACCAGCAAGACAACTATCGCCCAATCTGCTCGTTGCCTGTCGACTACAAACTTTTCACTTGAGTCATTCTAAACAGGATTGACAGAACACTAGACGAAGGACAGCCATGTGAACAAGCAGGGTTTCAAAAACGATTTAGTACGATGGACCACATTTACACAATAACAAGGCTCATTTAAGTATTGCGAAAGTACAAAAGACCGCTCTGTCTCACTTTCATCGACTTAGAGAGGGCCTTTGATTCAGTTGAGATAGAAGCAGTCATGGGATGCCCTTGGTTATCAAGGATTCCCTGCTCAGTACATAAAGATTCTTCGTGACCTGCACAAAATTTTCACAACAAAAATTTCACCATTCTACAACGATATTAACGTTGACGTCACAAGAGGACTTAGGCAGGGCGATGCAATCTCGCCAAAATTATTTACAGCCACCCTCTAGAACGTCATGCGAGGATTGGAAAGGGATAATATGGGAGTGAAAATCGACGGTCGGCAGATACATCACCTTCGCTTCGCTTATTATATCGCCCTAGTAACACCAGACGTTAGCCAAGCGGAACGTATGCTTGCGGAGTTTGATAAAGCGTGTGGAAGGATTGGTCTGTGACTAACTCTCAAGAAAACGTTGTTTATGAAGAACGGATTGGTTTCGTTTGCCCCATTTACGCTCAACGGAACGAATATCTCCGAATGCTCCAGTTATGTCTATCTAGGTCGGGAAATCAATATGGTGAACGACTTAGCTCCAGAGCTGAGCAGAAGGAAGCGAGCGGCTTGGGGAGCTTTCAAGAACATCGAGGATGTAGTGAAGAGAACAAAGAACACCCGACTCCGTGCCCATCTTTTCGACTCAACGGTTCTTCCTGCCCTAACGTATGCTTCAGAAATCTGGTTGCTGCGCAAGCAGAATAAAGATCACTCTGCGTTATCGAACGCTCAGTCGAAAGGACGATGCTAGGAGTATCCCGTTTCATACACGTAAAGGATGTGATCCGAAGCTCCGACCTACGTCAACGATCAAAAATCAAAGATGCCGTTCTATACACCAAACAGTCGGAGATAAGATGGGCCGGACACGTAATGCGTATGATTGATAACCGTTCGACAAGAGCTGTTAGCGATTGGATTCGTCGGGATGTCAAACGTACTGCAGGAAGACCACCGACTCGATGGTTAGAGTTCTTCACGAAGAGTTTGGAAGAAGGATGTGATGCACGACGAGTCCCTAAAGCGAGCAGAATCCACTTGGCTACTCTTGCAAACGGCAGGAAAAAAATGGAGTATTTACTGGGGCTTGCTCGAGTCACTCGACGATGAACGGGACTACAGGTGATACAGGTGATTTACTATCCATATTAATTGTAAATTGGTTGGTTAAAAAGCTTTGACCACCACTGAAGAAGGGTTATTCATAAATTATTTTTTGTTATTCCACTGTCTATTACTTCCACTTGGGGTAGTGTATAAAAGACTTTTGAAATTCAACATTTGTAGACCATATTTAGCCAAATAACTTACGTTTCCTTTTCTTTTATAAAAGATGCCTACGTTGTTGAATCACATGTTGTTGATGTAGTTCGAATCAACCTCAAGCAGCGCATCCAAACTAGCCATGTAAAAGAATTCTAATGTTTCTTGAAAAAGAAACAGCCTCGTAAGGCTAAAAAGTTATGTTACGATGTAATGGTTTTTCAAAATTAAGCTAACAGTATGAACTTATGCTCCTCATGCAAAGTGGAAAAACGATGACACTCTTCAAATAAAAACGCAACCGTGATATGTTGATAATTTAGATAATTTACGGCAGTTCGTTTTAAATAAAAGTGGAAAAGCCAAGGTAGATCAGTACAACAGGGTTAAACGCAGATGAATCAGAGCAAACATCTTTATGCCATTTGAAGGTATAATTGCAATCTAATAAAGCTGGATCTCTCTCCATGTTGTTCTTCAAACTCTTACATCAACGATGATTATCTAAAAAGAAATTGTAGCATGATAAGATGCACAGTCTGCGTCTCAGTGACTTCAATATTTACATAGTTGTACCAGTGCTAAAAAACAAACCGTCATGCACCCCAAAAAACATTAAGAAACGAGCATCAGCTCACGGGTATCCGTAGAGAGAAGGAAATATGGAAAAAATTCACCATGAAATTTAATTTGTAATGAAGACAAGAAAAATTTAAAAAAACTTTCAAAAAACCATCGAAATTTCAAAAGGTACGAGGAACATAAACACTTTACGTGGTCATAAATATGGCTTATTGCTGGTCTCAGTTACTATTTGTGAATTTTTAGCCAGTGCCAAACTGGGAAGGGTGTGGGTGCAAATAAGGATTAGATTACATGATGACTGTAACCGTGAGCTCTTCATTTATTGAATTTGAACTAGAGTGACAGTGCAAATCCAATACGCTTTTGTCCGATGTCGAACATGTGGCAGAATTGACGGATGAATGGACAGCCGAGAACCCAACTTGGACTAAAACCAGCGAATTCCAAGCGCCAAATGGCGAAATAACATTTCTTTGCTCTACCTAAATTCGAAATAAAATGCGAACTGTAGAAAAATGAGCAGAAAACTGGTCCAAAATTTTCAAAAAGTCTTTCATAAACGTGGAGGTAAGTAATTGCATAAGTAGAAGAGATAGAGCTTACTTTAATAATGTAGTTAATGTGGTGGACGGAATATGTCTTTTATCCGATTGTAATGTCAAGAGTGGGTGGCGTAGCATGATATCCTATTAAGTATAATTCCTCGATAGCACTGCACTGAAGTAGTAAAACTCTGCTCTGCAACTCTGCAACGAAAACCTTTGTCACGGTATCTGCAGGTGTTAATGGTCGAAAGCATTAATCAACATTTAAGAAACCTGGCGAGATATGCGTTGCCAGACCAAATGTGGTGTTTGGAACTGGTAGATGCTGCTTATTGAATCCACAAAACTAAAACAGCAAGTAATAGCACCCAGGATCGACTTTCTAATAACCTCGGCATTGAATTATGAATTCGTCGTTTTCTCTTTTAGCAATCGCGAGGTTGTTAAACAGCATACGTTTACTTCCATGCAATAACACACATACAACACAATCGTAGCTGACGTTTCGGCAGAATCGCCTTCTTCAGAGCCTGGAAGGGTACACTAAAACGCAACTTACTAGGCCAACACTTCAGCAGCACAAACAGAAGAATGAAAATCTGATCGATAACTGCAAGATTTACGGCTTCTCGAAAAAACCCACAGCTTTTTTCACCTGACTTCCACCGAGGAAGAACATCCGCTCAGAGTCGCATATGGCTTACGACTGCAGCACCCCAATCAACGATCGATACGAGGGTAAGTGGCCAGATCCCGCGCAATCTCGGGGCATTCCTCCCTGCTATTCATTGTAGGATTTGTAGGATTAAGATCAATAAACCAACATGTCCCGTCTTATATCTACTTATTAAGACACATAAGTTAGTATCTTCTGATGATGTTGCGTCAACCAATCCATCATCATTCAGGGTTAAACCCATCATCAGCTGTGTAGACGGGCCAACGGATAGAATAACCTGGTTCCTAAGCCTAATACTAACCCAGCTGCTTAACCACATTCCAGCCCACCTCACGAACACCCAAATGTTTCTAGAACGTCTACGTGACGCATCTCCTAACAACGCATACGTAATAGAGCCGTTCGACGTTACTGCGCTGTACATCAACGTATCGAATGACTGCGCAATGGAAGGCATCTTTGAACTCCTTGTTGAACATGAAGGAAACATAAAAATGCATGGCTTGTCCATCCAGCAGCTTATGGCTCTCTTAAAGGAGTGCCTAAACTGCTCGATTTTCAGATGGTCTAGGAAATACTACGCTCAAATAAGGGGCTGACAATGGGACAGCGACTGGCACCATGCCATGTCACTGCGTTTTTGTCACTTACTTACCAAGTAGAGGTTACGTGACAAGGTGGTACCGAAAACCAAGTAACAAAAACATCCTGGTTCATTTCCCCTTTTTCCATCCATCACTCACAAAGAGGGCGCATGTGAGAAATATGTTTCGAACAGCTACCTTTTTGTGCACAAATACGGAACTAAAGGAAGAATCGCGCGACTTGGTTCGGCAAATAACCACCTCCAATGGCTACGAAATTGTAACCCCACGAGATAAGTTTCGAGGGAGAGTGACGCTCCAAAAGGAACGGTTTGGCCAAAACGAAGTCCCGTTTATCTTGTCCTTCATTAGCGATGAAATAAGCGCAGCGATAAAGCGATGCTTAAGAAGGGCAGGTCTAGAGGAATCGTTATCGATAGTTGAAATCCCACCGAATACTCTTCGTCGCAAGTTAGTTCGTAACCGCTTGTATGACCGTCTATGCGAAACACAAAAGTGCGTAAGCTGCCCTTATAGTAGGGACGGTGACTGCATGAGGCACGATATACCTGATCTCTTGTGGTATTTGCGGAGACGAATATATTGGCGAGACGGGCAGACTATGTATCCATAAAAGAACACCTAGATGGCAAACGAAAAGCAAGACAAGGCACGCCACTGGGCACGCATAGGATACAAAAGCATAGTGGAGACGATTTTGATATAAAAGTCGCTATCCTCGCATGGGATGCTAAAACACCATCGCGCATACTCCTCGAGGTTTGTGTGAGTAATCTTTTTCTCTAAGGACACATTTTATTGCTGTTTTCTCATGCGGAAATTCCATAGAGAAAAAGTGAATTTCAGTTCCTAATCCGTTCTGAAGTTTACTAACATAGTTGCCATTAACTCACTCACAACCGTCTCACGGCACCTAAAAGGTGGCCGATCCAGTGTCTAATACGACGGTAAATTGTTGATCGGATGTACCGATGGTGACGTTACCGACGTACATATGATCTCCATTGTCAAGCAACTTAAGCAAATGCATCAAATTACCATCCCCGGGAATCTCACAGCATGCATCACAGCTGTACCCGTTTTAGTGCTCAAACTCATATTTACTGCTTATTCTTTAATACTTTATTTCCAGTTCTATCCACTCAAGTCCGCTTGTGGCGTAGTGGTTGGAGGCGCCACTGCGACACACACGTGGAATCGATCCCTGCGCCACTGGCCCACCAAGCCTTCCATCTGTTTGGGATCGGTAAATTGGTTCCGGACTTGTCTGGGAGGATAGTAGCACTGTGTCGATACATTGGTAGCCCACCGGGGATCATTGTTTCATCACGCGAAATGCGCTCATGGCCCATCAAGCCTTCCATCCCTCCGGGGTCGGCAAATTGGTGCCAGACTTGTCTAGGAGGATAGCAGCACTGGCTCGATACATCGGCAGGCCACCGCGAGTCATTGTAAAGGCCAGATATGCATTCAATCACCTCCAAACGATGCTTAATGAAGTCGAATGCATGGCGCATTCCTCAGGGATTGATCAATGTCGAGAGCTCTCGTTCCTGTTCTATCCTCCTATTATTTTGAGTTATTCGAGTACACCGATATAAAACCTATTCGTTTCTGTCTCAAAATAAGCCCAGTGTTTTTACGGTCATAAAGCTGAGATGTTAGCTTGTTCGGACTTTAAAATCTCAGTTTTCGAGTTAAAGTAGGAAAACCTAATCAAATAGTGTAAGAATCTCTATGGGGGCTAAAAGATTTGAAAACACGTTCTATCCGATAAACATCAGAAGTCTCAGATGACACTGTCTAAACATTTCATAGCAATCTATCAACAAGGAGTTTTTAGAGGCACGTATTCTATAAGTCAGTTCACATTTATAAACTTCAAAAACTATTTCCTAATAGAGTTTTTCTTCCATATCTAGCAGAATGCGCAGAGTCAAATCTGATGGCGTAAAATGTTTGAACCAACACCTATTCAAAAGTGTGCAAATACAAGCTGAAATCCATGCAGCAATGTAGTGTAGAAAATTGTTATTACAGTTAGTGATCAAAAACTGTGGTTGAGCTGGAAGGGTAGAAGGCAACATTCTCTTACCCGTTGTCCAATAGAGATCATTGATGATGAGCGCAGAGCATTACGGTGCTTCACGTAAGCAGCATACCTGCCTTACTCGATCAAATGATTCGAATTAGATGTTGTTACCACTTTTGGTTTTCGCCATTGGAGAGCATGTTGAAAAACAGCTGCAGCTACAATCCCGATGACCGTTTGGAGAATAGCGAACTTCATCCTAAGAAATAAACTACAAGTTATGTAAGGTTCAGTATCATATTTTACCAAAAAGATAGTTTTCGCTAATATTTAATTACTAAGTTTTTGTTTCTAACTAGTGCGACAAACCCTCAGGGAAAACCTTGCCTCAACAGCTTCAAGTGATGACTTCAAAGTAGTGAGGAGAATGCCTAAATGTTCTTTGGTGGTCGAAGGAATGCAAAAAAATCTCTAGACCACTGCTTTAAGCTTATCGCAAGCATGCTTTATGTGAGACAGGCTGATAGAATTCATTCTGTCTGATTACCTGTTCACGGGAAGAAATGTGGCTTTGCACTGTTGATTATGGAGAATCACTGAACAATTTCTATGTCATAGCCGCCACTTGAAATGTTAAAATTCGCTTTAACACGGTATATAATATGATTATGCTAATTTAAGCTTTACTAGTAATATTTAAATAAGAACCACTGCAAACATTGCGCCACATCTAGGCTATTTACAAAGAAAAAGACGCATCGGCCTGTGCACGTTCAATATTCCAACAAAAGAAATAAAAAGGTAGAAGCCAGGAAGGGACCGAGAAGCAATTTGTATCGTTAGCGTTCGAATTTTGCTATTCAATAATGCAATAAGATTCTGATGATACGACGTTTTTTACTTCTAAATTACTTTGGGGTGTTCGGCTTTCAGGAGATTGTCAAATCACTTTCATTCGTCTAACGTTTCGACGTTTTCGCCTTCCTCAAAGGCAGCTTAATACAGTATTACTATGCTTTTCACGTTTCATTCTAGTACCGACTGCTGCAGAATGGATTTTCGACACGAAAAGATATCGTTGTTGGCCGACAATCAGTCAACAGCTTTGCACAAAAAAAGCGTTGCCTAGTGGTGTTGCTTCTTTCGAGCGGTGTAGCAATGAAGAGGATTCGACTCGATACGATGACGAAGGCACCACATCGACAAGCAGAACGCCTGTGGACGTTGACTCGGATCATCGTCTCTGAGAAAAACGAAGATGTAGGAACGTTAGTAGAATTTGTAGAAGTTTGTTGTACCAACCTCACGATAGCTCATCAGGGAAACACGGCACATTGATCAGTCATTAGTGTGGGCAGAGTCCACTTAACCAAAGCATCTCCGATTTAATTCGTAGGACGGTCTTTTATTAGTTTTCTCTTCTAAAACAAAACAATTACTTTCCTAAGTGCCAGCTAATATAATGCCGACGATCATGGAATAGACTCCATTCATGAGAACAAGTGGTAAACAATGGACATTCAGTCAAGAAGCGTCCTGTATTAAAGAGTTCTCTCCAACAAAGTTACTTGATTCAAGCAGCTTGATTCATCAGCATCGTGTATAAAAGGTCATCACTGAATGAGTGTGCCTCATTCGAGGAGACGGACCGCTGAGGAAGACCTGCTGACTCGACACGAAAGCGAAGCCGCCACATTGAGACGAATAACAAGCGTGGACCATCGACTTAGATCATCGGCTCTGATGAAGACGAAGACGTCGAAACGTTAGCCGGTAATAAATATTTCTATCAACCTCGTGTAAGCTCATCAAAGAAAGAATACATATTGACTCATCATTTATTTTTTCAAATCCTTCTATTCCCATTTTTCTAGCTTTTTATCTATTTCCATTAGGGTTTTTAATTGGTTGCAATGCTATACATGTATAAATGCATAAGACTTTCACTTCGCCAGTTCAGCAGCACACTAAACGGTTTACCGCGCCATCGTAGCTAGGAGGTGTTCCTTGTCGTACTGCTATGTACATCTGGAGATTCACACTCAGCCAGGGTCTCCAAAGCTGAGGAGTTCGGCGTTTTCATCAGGAAGGCTAGCTAACAGTAAAAGATTACCAGGATTCACCACTGTCCTGGTATCAAAGTCGCATGGTGGAAAATCTCTTTCTGATTCACAAGGTCTGCGACTGCTTGTGGTGGTAAAGACCTAGGGCAGATTTTGGCAAGGTTAACCTCGGGAGCCCAGGAGAGCACAATGGATTAACCAGCAAATCTCCGAAAAATGGAGGCTTTGCTGAAGCTCGCACAGGCAGTGAAGACGGGCCATTTACGTATTCAAGTTCGTCAACAGCTTCGAAGAGAGTTAAAATATTCTAAAAGACTACGTGCATCAAAAGATATTGTTATTCTAAATAAAAATGTAAGAAAAATTTTAGAAAAACCTCTCTTTCTTTTAACCAAACTTAATATAAAAATTTTAATGTAAATTACAAAACCAGTTCTGCTCATTTTTACTTCAATGACTAGCCATCGAACTCAACTACAGCACAAAAGAACTCTTACGCACTGATGGAGAAATGCGTTTTTAAAGAGGCAAACAAATTTTCAATAACCGACGCCACAGCCGAGAGCACGCTTCTCATTATCTGCAAAAATACCATTGTGTTTCAACGATCAAACATTATTGAAAACACCATTGCTTCCATGGCAATGTTAAAAAGGACAAGGACATGATTTGACAGTCACTCGTGAACGGAGGTGAATCCAGATGCCGTGGAATGTTTAGTGACGAAAAGCGCTTCGGTTAATCCTCATATTGATAAAGTGTAATTTTGGAGACCAAGAAGCTTAAAGGTGGGCGAGACCTAATATCTGTTTCCTTTTGTACCTTGGTCATCATACCCTATCTGTGGTTTTGTGCTTCAACATTTATGTACTGCGATGGTACGAAAGAAGGAAGGTACTCCCACTGTGTATTCATGATACTGTCAATACATTTTCAACCACCAGACAAGTCTTCTCACCACGCATCACAGTAGAAATAGTGCGTGAGCCAAAGAGTGAGGTCCCGAGGACCTCAAATTGAACCGACTTCAGACAAGTTTCAAAATTAGTTGCTAGTGGCGATTACAGTTCTAGCAATTCAACAACGTTCTTTGTCAGCAAGGCGTAAATAATTCAGTTTATTCACAAATCCTGATTTTGTATTTGTAGTGAATTCCTTCTAATCATAATTTAGTGACATATGCAAGTAAAATGGGCGCGTGCGGCGCAGTGGTTGGAGGCGCCACTGCGACACACATGTGGAATCGATCCCCTCACCCATGGTGCACCAAATCTTCCATCACTTCGGTGTTGGGAAATTGGTACCGGAATTGTCTGAGAGGATAACAGCACTGGCTCGACACATCGGTAGGCCACCACGAGTCATTGTGAAGACCAGATATTATGCATTCAAGCGCCTCTAACGATGCTTAGTGAAGTCGAATACATGGCGCATCCCACCGGGTTTGATCAACGCTGAGAGCTTTATCCTTTTTATACAAGTGAGAAATTAGGTGGAAAATTTCACCACGTGCACCTTTTTCTTTCCAACAATACGATGATCCTTGCACAAAATTTTCTTGTGGTTCCTACTTTCTATTAGGAACTGCATTATAATTCTGTTGAAGGCAAAAGATAATGGACTCGATATTGCTTCGATTGATTCACGTATCTTCTGTATTCGCGTCTGAAATACCATCGTCCTAAGATATTAGGTAAAATGAAATACTTCTTTGAAATAGTTGAAAATTTGAAAATTTAGATTTTTTTAAAAAAATTTTTGAAATATTGTCACTGCTCTTTGCCAACTGGTAGTGATACCGACTTCTACAGGGTTGATTGCCTGAGAAAAACAAGTCACTATCACCGGACAATCGCAGCTATCAACCGTCAGCATCCTGCACAAAAGGGCATCATCGAGTGAGTGTGCCTCATTCGAGAAATGGTTCGCTGAGGAAGACACAAGTCGATACGAAGGCGAAGACATCGAAACGTCAGGCGAATGAAACTGTGTATTAAACTCGTGTAAGCTTATCAAAGGAAAAAAAGTGGAATACGTCACAACTGTCCGAGATCACCACCACTGTTGCATATGTCTGACATAGAATTATGTTTTTGTCCCAGTTATCAGCATGAACTTCACAATATTGAAGTAATTTCGTTCTTTTTATTCGTGCTTTATCAGACATTATCCCCCATGTTTACGACAAAGCACTGCACTATAGCCGAGCACAAGTATTTCTAAAAATTCATTATACTTTAATGATGCTGAGATATTTGCAAAACTCTGTACCGCAGGTGTCTGCATGGTGGGGAAAGAACGCCCTATTTTCCTTTCCGGGGAACAACGCGTTCCCCCCCACACCATGCGGGTCCTTCGTTTCGCCTGTCTCTCAGCTAGTTTTATCGATCTTTTGCCATCAGCAATCATCCGTCAACGGGATTGACCTGGGAAGCCCACATCGGCATTGAACCCAGTTAAGCTGAGGCTGCAGTTATAATCACAATTTTAGCCTATAGCAGAAGATCGATAGAACTAGCTGAGAGAGGCGAAACGAAGGACCCGCATGATGTGGTGGTGAAGGCGTTACTCCCCGGAAAGGAAAATAGCGCGTTCGTTCCCCACCATACACACCTGCGGTCTAGAGTTTTGCAAATATCTCAGCATCATTAAAGTTATATTTCGCAATATATAACCTGCCATTAAAAAGAGTAGGCCGTAAATAATAAGCTAAAATTCGTTGTACTGTTGAAAACACGAATAACTGGATGGGATAAAGCCCACTAAAAATTCCAGACCATGAACAAATTGAAAGTTTTTATCTACGAATTATTGTTATGAGAGCCGAAATATCATATGCCATACATTCACGGACCCGAGCCACTCGCTTCTATCCAAAACTTGTTTCCAGGGCATTCTAGCTGAAGTGTTACACTACTAGTTTTAGTACTTTGGTTCGTAACAGTGGTTTATCCTAAAATTACTATGGTTTTCAGCCTGATTTTCCACACGACTTTCAGATCATATAATGATGAGATGTACACTCCGACAATTTCCGATGATACACCCAAGCCATCATCTTGTGAAAAAAATTGCATAAGAAATAGTTGAGGTAGCTTTTTATGATCCTGATAAATAATCACACATTCAGATTGCAACCCTTGTATTCCTTTGTCAATTTTTTCCTGAATTGAAAACCAAAGTCGTTTCACAGCGTAAATAACCCTTTGCAGCACTTGGAAGATGAAAGCAAAGTATGAATACATTAGTGCAAACGAAAAAGTGCGGGTGTTCTTATACTGCCGCAAAATGTGTCCTGTATGTCATTTCCTCGAAAACAATAAAATAAGCTGCTCGGGATGCGAACGGGAGGTGATTTGGCGTCGCCTTCCCTCACTTTTTATGATCGACAAAAGTAAAAAAGTAATCTGATGCTTTACTTGAAGTAGAAATTGAAACCGCGAACAATGACAATCTAAATTGCGTGTTTAAAGTATCAGTACATTAATTCGCTAACATTTCTTTTGCATTAGGTGCAAAACATGCTTTAAATAACCAGCTTTTTGTGACGATTCGCTGATTGGAAATGTGCTTAACACGGAAGTGGTCACGGTGTTGTTGTGGTCAGTGGTGTTTTACGGGATTGCTGGTAAATCCACTTTCATTCTGATGTACATTTTCCAGCTGTTATCAGTTTTGGTTTCCACTGGAAATTCTTCTATCCACTTATAGAAGAATTGTAGACTCGTTTCACTTCGATTTACGGCCCATTATTTTGATCATAGCGGGATATAGTGTGAAATACAGCTGCAACGATGCTAAAGTGTGAACAGAACTTGGAGCATAATTTGGGTTTCGAACCCTGGATTACGCTTCAAGTCAAAGTTAGAACTTTGTGATTTCTACTACAGCTACAGCTTAATTGCGTCCAGTGCCGATTTGTCCTCACCAAAACATTGCTGTTGACAGGTGATTGTTGATAGCATTACTGGAGCAAGAAAGACTGACTGAGAGAAACAAAAAGCTAGGACGCCGGCTGATGCATTGGATAACACGAGAGCCCCGGAAAGAACCGTTTATTTATTGTCCACCTACAAAGCTTTCTATTCGCTTATTAAGTATTTTTTGGGTATGTTAGATAAATGGTTACGATTTTCGGGTTACTTTTTCCTGGTAGGTGCAGCACACCTTAGCATAGTGTTCGACTAATTGGGCTGTTTTCATTAGATAGCCTCAAAATTCAGATACTAGTGAACTTCCTTCTTTTGTTTTCTTCGTGTGAGGGGCAATTCTCTCTTTTCGACGACATTCTGAATGATGACAGAGCGTAGTTTTCGGTCACATCCCCAGACGGCCATGTGCGCGGAATTTCAGCTATTCACCATAACCGGATTCACGCCGTTTTAAAGGGTAGGAAGGTTTTCCGCGTAGTGACTGAAATACTTTCATTACAATAACGACTATTTAATTAGCTGATTTACAATTACTTAAATTGCAAAATCGATCGGAAATGTCTTTCGGACAGGATACGAGCTACTTTTCTTTGATGAAAAATACTTTTGTCCTAATCGACTGATCATTGAAAGAGTAAGAAAAACGTAGACACCCAAAATGGCATGCTCCGGTCCCAAACTGAACGGTTTCCATTTTCCAGTTTGTACCTTAAAAACATAACGTCATTAAATAAAGTTTCTAGGTAAAACCGCATTGGGCTGAATTATATTCAATAATAATTGTTGTTTCCACCACCCACAAACATAGTACATTGTTATGACACATGTAAGTTTAAACAATAGTGCCAGCCCTCCACGTAGTGACCGTTCGATGGTGTACAGTTAGAACAGCAATATATTAAGGCGTAAGAATCATAGTTAAGTACCTTGCGCTTCAATTTTGTGGCTGCTGCCTCTAAAAATTTTATCGATATTTGCACTGTTTCTGGTGGGTATCTGGATAGTTACGTTCTTCTCAGAGGACCTATCACATTTTCAATTCGTGTTGCTTCCTAGTCCTCCCTTCCGTTTACCACCTCATCCTGGCTGGGAGGTGTTTCTGGGTGTCGGACTGCAATGTACAGTGGGGGAATTTGTCGTCCCAGCAGGGTCTCCCAAGCTGAGAAGGAGTCCAGCGCTTCCATCAGGAAGCCTAGCTAAGAATAAATCAACACCAGTATTTACCACCGTCCTGGTATCCAAGTCGCATGGTGGCAAATCTTCTTCGTATGCACAAGGGCTGCGACTGCCGATCGTGGTGACGACCTGAGGCAGACTTTGGCCAGGCTGACTTCGAAATTCCAGGGAACCATGATGGCTTAACCAGCAAATCTCCGAAAAATGGTGATTATGCTGAACCCCGCACAACTAGTGAGAACGGGCCGTTCAAGAATCGAGTATCAAGTTGTTCCCTAGTAATCTCTGTCAATAAGGCCATTCCGATTAGAGTAACAGCATCACTATGTTTTTTTGAAATCGGTTTTTTAGCTACAAATTGGATTGGATAAAGTAAGACACACATAATTCTTGCAGCCTGTTGAGCCAGACAAATATTCGTACACTTTCGGATATTTTGTAATTAGTCGTTCCAGACATCATCCTAGAGCTTTATGATTAGTGCATAAAATTTCAGAATGTGCTTTAGATGCCATTCGGCACGTAATAGTAGTGAATATAAACGTGTGTACCGAGTTTACGCTCTGTTGCCTGACCAGTAATTTGCCTGAGAAGCTCGAATACGGCATATAGGGATGACGTCTGATTCATTGAACGTTTCTATTTCTTTTCGTAATTTAATATTAAACCACATTTTCTCAACAAAGTTGACTGTTTTTCTCTTGAGCTTCTTGAGCAATCTCTCCATTTTAGCTTCACTATTACCTAGTATTAAATGAAGACGCTTTCGAGAAAGTGACGAAAAAACCCTTCTTATAAATTTCTACATTAATGGGTACACGGCTTCCGTCGCAGTTGAAGGACTTTGCTATTCATTACAAGAGGAAGTGAGCAGTTTGGAGAAGATGACGCCATGTCATCGGAGTCGTCTTGATATGGGAATGCGCATTGGCCGTCGGAAGACCCATTTTCTATTCGGTGCTGCTACAATAGCAGATAGCAAGTTTTCAATTCAATTTTCAATCAATCGACATAGTTTTCAATTACGTCCTTGCGATAGCTGTTCAGTTCATAGCCGCAAAATAGCTAAAGCAAGACTTGACCCAACTTTTTTCGATTGAAGCATTCTATTTATGGATGCTGAGATTGCAAAGAAATTCTTGTACATGAGTACGTTTTCTCAGTATTAATGCACGCGTGTGTGGGTGCGTTCTCGATTACGATTACGATTTGTATTGTATTCTACGAGCAAGTTCGGCCAAAAGCCTGCGATCAAGTGACAGGGAAGTACATCGTACGCGGCTAGGAGTCGCCTCCAACGAATAAGCTTCATGTCCACACCGGG
>MQTX01000291.1:211466-222885 GCA_009735665.1 Angiostrongylus cantonensis | reverse complement strand
AAAGGAAAAAATCCCAGACCAGTGGAGGACGTCGCGCACGGTCATCCTACCTAAGAAAGGAGACCGAAAGGATCTTCGTAACTATCGTCCTATATGCTTGTTAAATGTACTCTACAAGCTTTTCACGAAGATTATCCTCTCGCGTATATCAAGGACATTGGATGAGGCGCAACCAGTCGAACAAGCAGGATTTCGAAAAGGATTTTGCTGCATTGACCACATCCAAACCGTATCCAGGGTCATCGAAGTCTGTCGAAAATACCACTTGCCTCTAGTCCTAACCTTTGTCGACTATGAAAAAGCGTTTGACAGTGTCGAAACGAGAATAGATTAGTGTTCTCAAATCTGGCGTCCAATTGGGATGAGATTGGGATGAGATTGTGATGAGAAAGACATACGTATTGATGGAAAATTCCTATCAAACCTTCGTTTTGCCGACGACATTGTCATCTTCTCAAGAAGTACTAGCGAAGCAGAGATGATGATCAACGAGCTCAACGAAGCAGGGATAAAGATCGGACTTCGCATAAATCGAAAGAAGACCCAGTTCATGAAAAACCCATGGTGCGAAGGCGAAAAAATTGAATTGGATGATTTCCTCATTGCAGAGACCACCTGGTATGTATACCTTGGGCGATCAATGAACATGGAAAACAGCATGAAGAAAGAGCTAGATAGAAGAAGGAGAGCAGCTTGGGCCGCATTCGGGCCTCTTAAAGAAGCCACCGATCAACTGAAGAACCTGAAAGTCGGCGCTCATCTCTTCGATTCTACGGTCCTCCCAGCTCTCTGTTATGGTGCAGAGACGTGGGTTAATACTTCAACGACATCAAGAATTTTTCGCACTACTCACAGAGCGCTTGAGCGATGTCTTCTAAGACATAACCGGCACTCTCAATATCTAGCCGGAATGCGAAGTTCTGACCTTCGAAATCTGTCACATCTTCGAGATCCAGGAAAATATACATCGAGAGCGAAACATAGATGGGCCGGTCACATAATGAGAAGAACAGACAAATGGACAAAAAGAACAGTAGAGTGGACTCCAAGAGAATGCAAAAGTCCCCTTGGGCGACCACCTACACGTTGGGCGGACGTGTTCGTAAACAAAGTTAGTCAGCTGTACTCGCAGCTGCAGTTGTCTTACAGATCACGGTATGAGACTCGCATGCGATACCATGCTCGAACAAGACCACCACCATGGACGACGATTGCGAGAGAAAGGAACGAATGGCATGTGTGCTGGGGTCCGCACAACTCGCGAAGACGGACCGTCAAAGTATCCAAGTAAGCATGTGTATTGCAGGATATCTTTAACATTTGCACTGTACGCACCTAGTAATTCATGTATATAATTACACGTTGGGAACGGGCGCTTGTGGCGCAGTAGTTGGAGGTGCCACTGTGACACGCACGCATCCCTGCGTCCATGGCCCACCAAGCCTTTCATCCCTCCGGGGTCGGCACATTGTTACCAGACTTGTCTGAGAGGATAGCAGCACTGGCTCGATACATCGGCAGACCACCGCGAGTCATTGTAAAGACCAGATATGCATTCAATCACCTCCAACGATACTTAATGAAGTCGAATGCATGGCGCATCCCTCAGGGAATGATCAACGCCGAGAGCTTTATCCTTTTATCCTTCATACGTTGGACAAAATATTACGAACGAAGCTATAATATGTGGTTGTTGTTATTATCGCTTTTAATTCATCAGTGTTACCTTTCCTATCTCTTCATTTCGTTCAGGCCGTAAGAGAATGCATGTACGGTCGTCCAGGAGCCGTTTACATTGAAATTCCCGGCAATTTGGTTCTCACCAGTATAGAAAAGGATAAAATTCCGTTTGTCTTTCGTTTCTTTTGTTAGTGTTTAAAGTAAGCATAACCATGGTATGTGAAATTCGTTACATTCGTTTTCGCTGTCTACAATTTTTTTCCCTCATTGCTCATTTGTAAATTGGTTATTACTTTTAAACATAAAAAGCAAATTTATTCAAGTAAATTAATTTTACTTTCAAGAATACCCGTCCATTCTGCCGTTGTGTTTCATTTTAAAAAAAAGCTCTCTGCGTTGATCAACCCCGGAGGGATGCGTCAAGCATTCGGCTTTGCTAAGCATCGCCTGGACGTGATCGAACGCATATTTGGCCTTTAAAATAATTCGCGGTAGCCAACCGATGTATCGAGCCAGTGCAGATATCTTCTCAGACAAGTCTGGTACCAATTTACCAATCCCGGACGGATGGTGCCAAACCCTAGTGAGTCTTGGGCGCGGGATCTGAATCATGTGTATTGCACGGCACCTCCGTCCACTACGGTACACACGGCTCCAAAATCTTAGTAAAGCTACAAAATTCGATTCATGCTGACGAGACGAGCTATCTTGTAATATAATACCCTGCCGTGAAAAATTGTAATTGGCAATAGGTTGTCCAACCCTCAAGACTGGCTTATGAAAATTTTGCTGCCATTTCAAGGATCAAAGATAGCCGAAAATAAACCAGCTGGTTTTTAACTCTGTTCACTGCAGTGTCGCCTGCACCTGACAGAAAGAGTACTTTCTTCTGTTCAAGTTCCATAAATAGTAGTAGATGACCAAATCACTTAGTTCTCAATAAAAGACAAGATATAGCCCTTCGTGTTGATCAATCCCTGTGGGATGCGCCATGCATTCGACTTCGTTAAGCTTCGTTTGGAGGTGACTAAAAGCATACCTGGCCTTTAGAATAACTCGCGGTGGTCTAGCGATTTATCGAGCCAGTGCAGCTGTCTTCCCAGACGAGTCTGGTATCAGTTTGCCGACCCCGAATGGATCGAAGGATTGGTGAGCATTGTGTGCGGGTTTCGAAGCCATATGCATTGCGTGGCGCCTCCGACCACTGCGCTACACATGCCCTTTGTATTTCATTACTGCCCATATTGGAGATATTTTATTATCATTTATTCTTCTTTTACTCTTCCATAAATAACTTTAACTACCTTGTTAACATTCGTAGGTTATATCGTGAAAAATATTGTCCTATTTTGACAGTCATCCTAAGGTGAAATATTATTCAGGACTGTGTCAAAAGTACCGTTACCTCCACCTGTATCACTTCCACCAGTACAAATTGTACGCAGTGCTATCAAAACTATTAAAGATGCTCAGAAACCTCTTGTTGTCGTTGGAAAAGGTTATGTTGAACACTAATAATTGGTGACATTTCAAACACTTTCAGTCGTCATATAGTCCATAACCAGTAAAGTACCAATTAGAGAAATTCGCTTGGTGCCTTTTGCTTGTTTAACAAATATCGACAGCTGGAAGACACATGTGGGCTGAGCAAAATGTCGATAACCAAAAATCAATTAAGACTTATACTTTCACAATCCACTTTTCTTTAAGTATTCAATTTCTTTTAATAGTCAATCATTGCTACAGTTTGAGTAATCTCATCTCATTAGAGTCTAGTGCACCTTGTTTGAACTAATCGTGAACATTTTTCGAAAACAATGTCAAACTACTGAGTACTTTTGAGGTGAAAGGAGATTCATAGAAGATTCTTTCTAGGGATATATGACAGATTCTAGGAGCCGCATGGTCAGAGCGTGGACCGACGATGGTGCAGCAGTTTCTAACCAAAAGTGGTTTGCCGTGGTTACCAACACCAGGCGGCAAAGGAGTCTGCACCGACACACATCCAAAGTTCATCAGTCTCAGAAAAACTTAACGACTAGTTATACATCGAATCAGCAAGCGTTAAAGTTTCCATCGAGGAGCACTTGCTTTACGATCACAGAGAAAGTCTTCAGATCAGTCGCCCCAGCTCGTTCATTTGCACTCTGCGAGTCTGATTGTGTGCTACTAATTGGAGCAAGACTTAATTGGATGTTGCATTTTGGTCAATCACCTCGGTTTAACGCAGCTGTGAAAATTGTACAGGTACATATACTCTTTGAAAAGTTCACCGAAGTAAGTACTACTGATCTAACTAAATATTAACGAATTCAGATTGATATTTCATCGGAGGAATTCCACCAAAATGTTCCGACTATGGTCGCATTGCTCGGAGACATCGGAGAAACTCTCGACTCAGTAAGCCTGGTTTTTCTCTTGAGTGCTACTGATTAGATAAATGCTTCTTATTTGCTCGTTATTTATTTTCTTGCTTCGCCTGCTACTCTCGAAAGATATCCGGTTGTCTTAATCATGAACCGAGAGCAACTAGTGGGTTTTTCTATGAGGTTCAGATGGCTTTTTAGGCCACACACTTCTATGAAGTTTCTTAGTCTTATTGAAAATTTCCGTCATCACACTTTAGAAATGCTTTCTACCAAACATAATGGAAAAACGTGAAAGTTATAACCTACGCATAGCATCATCATCATCACCTTTGATTTAAGAAGAAAACCAAGCTGTACAAACAAAATCTTTGCAAGAAACGACGAATGCTGATTAAATCCAAGTAGTACATTTGGTTTGTGTGAATTTGGTGGGAACACACAAAGGCGACGTACATGAAAAACTTCTCGATGTCTAACTCCACTTATGCACTTGACAGAAAACCCTAGCTAAACAAACCAGTTTTGTATCACGCTTGTTCGAAAAAAATTAGAAAAGAAAAGAACACGGACAGGAATTGTTTTTATGGCTTGAAAATGATTGTCACAAAGAAATTTTCTGCTGCAGATGATTTCGGAATTAGAGGACTGGAGATTTTCAGAACACAGCAACTGGATGACGGAGTTGAGAGAGAATGCCAATATGAACAGGTTTCTCTCATTTTTTTCCTTCTCCTTCTTTCTACCGGATACTGCAAATTGTAAATCATCCAGAAGCTTTTCTTTCGTAATACTTCGTGTCTGCTCTTTAGTGTTATCTGAATTCTACCATGGTCGAAGCATTACAAAAAGCGAACTTTCAGGGCTGTTGTCGAGGAAATGGCAGCTGACCACTCAATACCACTCAACTACTACGCTGCTTATACACCGGTAACATTATAAAGCTGCATTACATATTACAAAGTTACGTAAGTTATAAGGTTACAAAGCGATTATTACTCAATAATCATAGAAGGTTATTTAACCACTCAATTTCGCATATTGTCTTTAATAAAAGATAGAAAGCGTAAAGCTTTTGGTGTTGATCCATCCCCACGAGATGTGCCATACATTCAACTTTATTAAGCAACGTTGGAGGTGATTCAATGGATATCTAGGCTCTACAATGACCCTAAGTGGCTACCGATGTATTGCACCGGTGTCGCTATCCTATCCTGTCTTAAGTCTGGCAGCAATTTACCGATCCCGGAGGGATGGAAGGCTTGGTGAGCCAGGCAAGTGGAACAATCCCAGGTGTATTGCAGGTCGTCTCCGACCACTGTGCTACGCGCGCTCATTGTCTATAATAATTATGCCGTGTAAACTTTAGTTCGGTTAGCAGAGCCTAACGATCAGGTTTTAGTGCATCGTGATAGCATAGGTTTTGTTAGTAGATCGTATCTTAGGAAGATCTTATCTTAGGCTTAAGCTTGCAAATCGCTTAACTTATGTATCAAGTTTTTAAGTTCATATTCAAATGCAATCTGCGAGCAAAGTCTTTCATTCATCCGAAGTAGGTCTTATGATTCTAGACTTGTATTTGAATATAGGAACATCCAACTGATATTACATCGGTTGACCACCACAAGTCGTGGCAAAGATCCCATTTGCACTCAGTCACCTCTACGATGCTACGAATAGAGTCGCATGCATGACGAATGGCTCAGGAATTGAACAAAGCTGTGCGCTTTGTCCTCTTATCTTGTTCACCAATGGTGCTGAAGTATGACATAACTATAACTCTTTCAGTATTTTGCTTTCCTCGTACTGCTGAAATACAGACAGCACCATCTCCTATCTAATAACTTTAGTTTAGTAACGAAATTTTATTAACGGAACGTTTTATTGCTTCTAAGGCAATATTATCGAATAATTATGTGGGTTAATTCAGCAATGAATTCTTCCAGATTCGTGAATTTCTAGCAGAAAATGATGTGCTAGTGGTGAATGAAGGTGCTAATACGATGGATATCGGAAGAACCATGATGCCGTCGGTGTTACCAAGACGACGTCTCGATGCCGGAACGTTTGGTGTGTGCTCTCATATGTTTGAGCTAATGAAAAGACTTATAGTGAGATGAGGTTTTCCCTACGGGATCAGATTGAAAACATTTTAACCTTTTAGACTTTTGTTTATTAAAAAACAATAATGATTTAAAATCTTAGCTAATATGTGCAAAAAGAGATCGGACAATAAAATAACGCAGTCCTAATTCCTGATTAATTAGACTATTTTTTGGCCGAAAAATGAAGGTAAAGGCAGTATAGATTGGATCGGTCGCTGGTTCGACTCCGCATCCTGGGCTCACCAAGCAATCCATGCCTCCTGGATCGGCACATTGGCATCAAATCTGTCTGAGAAGATAGCAGCACCAACTTTAGGCACCAGTAGGCCACCGCAGGTCACTACATGAAGCCAGATATATATCTAACCATTTCGACAATGAAGTCGAATGGGTAGCGAATAATCGACGGATTGATCAATGCCGATAGGCTCTATTTTTAATTCCTTATCAGCTGTGATTTTAATCGTGTGAGTTCACTGAGCACATCTAATAACATCATTGATTTTTTTCGTACGCCAGATATAAACACTATGCCCCGTTAGCTCAAATGACATAAAGATCATTACCATTACACTTATCATTACACCTATACCAGGAGGTCCTGTATCCGAACTAAAGGGCACGGCTTGTTTGTTGGGGTCGTCCTGAGCGTGCATGAGACTTGTTGAAGGCGAAACTAAACCATACCTCTGTAAGCTTAATGTTTGTGCGGACATCGACAAATAAGATATAATCCGCATATATACATACACGCCAACGCACGTGTTCACTATTGTCCTTGTGTGTGTATGGAAAATAGCGCCCATTTTACTACTAAAGATATAGATATTTCATTCCATAAAATTATCCACATATAAGTACAGGTACGCTTGTGACTCAATCTCGCCCACTTCAATCTGCTATTGTCACCTGAGGTGTTGGGGAGTTCCTTTCAAGCGGCCAATACACCAGAATTGTTGGGGACGGCTCGCTATTAGGTGAATACCAAGTAGTTAAGAAGACTCGATCGGAATAGTTGCTTGTCTTTGTTTGTGCCACGCGGGACTTTTCTTGATTGGGAGTTACAATGCTGGATACCTCAAACTTGGGTAATTAAACCGTTTATATACATATTATTTACACAATAACGCAATGAGATTATAAATGTATGTACATTATACAATTGTACAATATGTTGGCGGGTGTGAACGTCGTTAATGACATGACAGCACTAAACATGTTACAGTACTCTTATGCTGCTTACTAAGGCTGAGTTAAGGCATAAGAGGTTAGATAGAAATGATGAAGAACCATAGGCTGAGTGCGGCGGTGTATAGTGTATGGTGGGGAGTACACTAGCACCATAAGAAGAGGTTAGCACAATAGAATGTACATGTGAATTGCAAGTAAGGTGGTTCGGTAGGTAGTATTCTCACTAAATGGAATACACTAACAATTGTGTGCAGCAATACAAATACATGTAACTTTCGATGCTGCAAAGTGGTGATAACAATGCGATGATTATATGAGTGATTAGCTAATACTGATTGTGTAAGACTATTGCTACAATTATGAACGAGTTAAGGAGCACCATAAGAAGAGGTTAGCACAATAGAATGTACATGTGAATTGCAAGTAAGGTGGTTCGGTAAGTAGTATTCTCACTAAATGGAATACACTAACAATTGTGTGCAGCAATACAAATACATGTAACTTTCGATGCTGCAAAGTGGTGATAACAATGCGATGATTATATGAGTGATTAGCTAATACTGATTGTGTAAGACTATTGCTACAATTATGAACGAGTTAAGGTTTACATGCTCACAGGGCAAGAATGTCAATAGCGGTTACAAGGATGATTTAGCAATAGGAATGAAGAATTGTTGGTTAGAGTGCCTGTGAGCGATCATGGAATTGTAATATGTATTGGAAGTGCAAGCTACAAATTTTAGTTAACATTATTAGCGCCTAGGTGGATTAGAACGAGCTATGAATGAAACGATTATGCGAGCTGTAGAATAGATTGCAATCAAACCAAGTGGATGATGAGCAAACATTATGGCTTAAAGCGGCGTTACTATCAAGGCATTAATTTAGCATGGTTCAAGAAGCCTGACAAGGGCGAGCCCGAATAGCAATTCATGAGACTATTTATATGCTTTTGGAGAAGGCGGTACTTGGGACAGATTCAGCTTCTTTACCGAAAACATTCATCGGCTATTGTTTCGAAATCCTTTCGAGCCCAAAGAGCAGCTGGCGGAAGTCGCAAACATCTTCGTGTCCTTTTTGTTATTGTACGCATAATGCCCTTTTCATTGTTGTACGCATAATGCCCTTTTTATTATTGTACGCCTAATACCCTTTGGACAGTAATAGCAAGCAGAATGATGCAATTATTAACGTTTATTAGTCGACTTGTCGACATGAGGATCTACCAAATAACTTTGCTGAGAAGAGAGAAACTTGTGACATATTTAAAATACCGTAATGAACTTAAAAGAAAATGTGCTAGTTTTCCAATATCATAAAATGATGTGAGTCACGAAAAATTCTAAATTTTTTCTTTTCCGAGAACTTTTCTATTTGACTATGTTGACGACAGTTCTTCGAGTTGTTCGAAATCAGCCATTTCTTCAAGGAACCATGGGTGTGGGCCAGGGTTACGCTTTGGCTGCTGCGCTATATTGCCGTGATCATTCGCCAGCCACGAAGGTCCTTGTCGTGCAAGGTGATAGCGCCTTCGGATTCTCTGCAATGGAAATCGAGACGATTGCAAGGTAGCGGTAAAGTGCATTGCAATTTTAGCAACGCCCACAAGGAAAGGCAAAAATTTGATTTTGATTCCGTATTTTTCAGGTATAAGCTGCCTGTTGTGACCGTTGTACTAAACAACAGCGGAATATACCGTGGATTGCCTCCAGATGACATGAAAGCGCTAGACGGAGACCCAACTCTGCAGTTCGTTTCGCTTAATTAGTAAATAATGAATTATTCACAATGAACGTCATAAAGTCATTGAAAGCGTTTGGAACTTCTACTTCTGTTGTAGTTTTCTATAAGACGATTTTCACCCTCTATAGTCGAAAGCCGGAGGGGCATGCAATACACACGGAATCGATTCCGTGCCCCAGGCTCACCAAATCTTCCGTCCCTCTGGGATTGGCAAACTGGTACCAAACGTGTCTGCGAGGATGGCAGCACTGGTTCGATACATCGGTAGGTCACTGCGAGTCAATGTAAAAGCCAGATATCCATTCGGTCTTTTCTAACGACGCTTGATAAAGTCGAATGCACGGCGTATTCCTCGTAGATTGACAAACGCCGGGAGCTTCACCGTTTTTTGTAGCCAAAACCACTAATTGAGCGCTATTCTTTACATTACAGTAGTCGCTTAGTTGTGAATGATATTTTCCCGTCAATGCTTCAAAGTGGTCAGTCGTTAATTCTTGAAGAATTTACCATGTGTGACTCAAATAGCAACCGACTTAAGAGTACTTGTAACAATAGGGAAAAATTCTTCAAACAGAGATCATCCTTTTCGTCTACAACAGTGTTTAAAAGGAGAAAAAAACGATATAGTGGTACTTGAAAAAGATCAATAACGGAGGCAATCGATCAGCATCCATCCAACTTCCGCCTTCTGTCGGGTGCGCTGGATGGCGCTTAATTTCCGGCCGGAGTTGCGATACATTATGATATAAGTGAACTGTGCGTCATACGTGATGCACCTCAGCCAAAGTGCCCCAATGAGTGTGTTTTTTATTCCATAATTTATTTTTTCTTCGTGTTTCTTCTTGGAAATCGTCGCGTTTTTTATATCCTACGTTCCCTCTGTGTTCTTCTATTTACGTTTCCATTTTCTTGAAACATATCCAATCCTTTTCTCCTGATCACCTCGATCCGCATCAAGCTACGTTACCGTAAAACATCTGCTATATTTCTATAGAACCTGCAACCTTTTATTTCCCTTGCATTCATCGTCCACAAAGGTCTCTGACTATTTTACTATTCTTGATAAGCAAACACGCCGTTGTTATTCCACTCTTTGTTCTCGAAAAAAGTTGACGTTTGGACAAGTGTTGCTTTAATACCTCAAAGCCTTGAATGGTCAGTGTGACTGTAACCTACCCACCGAAACACCTCCATAACCAAAACTGAAAAGCGCAACACCAAGATTTTCATCGCATTGCAAAGAAAATAGCCTCTTCGCATTCTCACCGCCTTTTGTGAGTCTTCAGCTGAGTATTTATCGCAGAGATCAATCGCAGAGTTTACATGAATGGGTAATGTGCCTCTCTCACTTTGACTCAACAATCTTAAATGTTGTGTGAGATCACATGTGACAAGGAGACAGTCCTCTTTTCGGTTCATTTTCAGTTTGTTGGAATTTATCCATAATGCTTCGAGAGTTTTGCGTCCTGAAATTATCGATTCCTATACGAGAATGGTAACGTCTACTTCGAAATCCTTGCGGTTATTTCTCTGTGTCCTACACGCGCCCAGTGGAGTACTTGGTTTAACACTAAATTTACCGATTAAGGTGTTCTTTTATGCGAGTGCAGAGTGACCTACTCGTTTCGCCAACGTATTCGTCTCCACACGCTTCAAAAGGAATACAGCACATCATTCCCAAACTTACGCAATCACTGTTGCTTTCTTTAGGGCAAATTATGCAACTGCGCATTTCAAGTAGACGTTAATAGAAGCGGTTACGAACTAGCTAGCATCTTAGAGTGTTCGGTGGTTATTCAATCAGCTCTACCAAAGTTTCCCAGAGTGGCCCTTCCTAAGCAAAGTTTTATAACCGCATTTATTTTAGTGGGAATGAGAGACAAATTAAATAGAACCTTATTCTCTCTAGAATTACCACTTAGGCTTATATTTTTTTTCTCCCCAACTACCTCGGAGAGCTACAGCTTTGTAACCACTGGAATTGGCTATTTGCCGAGCCAATTTCGGGAACTTTTCCTTTTGATCTCTTCCTGTATAGATGTTGGTGACTGTTCGAAACATATTTCTTAGAAGAGCCTTTTTGCACATGAGATGTCAGAGGAGAGGTAATGAACCAGTATGTTTTTGTTACTTGGCTTAGTGCTCTTCTTCATGATGTAGCCGTTTACGGATATGTTAATTTCAACGGTTAAAAATGAAATTCATTTTTTCCGTGCAATTTTGGCGATAGCCGAGCTAAGGCGTTTCCACATGTATTAGAGGAGGGCGTTGAGAAGTGGTGGAACCAGCACCTTTCTTTCTAATAGACTACATACATCACTAACCATTAAGCTA
>MQTX01000291.1:0-211398 GCA_009735665.1 Angiostrongylus cantonensis | reverse complement strand
TATATATATAAATGTATACAAAGTTGAACTAGTGGGAAATTTTTTTTGCTTGCTTTTTTTTCTTTTTTAGTCTAGAATAGAGCTTTTCCTCGACGACGCCTTCTTCGAAAAAAGTGTTAGCTAGGCTATTGAATCACTGCAAAATGCCGTGCAAAACACCCAATTTATGCCAAAACGTTTATGTTGAAAAGGAAGTGCATCGTATACGATACACCTCGGCCAGTTCGCTTTAGTACCCACGCATTATATATGACGCAGTTCGTCTCCAATGCGTTGAAGTACAATTGAGGACGCCAAAATTATGGGAATGATGACGAGTTAATGAAATTAAAAATACTTGTTGTCATTTTCTTCACAGTGCAGTTTAATACCTGGAATGTATGAATTCTAAGCCAATATTGATCAATTTCTATTTTTCTTCATTTCGAAGAATTTTTGAAAACGATCGACCGAAGTTTACAATCGTTCAGATATCCAGTGCTGACATTATCGGCCGAATGCCGTTACGACGAACTCTGTAAAGCTTTAGGTGGAGAGGGTTACTTCGTGAGAAGCGTTCCAGAAATCAGACAGGCGCTGACGATGGTATTATTTCAATGTTTTTTTCGTTGTTCTACAGAATTATTTTCTCTGCTTTCTACTGCAGGAGGTGAAAACGAACCCATAGAAAATTCCCAGCATATCCGTTTTCAAATTCCTTAGTTATTAGTATCTGAAGCCTCGCCTCTATCTCCTTATCGGTCTCATCGTCTCGTTATTCGTATGGCTTTAGAATAATTTTTTTTCTCGGTGGGAAAGGCTGACATATCTCAGTACTTTCTTTTCTATTTTCCTTTCTTCTTTTAAAAAATCCAACATATTGCTGTTTCTGATCGCTCTAAAATTTTTATTCATACTCCTACCGTATTGCTCTACCACTTTTTGTTTCTACTTGCCGAAATTCCTCATTCTTCGTCTTTTCCATTAACACAGCATCAAGGGCGAATGTAACGTATTAATCGGAGGTGCCTTGCAATACACATGGGCTCGATCCCGGGATCGCAGGCCCACCAAGCCCTCTAACCCTCCGGGGTCGGAATATTGGTATCAGATACATCGGTAGGCCATCGCGAGTCATTTTAAAGGCCAGGTATGCATTCAGTCACCTCCAACGATGCTTAATGAATTCGAATGTATAGCGCATAGCTCATGTTGATCAACGCTGAGAGCCTTTTTCTTTATCCTTTTAGTACAACACCTAAGGTAATTAAAAAGCGCTTCTCTTGGAAGAAACTTAAACTTAGAGCCTTGATCTTACTTTGTGTGCAACTTTTAGGCATTCAATAAAAAAGACTGTCCAAGTTTAATCAATGTTATTATTGCCACCGATTCGGAGAGGAAAGCTCAGGCTCATCCATGGCTGACACGATCAAAAGTCTAACGGACACCGATCCTGCACAACTATCATGGTCCTCTAAGGTCATCGTTTAGTGATTGTAAGAAGTGTTTCCTAATGCTTACAAAAGTTACTTAAGTATTTTTCCCTAAATGATTGATGTCGCTGTAGCCAATAATTACGGTTGTCCAAGACATTTTTCATGCATCTTGTGTTGTATTGTTTTGCTATAAATTTTTTCGAACGTTGCTTGTACGTGTCATCTTTCGAAACATCTTACCCTCCGTATTTTTTCCATGTCGATACCGTACTGATCATCTCAGTGTTTAAATTATTAACACGTTTCTATCGAGTGCTCGTTTTTTTTTAAATTTATGCCTCTGCACCGCATTAGGTTTCGACTGCAGCCAGTAATTTCATCCCTTATTAGACTTTTTAGATAATCCCTTTACATATTAATTCCTTTTTTTCGCTAGCCTTTCCACAAGAAGATAGGCGTTTTTACTGATGTCGAGCAGAAATGGCCGAAGCTTTTTTTTTACAGTTTGACTCTCTTGACCAGTAGTAAGGCGTACGATGGACGTAATTGGTTTCTCATTCATGGCTCTACTGGACAGGCCTGTTAACTTCATCTTGTCTGCCTGACGTCATAATCTTTTCCACTCCTTATCAAGGCGTCTAGTCCTTCACTGATCAACGACCCTGGACGATATCGTTTGGTAACGCCAGAACAACGGTCACTAAGTTGCTTTTTAGGATACTCATTTGGATGTATGGATGACACGTGCCTACTCATTGTGAAGGTCCTAACAAATTTCCAGTTTGTGAAGGTTTGCTGGTTTAGGTTTTTTTTGGTTTCCTGAAATCTCCATGTCAACCAAGCCGAGACCTTCCTCAGGTCGTCATCATCCCAGGCAGTCGTAGTCCCGTGGCTCAGCAAAAGATTTGCCTCTAAGCGAATAGTTTGATACCAGGACGGTAGCTACTCCTGCTTTTAGCTGGGCTTCCATATGAAAGCGTCGGTCTTCTTGGCAACTTGGGAGGTCTGGTTGGGATCATAAACCCTCACTGTATATCCCAATCCAACGCCCAGGAGCGCCTCCCAATTGCGATTAGGCATTGAACTGTTGGTAGGACTTCAAAAAATATCTCTACTTTGCCAGCAAAATATCGCATTCTGTTCAGGCTCATTACGATGTCAGATAACTAGACATCAACAGTCTGAAGCTGTCAAATCTGTGATTGTACTCTTCAGTACTGAGCTTTGAAACATAGCTCTATATTTACAACACGCCATATATACTATTTGTCAAACAAAATCAGAGCACTTGCATCTATTTTCCAGACCTCAAAAGGACTTCAAACGTAAGATGATTTATTGAATCAGATCAACAAAGAGGAATACTAACGTGTACATGAGTGGTTAGCAACGTAGTCGTGCAACTATGTCAGGCCAATCAGATAACTTCATGGCGGGATTCAATCACCATATCTAGATTTCTAATGGTGTGAAACTCGAACTCACTTCGATACCCCGAAAAGTGCTACTCAAAAGGCTGGTAATGAACGTCAATTGCAGAAGGGTTGATTAAAACGTGCAGGGAGTAACTACTAATGGCAAAATAAATGCGTACGAATGTGTGGTATTTGTAAAATTTTGTGAAAAGTGTGTTCTTTGAGCACTATTTTCTGGGCAGTTAATCTTCAGTATCAAATATGGAATGAGATTTGTAACAAAAAGTTATGCTTCAGTATTTAGCTTCTTGCCCGCAACTCTCATACCAAACACATTTCTTTCTGAAGTCACTTCGTGATGAAAACCATGAACATGTTTTGGGTCAGACAACATTGCGGCCACCTTTCTCAAGACAGGAAGCCACTAAAAACCCGCTTCCCCACAAACTTCAAAAAATCTTGCTTTTAAAGTTATTTTCTGGTACCCTCTAGTGATAGTTGATCGACTATAGTGGACGCCAACAAAGTCTTCATTCGTTCCTATCGTGTGCTACGGTAACCTAGTGGCTTCTACTCAGTATAGCTTCTCGAATGCTTTCATATTTTTTTAAGATCTTTATAAAGTCTAAACATGTGGCTGAGAGTTTTACACCTCCAAGCATAGTAGAATCCATTCGCTGGAGACTATTGTCTACAGTTATAAATAGATCGTAGAATTGAGTGAATTGATACTTACTTGGATACTTGGATGGCCCATCTTCACTGGTTTTGCGAACCTCAGCATAGCTTACATTCGTTTCTCTTCCGCGACGTTGTCGTTTATGGTAGTAAACTGCTTCAAACATGGTCACGTCCATGAGGCCCATTCCGCAATCCCGAAATCGTAGCCATCTGCGAATTCAGATAGTTGATGTTGCCCACAAGACGCTATGTTGGCTGCTGAATCGAAAACGTGAGAGCATGGAATTTTGGGTCCGTTAGTTGGTCGGTGGGTTCTTTCAGTAGCCCGAATTCAGTTAATGCTGCTGTCTTTTTGTCTACTTCCTCCTTCATGTTCATATGATCTTTTCAACTAGAGAACTATACAGTTCGATTTGTTCACCATCCAAACCATAAATTCTTCGTGAGTTGGGTCTTAGTCCTATCTATGCACAGTACAATCTTATTTAACACCACTGAATTAACAGAGTATCGTCTCTGGTTCACTGCTACCCTTCGAAAAGATAACGACGTCATCAGCATAGCAGTTTTGATAAAAGTCTGCTAGCTTTTGTATATAAGATGGGGTCTCACTTGGTCGACGAAGACTAATAGAATCACGTTCTCTAAGGCGCTGCTAAACGCTTTCTGGAAATCTGTAAAAGTTAGGGCACCTCGGAGACGGTAGTTGCGATAAACTTTCACGACGGACTGACACGGTCGTGGTGCAAGCAAGCAGCAGAATCTTTGTTGGATTCCTAGAATTCTTGCTTAACTGGCCGTGTCTTATCCGAGGTATTTGATATGTGCAAAAGAATAGTCTTCGTGGACAGTTTGTAGAGTTAACTCAATTATAGTGAATAATAGTTACGAAAATCTCTACGGTCACCTCTTGGATATGATAACCATGGGCAAGCTCCTCCACTAGTCTGAAATTCGCTTTTTTTTTAAAGGTAAGATGGTAAGTAGGTTAAGAGAGCACATGAAATTTGTGACTACCAACCGACGGTAGTATTGCTGGGTCTTGGAGCTGTGCCTCTCTCCATATTTTCTATGCGAACTTGAACCTCAGAGGGTAGAATTCCTGGCAACTTTTCACCACTGGGGATCTCGGGGTTTGAGACGAGAACTGTGGAGCAGAAAAGATTGGTATAGAACCTTTATCAATTCTATTTTATTATATTCTATATTCTATAGCAGGTGTACTTATAACGCCATCCTCATTCGTCGGGAGAAGGAGGATATCATAGTCGCAAAGATCCCGATGACACTTCCTCAGACTGGATTGTTTTTGAGCAGCTTCCGGTTATTTTTTGCCTATACCGATGTAAATTCTCCTGGAAAGATCTTCTACAAATGATTTTTATTATCAGCCGTGTTAAGCGTGTTACAGTGGAATCAAGCTTCAATAAGCAGACACGAGGTTGTTATAAAATTTATTAAGATACAATAGATGACGTTTCGGCGGTTTCACCTACTTCTTTCCAGGCTCTGAAAAAGGCGAAACCGTCGAAATGTCAGCTGTTTTATCTTAATAAATTTTATAATAGCAACCTCGTGTCTGCTTATTGAAGAAAACATCAAATTATCAATCAATGCCGAGGTTAACAGAAAGTCGATCCTGGGAATTAAACTTCAGTTTTTTTCGAGCACCTTTTTTGTGGTAGTGATGGAGATGTGGTATGAATTCTGGCGTGAGGAACTGAGGCGAGTTCGGCACAACTTTTTAAGTCTTTCGACAAGCAGCGGGCAATAGTCGATCGTATCCTCATTTATCTGCCAGTCGTATAGGGAGAGGAGATTGAGAATATCCTCGTCATGCATGACTTGTTTCGCCTTCCTGGATGATAGTAGGAGTTTCTTCCTAGCTTATGGCTTAACCAAATCGTCGTATGTAGAAGGCCGTGATCAGATCCAGCGCAGAATCCATATACCATCGATGGGTCAAAAGGCACCACTTTCTCTTCATGAGAATGTGATCGATTTCAGCATAAGTCGTGCCTAAGTCATGCCTAAAGAGTTTCCCATGTCATCATAGATCGCCTCTTTTCCTGAAAAATGAATCCTCAAGGAGGAGACATGCTGCGGACAGGAGTCCTCAAGACGCTGTCCATTCTCATTCCGTTCTCCTATTCCGAATTGCCTATCCTGTATTCATTTTTGTTGGCCGTTCCTTATTTGGCGTTGAAGTCTCCAACAGCGAATTTATAGAATGTGTTCAGCTTGCTCTCACCAACTTTACAAGTTGGTGAGTAGCAGTTGATTGCACTGATTTCCTTCTGACATATAAGTTGGAAACGAAGAAAGGACAAATGTGATGATAGGATTTCGTGTGTGGTGACCAGATGGGAAATAGGTGGGTGTGCGACAAAGTGAGCACTTTCGATATTTCATATCAGTCTTCCCGCTCTCGGTATTTTTTAATTTTTTTATACGATCTATTTTCAAGTCTAATGTGCGGATCCCAGCACTTCTCTAAATCCCACAATCCCAGAACATTCGATTCGTTTCCTAGCGTCCATTGTCCACGAATATCTTCCAACTTTACGCGTGGTTTCGGTTACTGTTTGAGGATTTTCATTTCATCTTGAATGTCGTGGAATGTTAGTTGAGCAATTCTCTCTGGGGTCCTGAGATAGCTGGCCTGGAGCGTTCCCAATTGGATTGCAGAAGTGGTTCTTTCCCTTTGTGGAGATGAAGATGAGAGGCTTGGTTGGCCCGAAGCCCAATCGAACTAACACCATGCTCGTGATGACGGACATCACTAATACTTTGCTGTCCGCCCCCTACTTTCTGTATAAGCTTACCCTTAGCTGTGTTTTCGGATGAAAACTTCGAACTCCTTCTAAGCATGATAGGACCTGTTAAGCGATAAACTTCCCGTTAGGGAGGAGTGAGTTGATAACTGTTTAAAATCTTTAAAAATCACATGTTAAAGATGCAAAGTGAAATCGGGAAAGTAACAAACAAACGAATTTTTTTTCAATTTTCCTTCGCTTACAAGATCTTCAAAACTAAAATTAATTTTTGTGTTAGTTGAATCGTTGTTATCATATTCTCCATTTTTTTCATGTATAGAAAGAGTTAGTTTTCTTAGACTCTTCAATTGTGATTCAATAGATTTCCTAAATCCGTGGAGAAATCCAGTGATTGGCCTTTTGTTTGGAATAAAAAATAATTTCTCATCTAAATTATAAGTAGAAGCAGTTAATTTTTTTTTGGGCACTAGGACTTTTCTGTCATTTTTTTTTGTTAAAAATTTATACAGTATGGTACTTTGAGGACAGTTTGTTGCATTTCAATATTCAAATAGGTGTTTAAGAGGATTCCGGGAAGAATTCGCCAACTTTTTCTTCAGTACTCGGTGGTTTTTCGGTGACCTTCTTCCTAGATGACATTGTCTCACCGGATGACGCCTCTAGTTCTTCCAAATCGAACGCATCAAAATTATCGAATGAACCGGCCTAAAAGAAGAGGCGGTGTTAAGTAAAACAGTAGGCCTCATCATGAATTACGTATAAAAAAAACTAATCAGACTCTACTAATTAGCAAGACAAGAGAAATTCGAGTAATTTTTGCCATCCATAAGTTATAATCAAGTTACTAAAATGAGTTAGCATGCTTATAATAAAGCAAATAAATTGATCGTTTGATTGATTGGCTTTGATCAATCTGTTTTTGGTCGTTGGTGCGTATGTAACGCACTGCTTAGAAGTGCCCTAGAGATGACACATAGTCATTGTTCGATTCCGCGCCTCTAATACAACAAATCTTCCATCTCTCCGAGGTCGGCAGATTCTTACCAAACTTACTTGGCGGGATAGCACTACCAATAGATACATTGGGAGGCTATCACAAGTCATCGCATACGCCAAATATGCATTCGCTCATTCCCATGACACTAAGAGTGGAGTCGAATGCATGCCTACGCTCTAAGGAATTGATCAACGCCGACCAATTTAAAGGTTTCATTAGTTCGGGGTTATCATATAACGAAAAGAAAGTAGGACCGTAATTCCTTTTTTATACGACCCGTCTTCACGTCTACTGTGTTGATCACAGCACTTCTCACACTCAATTCGTTTTCTCGCACCCATCATGCGCAAAGGTCTTCCGACTTTTACATGTGGCTTTCAGCTGCTGTTTAAGAATTTTGATTTTATCTTGAATGGTGTAGAATGCTAGTGGAGTCTATTCTTCCTGGCGTCTTCGGATACCCGGACTAGAGCGTTCCAACTTAGATCGCTGATAGTGATTTTTTTTCCGGACAAGACAAGCGTCAATTCTCCGATCTCGAAGAAATGAGAGCCTTGGTGAGCGCTAAACGAGATCGAACCAGAACCGTACTCATGATGATTGGCTTCGCCACCAATGTGTCATCCGTCCCTATAGGACCACGATGGGTAGAACAAATGACTTACTGGAAATGCCACTCTCCATTGTCAAAAAATCTGTAATCTTTTCCTTTTGTGTAGTTTAACTTTGTTTCTTAGAATAAATAAACTATTAGTTCAACATTTCTTTTTGGTCCAAAGCAGCTTTGTAGTTTCTCAAACCTGGTTGCTATAACGATTTCACTGTCGCTTATAAATCGACTCCTTTTGTCCCTTGTTTTTCTAGCACTCAATTTTTTTCTGCAGTTCTGCAGTTTATAAAAAAAGTCCTAACACAGTTCGAAACTGGTAAACCGCTGCTTTTTTTCGCACAAAAACAATTTTCCTAGCTCTACGGGGTTTCCGTCGAACTTAACACCCTCATAAGCAAACAGCTGGCTGAGGGTTATGGAACATTCAGGCGCAGATGAAAAATTATGCAGTGAACACAACAAATGAACAAACGAATAGGCAGAATGGTCTTGCATTGGTGCCGAACAACAAATAAAGTAAAAGAGTGAGATTTCAACTAATCTATTGGGATAGAACTACTCTTTCTACAAATGTTAACGACGTCAGTATTGATATTTTCATAGGCTTTTCATAAAGTCACTATAGCTTTCGATACCGTACTCGATAGGCCAACGAAATTCTCACGTACCGCGTCTCTAAGCAAAGAGTCGTCGGTTCCTTCGCCGCGGCGTTTCTTGTGTTTTTCTTGCCTTATGGTAGACGATAGTCTAATGATTCTTGCAGTTGGTGCGAATTTTGGAAGATCAAAAATTCTTGCCTGACTTGTTTTTTCAAGGCGATGTCTGAATTAAGTAAGTTAATCTTCGTGTTAGCTAGTTCTCTCAAAAAGTTCACCTAAGTTTTATCAATGGGTTCTTTTATTACTCTACGAAGAAGCACTAGATCGATATTTTTTTATTGTAGTGAAAATCTGTTACTGTACCAATTTTTATTCTTTAGACTAACAAAGGATATGAGTTAAAATATAACTTTGTTACAAATTGGCCCTTATGTTGTATCATGCAATTTTTCCTACCGTAGACGATATCTTTAAGAGAAGGTAAAACAAACCATTGTAAGTTCTTGAACTTACTTGATACTTGATACTTGAATGGCCCGTCCTCACTAGCCCTGCGGGCCCCAGTATAATCACCATTTTTCGAGATTTGCTAGTTACGCCATTATGGTTTCCTGGAGTCCTGAGGTCAGTCTGGCCAAAGTCTACCCCAGGTCTTCACCACGACAGGCAATCGCAGCCCTTGTGGATTACAGGGAGATTTACTTGGCTTATTTTTAGCTAGGACTCCGGATAGAAAAGCCAGATTCTCGTTCTCAGCTTGGGAGACCCTGCCAAGGGATGATTCCCATGCTGTACATCGCAGTCCGACACCCAGGAACACCTACCAACCACGATTAGGCGGTAAACCGTTGGGAAGAGCGCTTGAACTGGCCGTAGGAAAAGTGGTATGATGGAATTTAGAAGACACCTGGTACCTGCTGATCCTTCAATTAGTTGACCATCTACCATATTACTTATTAACACTAACAAACAGAGTAGTACGATCATTCACTGCGACGTCGAAAATCACTGAAAGTGTTTCTTTCGTTGTATATCCGTCTTCTCGAAATTTGAGGAGGGAAGAGTTTTATAGATTGGAAAAAAATATAAAGAATAAGCAAACTACATATCAAAAATTTCAAACTCGAAAAGAGTCTCGGTTGGTGCAGTGGATGCACATCAGGCCCCATAAAGAACAATCGGGGGTTCGGAGCCCAGCTGAGGTTCCCAGTTTTTCCCACATCTCAGCATTCTTGTGATCGTATTTCAAATCGTCCTCTGCCAGTAAACAAAGGAATAGGTCGCAAATAAAAGTTAGACATCGTAATCTCAAACTAATCAGTTGCAGCCATTGAATGACAATCCGAAAATCTTGGAATACTTCAAAACCATCATGCTGGAATAAAAATTATCAGTGATTCGCGGTTTTTTTTTTTATAAACGGACAAGACGGCCTTGTTATACTCTTTATTAAGAAGAGCTGCCATTTCCGCAGATTTCTTACGAGTCTCACTCGTAACAGCATAGCTCCGAGGAAGGCGAAATATCCGAAGCGTCAGCCACTGACCAACAGCACCAACAGCAACGACAGCAACAACAACAACAACAACAACAACAACAACGACGATGAAGACCTACACCAACCTTGCATCGACTCAAAAAGATCAGTTTATAAATAAGATCCTGTAAATAAACACTTCTACCTACGGATTTAGACTCGGATCAAATGGTTGTGAAGAAAACGAAGGCGCCAAAATTTTTTCTAGATAGAATTTTCTATCAGCTTCGTGTTATCCTATCTAGTCAAGTCGCATTCTGTGACTCTTCTAGTGAGTATTCCAAGTCAAGACCAATGGTGTGTAAAAACTATCAGTAATATCAATGACGTACTGTAAGCGAAGTACTTAGATGCGCAGTGCATTAATGCTTGCACGGTAGCTGGTTCGAACGAGCCCAGTGTCAAGAAGACCCGCAGTTCCCCTGGGGCATGCAAGGTAGCCCTGGTAACGCTGCATTATTACAGGTATCACAGGATCAGCAAGAAAGTCAGCTCATTCAGTAGTCAACGTCTATGAAGAAGACGAAATCTTCAAGTTTCACCCAACACGCATATAAATCCGTATAACTTTGTTGATGATGAAATAGTTTCCAGGATCGACTCTCTATTAACCTCGCCATAGGATTATAAATTCGTCGTTTCCTTGTTCAGCAATCGTGAGGTTGTAATGCAGCATACATTTACTTCCATGCAAAACATACAGTTTCGGCAGCATCGCCTTCCTCTGAGCCGTTTTTTGCGCATCTCCCACTGAGGAAGAGGAGAACAGCTGATTGTAGTCGCATATGGTTAATGACTCGCGATTGCTGAGCAGCAAAACAAAAACGATAACGACGAGCAGTAACTTAGCGTGTATTTTTTTCAAGTTAGTTACGAAAATGTCTGATAGAAATGAATTTGAAGAAGTTAGGCAAAACATTCTGAATGGTCAAAGATTGACGGAAAGAGATATCGTGAGATGTTGGTCAAGATGAAAGCAGCTTCTGACGCTTATGAAACTCGTCCAACTGATCAGTGAATCAAGCTGAAACTTGATCTGTCGTGGCTTAAACCAGTATTTGAGCAGCTATCGATATCATTGACAGCGATGTAGCTATGCTGACACGATTTCTACCTATCGCTAATCGTATTTTAATTAGACTGAATGGAAAATATTCTGATAAATTGCGAAAAATCCTATATGAAACTTGCAATCTCACTGGAGCACAATTTCAGACCGCAGTGCAACCAGTAGAATTATCTACCAAGTTGTGCTAATGTGTGATTAGTCGCCCAATTATCATTATCCAGAACTGTGTGCGTGTACGCATTCAAAGCATGGAAACGATCGTTGTCATTTCTGAACTCACGGTTTCGATAGCACCATCACGATGTTAGGTGGACATCGGTTCTCCGCTGATGCTATAGATAATCATAGCCTTCTAAAAAGTGGATGAAGAAGTAGACAAATAGGGATTTATGATGGCATTAAGACTTCGTTCCATGAATCTTGAGATTCGACGGTAATCGTCAAAAAAGGAACAAATGAAAAATTTGTTTTACGGCATATTAAGGCAGACCATCTTCGAGCCTATAAACATACTTCTCGCTTTAAAAAATTCACATTTTTAGACATGATGTGTTTGCTTTGGATTTACTTTTGTTTGATTATTTCAATTTGCATGGCTCGATATCAGATATTGCACTAATCCCCAGCAGTTCTTCCACTCGATCCGTTTCTTTGCACCCACCGTTGACGAAGGTCTTCGAATTAGCGATCCGATTCGGCTGCTGCTCGAGGATCTTGCTCTTCTTTATGGCTGTTGTTGAACGCTAATTGAGTGGATTCCCCCTGAAATCCTGAGATAGCCATTTCACGTTACCAGCTCTTCAACAA
Organism: Angiostrongylus cantonensis; assembly: GCA_009735665.1. NCBI lineage: Eukaryota > Metazoa > Nematoda > Chromadorea > Rhabditida > Metastrongylidae > Angiostrongylus > Angiostrongylus cantonensis. The sequence continues at coordinate 199,491 of MQTX01000291.1, read as the reverse complement.
GGAGAATCGACAGCCTTTGTGGATCGGGGAGAGCTCTTCCTAAGTAAATCTGGTAACGATTTGGTGATCCAGAAGTGGTGGAAGGGTTCGTTAATTTGGCGCAGGTTCGATAGATGGCCTTGCTCATATGAAACGGCAGCTATACAAATACAGTACCTATGCCCGTTGTTTTGGATTTAAAAAATGAAATTTTCTGATCAACTTGTTACTATTTTAGAGGAATTACAAAACCCTAATCAAATCAACTAACACAAGAAACCTATAGGTCTGACGAACTCCATCCATGACGGATACAACACAACGAACAAATGAAAGTATTGCAGTAACCCGTGTAGCATTGCGGAAAAGGGGCCTTAGCCCCAAGGAATCGAGATTGGTAGTGATTTACGGTATTGGCTAGAGTGGGAGAATTAGTTTTCGCGAAGTCTGAGATCGAGCAAAGAAGGATATTTGCATGTCACGAGTTCTCTAACAACCCCATTAGGGCAAAGTCAGTCGTGTGACCATAAAAGATAAACGTTGAAGTTTTCAGCTTTGATCAATTCCTGATGGATAGTCTATGCATTCGATTTCAAGCTCTGCAATGATTGATCGAGATGATTGAATGTATATCTAGCATTTATAATGATTTTCGGTGGCTTGCCGATGTATCGAATCAGTGCTTCTATCTTCCCAGACAGGTCTGTCACCAATTTACCGACTCCGAACGACGGAGGCTTGGTAGCCCTGGGGCGCGGGATCGAACCCATGTGCATTACGGAGCACCTCTAACCACTGCGCTGCACGCAACCTTGTTAGTTTACTAGTGAAAAAATACATGTTGATTAGTCATGCCGAGGTTAAAAAAGAGTCGATTTTTAACATCCCTCTATTACGCACAACAATATTTGACTTTTATTTATTGCATATTTTTTTCATGGCAGGTTATGTGAAATACAACCACAATGATGCCGCGATTTGATCCAAACTCCCAACCCCAAGTGAGCTTCGAGCCCGCTATTACACTTTCTGGGAGCTCACATGTTACCTATTGCACCATTGAAGCCTCTGCTTTGCCTTTCTCTCAGCTAGTTTTTTTTTTCCTTACCGGTGCCATCATCAATCACCCAACAACGAGAGTGATCTGCGAAGCACAAATGGCCATTGGACTCAATTAAGCTGGAGGAAATATTTCATTCCATGTTTACTAAGATTGCAGAAACGATTTGCTGCGAAGAGAACTTCTTGCCTATGTACAGATGAAATCTATTATAGCGCGAGGATTGATAGTGTCTCACAATTTATCGCCTATGCTAGGGGTAGGATATAATTGGTTTCAAGGGGCAGAATCTTACTGGAGCTTCCAAAATTTACTCGAAGGTATAGCCTAAGATGGCCTCCAGTCGGGTTTGTCGATCTATGTGGACTATAAGCTGGAAGCTTTGAACTCACATCTTTGCATAGTTTACAAAGCTACCAATCCACTAGATCTGTTTTTCGTTAGGATTTCATTTACACAGAGAGTTTTGGTGATTGAGCTTGGTGTGAAACATTTAACAGTTCAGAAACACATTACATAGGAACACCCTAGCACGGCTTTACCAGGATTTTGGGAACAATCTGTTCAACCAATACTTGACGGCAGCAGTAATGATGACCAAAGTCCCCATGTGTCAACCGAACCAACATGCAAAATGCGAAGATCCTCGTGGAATATGAGCGCGAAGAATGGATCGAATGCAGAAAGTGCTAGGTTCCATGGAACGTATGATGTTGTGTCACGTAACATGAAATAATAATATTAATAAACACACCAGTAAACGTATGAGCTCTATGAACTATGCTGATACATAGTGATGCCACTGAATCTGTATAAGTTCCTGTCTCCAGTTCTGCTCTCATGCAGAACAAATTGGGTGAAGTGTAGAGCAGTAGTTAGGGGCATCCTGTAATAAACAGTGGTCGGTAGTTGGTTTGATCCTCCCAAGTCGCGAGAGACTTGTCCCTCCATACTTTCAAGCTCAGCAAATTGATACCAGACTTATTTGGGAGGATAAAAACATTGAATGTAGAGGTCAGATATCTTCTTACGTGACTCTCGTCATCACATCTACTATGCAAATCCTAGCACTTTTTGCATTACATTCGTTTTTCCTCACATTCATCGCCTACAGTGGCCTTCGAACACTCCAACCGTTGCTTCTGCTTCTGGTTGAAGACTTCGTCTTCTTTATGAATGTCATGGAATGCTGGTCGAGTAGATTCTCCTAGGAATCTTGTTGATAATCAGACTAGATTCTCCTAGGAATCTTGTTGATAATCAGACTAAGGCGTTCCTAGGGGGACTGATGGAGAGCGTTGGGGAGTGGCCGAACCAGCACCTTGCTTCCAGTTGAACTGCATTACTAACCACTTTATCCAGATCTACTTGCTGCTTATTCTTGTCAGTTTTCTTTAATAGCAATTTTAACATTTTCCAGACAACGAATTAACAATCTCCCAAGCCTTACCGATGTATGCCCCGCCCATCTCTTGGACGAGTTCTACTGCGCGCTCTGGACTTCCAAATCAAATTCGTTGCTAACATTGCCTTCCTGGATTGTTACTAGTTCCTCATTTATATCCTGTTATGCCCACTATAGCAATCCGGAAACCATTACTCGATAAGCATCTGGGAAGAGTCTATTGTACGTTTCCCTCGTCTTTGGCTCACATTTTCGAAATCATTATTACTTGTCAATCCAGTTTGTTACAGCTGAGAAAGAGTTCGATGAGCTATGCTTCGACTACGGTCTTGAGCTAGATGAAGTCGTGAGTTTCTTTCAAGTAGTTTCTAAATAATTAGCCTTATATTACTATGTGATTGTTATTATTACGCGTGGCGGTTTTCAGACCTCTGAGAAGGCGACCTTGGAGAAAGAACGTGGACATGCCGCTACCAGTGATGAGCCTTGTGACTTTGAAGTGTATAAAATCGAAGTACCTGCTAACAGATACGATCTTGTTTGTGTAGAAGGACTTACAAGAGCTCTACGTGTGTTTAGAAGAGAGTGCGGTTTCTTTCTTGCCTTGAATCAGTGCTGTTTAGCGCTAGATATTCAAGATATGCGTTACACTATTTCACATGTATCATACTGTGCGGATCCCAACACTTCTTGCATTCAATTCCTTTTCTCACATACACCGTCCAGAAAGGCCTATGGACTTCCCACATTTGGGTTCGACTGTAGGTTGAGTATTTTCGCTTTTGTCATGAATGTCGTGGTATGCTGGTGGAATGGAATTACCAAGGATTCATGAGGTAGTCATTGTGAGCGTTCCTACGTGAATAAGAGGGAGCGAGCTTCTCCCAGACAAGCGTCTTACCAACTTCCCGACTTTAGAGGGATCACATGCTTCGTAGGTTTTGGGCGGGTTGAACCAGCACCTAGGTGGGTTATGCTATCCTCGTAATGGACGGAATCACTACCAATGCACCACGCGCTCTCATTTTAAGAATATTACGTAATAATAATTGAGCTGTATTGCTCTAATTACTAACCAAAATCGTTTGTATTGTTGCCGCATAGGCGGTGCAAAATAGTACGCGATGCGGAGGGGAACCAAAGCGCTATTACCCTTTACGGGGCCTAACACGTTTACCACACACCATGCGGGTCCTTCGTTTCGTCTCTCTATCAGCTACATTGCTGCATTGGTTCATTTCCATTTACTGAACTTCTGTATGACGAAAACATATTGTTGAGAATGTTTTCGTGTGATTTGAGATTTGTTCACAGGTTGGAACCTCCGCGTTACCTTCTGAAGGCACCAGATGGTCCTCTCCAACGAATTATCGTATCAAAAGAGGTAACATTTTCACCATTCGCATGACTGACTTTCTATTGACCTCGGCAGATCCAATTATTCTTTATACTCTTGTTGAGCAAACACGAGATGCTAATTCATTTCTTATTTGCGGAAAGGCTGACGTTTCAGCTGATTACAGCCTCTTTATAGCCAGGAAAGGTCATGTTGACTTCGGTGGAACGGAGCTCTGAGGAAAGCGAAATCCGCCAAAATGTCAGTTTTACGTGAACAAGGAATAAAGTGGCACTATGTGTCTGCTCAACGGAAGTATAAAGAATATTTGTCATTGTTTATAGTTCGATTCAAGGACATCCCTAATCTTGATGTCTATCTAAAAACTAAAGTTTGTATACGGTTTTACTAGCTGAGAGAAAGGCATCACGAAGGACCCGCACGATGTGGTGGTGAACGCGTTAGTCTCCGGAAAGGGTAGTAGCGTGTTCGATCATCACCGCATACACCTGCGGTCCGGAGTTTGCGAATATCTCTGCCTCATTGTGATTGTATTTCTATGCGATCGTTTACTTTTTTCATCGCCAGTTGTTTTTAAGACTGAGACAATACGTCCTTTTGTCGTTGGTGCAATTCTTCGGAATATTACTTTTGATCCAGATAATTATGCGTCATTCATTGACTTACAGGTGTGATTGTACTCCAAGCTGTTTTTGTCTGATGTAGTTCGCTAGGTTAGGTTTATTTAGGACAAACTTCATCAAAATATTTGTCGGAAACGAACTTTAGTAGCAATCGGAACACACGATCTGAACACAATATCTGGTAAATGTTTTGATCATCTTAAAGAGTTCTACCTTTTCAAACCGACTTCTCGTTAGATTTGAAATGCTTGCGAATTCTTTATGGCCTTTGTTTCTTAGGTCCTTTCAAATATACTGCTGATTATCCAAAGAACATAAGATTCATTCCGCTTAATCAAAACAAGGAGTTCACTGCTGCCGAACTAATGGAATTCTATTCGGTACTTTTTACTTTTGTTTTACTTTTGTTCCATAAGCAACGAGCTTATAGCAGTTATTTATTGTAGGCCGATAGTCATTTGAAACCTTATTTACCCATTATTCGTGACAAGGAGCGTTATCCGGTCATCTACGATGCAAATGGCGTTGTTTGTTCCATGCCACCTATAATAAATGGTATGCAAGCATTCTTTTTGAGGTTTTTGTTTCTTTATTGCTTTTTTTTCATGACAGATATGATGCGAAGTATAGCTACAACGATGCGGAGATAATTTTAACTTATTATTTACTGCCTACTCTTTTTAATGGCAGGTTATATATTGCGAAATATAACTTTAATGATGCGGAGATATTTGTAAAACTCCGGACTACAAATGCCTGCGATGGGGATCGAACTCGCCATTACCCTTTTCAGGGCTAACGCGTTCACCACTAAACCGTGCGGGACCAGAAGGTCCAGGTGGACCTGGATGGTGTGGTGGTGAACGCGTTAGCCCTGAAAAGGGTAATGGCGACTTCGATCTCCACCGAAGTCCTCTACGCTCCGGAGTTCTGCAAATATCTCAGCATCTTTATAGTTTCTGTTCCTCTACTTGCTCTTTCAACAGAATATATTTTCCCTTTGCTTTTAGGTGAACATTCAAAAATCACGCTTCGCACTAATAACGTATTCATTGAAGCAACTGCTACTGATCTTCAAAAGGTTAGCCAGTGTTTTTTCGATTGCTTCTCCCTTAGCTCTTAAAGCGTGTTTTAGGCTATCATTGTTCTTGACACTGTTGTTGTAATGTTTAGTCAGTATTCTCGTGAACGTTTTACGTGGGTTACATCAAATTTTTCTATTTCTTATACGTATTATTTCTACTGGTTTTTTTTTCTTATTCTTTTGCTCCTTTCCAACCAGTCTGTTCTAGGATTGAGCCAGTAGAAGTGGTTTACGAGAAGGATAATCGTAAGGAGGTTTATCCGGCAAGTATAATTTCTCGATGGTTGTCTTTTTAACACTTTAGTTCTGGTTGTATCTGACACCTTAGGTTTAACATTGATGTGTTTGACTTTGTTACTTTTAGGCTCTTAAAAGTCGTGAACTTATGGTGCGGGTCTCCGAAATTAATACAAAAATTGGCTTCCAGCTTGACTCCGAAACCATGGCAGAGTTGTTGGGCCGTATGTCGTTGGAAGCCAATGTTATCACTGAAAACACACTCAAGGTAGTCTAGTGTCACTAAGAAATTTCCCTAGGTTTTATGTCATTTTGTTTTATCGTTAAGGTGACAATTCCACCAAGTCGGCACGACATACTGCATGAGTGTGATATCGCAGAGGATGTAGGCGTAGCTTACGGCTATAACAAATTAGTTCGTCGTCTTCCTGAGGTACAAGTAGCTCATGGTTTGTTTCGGCCTAAAAGCCTGAATATTAAAATGAGTGAGGAATAACTGCTGTGTTCTTTATTTTAGTCAAATACAGTGGCTAAGGCGTTTCCGCTTAACAAACTTTCGGATTTACTTCGTGGAGAGGTTGCAGCTACTGGTTGGACTGAAGCGTTAAATTTCGCTCTGTGTTCAAGGGAAGATATTTCGACACGATTACGGGATGAGAAAGCACTCGAGAACGCAGTACACATTTCAAACCCTAAAACCCAAGAATTTCAGGTAGTTCCGTCTGTCCCGTTTTGTGAGTTCGATAACTTTAATAGATTTCGTTTTCGAAGTGTAACAACTGGTGTTTCAGGTAGCTCGATCATCTCTGTTACCAGGTTTGATGAAAACGCTGCTGTCGAATCGTGATATGCCTCTTCCTCTTAAACTGTTTGAATTACAGGACGTTGTTGTCAAGGATTCCAAATCTGGTCTGTATATCTTCCTAAGAAATCTGGCTTACTGCTTCTGGGGCGCCCGTGGCGTAGTGGTCGGAGTCTCCTAGCAATATACATGGGATCGATTACTGTGTCTCTGACCCACCAAGCCTTCCATCCCTCCGGGGTCGGCAAATTGCTAGCAGACTTGTCTAGGAGGACAGCAGCACTGGGTCGGTACATCGACAATCATCGCGAGTCGTTGTAACGGCCAAGTATGCATTCAATCACCTCCAAACGATGCTTAATGAAGACCAATAGATGGCGCATTCCTCATGGATTGATGAACACCGAGAGTTATATCCTTTTCATTGCTTCGGATTTGGATTCCTGTCAATACCACAGAACATCCGAACTAAAATTTCACTATATTGTCCTGATTTTAGACGTGGGTGCACGAAATGAACGTCGTCTGGCTGCCGTCTTCTACAACAAAACGGCTGGTTTCGAAATCATTCACGGATTTCTGGATCGTGTCATGCGTCTATTGGACATAAATCCTTCAAAAAATGGAGATGGGTATTACATTCGCTCCTGTGATAGTTAGTTTCTTTACTCTCTATGTAGTGAACATACTAGTTCTCATAACGGCAGTTATTTACATTACGCTTTATTGCTAATGAACTACGGATCCAGATCCTACATTCTTCCCTGGTCGATGTGCTTCAATTGTTGGTCCACGAAATTCCGTGCTGGGCGTTTTAGGTACAATTATTCTATCGAAGAAATATTTTTACCGTTATGAACTAGTCTATCTTCAGAAAGGATATCTTGGCCATAGGTGATTAGCTTTTAATTCAGGTGTTCTGCATCCTGATGTGATCACTGAGTTTGGTCTGACGCTACCGTGCTGTGCTCTTGAGATCAATATCGAACATTTTCTTTAGACTTTCGGTTTCTTCCTCATCTTGTTCTACCTGTCTTGTTTACGTTTTTGTTGTTGTTGGGTTTTCTGACGATATGGTTGTTATGTTCAAGATGTTAGCTTGTGCCGTCTTTTCTCTCCCGTGGCAATTAAATCTATGCATATATTCATCTGTTGTGTATATGGGTACCAACCCCTCTATCACATATGCAGTTTATGTTCATTTATTTTAGAGTTTTTGTAAATTTTGATAGCCTACGGATCCTAGATATCTCTCGTTAGCGATGTTATCCGACTGTTTGCTCATTATTGCTATTGCACTATGTACCGCCCTCGCAGGCGAAGGTCTGACATATTTGTTAGTTTACCGATCAGAACAATATAAACGGTTAAAGGTGAGTGCATTTATTGTAGTTCTTATAAGGATGGAGTGTTTACTATTTCATTTTTTAAAGTCAGAGATGGAGCGGAAAACTAAAAGGCTAGAGAAGAAGAAGCAGGAAGTCGGTGATGCTGTTGATAAGAATGCGAAGAAACGTTTGGAACGGGATGAAGAACGCTTAAAAGCGAGTGGTCTTCTCATATATCGTTCTTTTGTAATAATTACCTTTTTTTTTAGTTGAAAACTCTGTTTAGGCAACGAATAGGGATATGTCTATGTTCAAAATGAAGTCAATGTTTGCGATTGGTCTTGCGTTCACTGCGCTTCTGTCTACGTTTAACTCTATATTCGACGGACGGGTCGTCGCTCGATTGCCCTTTGTTCCTATTGGTTTTCTTCAAGGACTTTCCCACAGAAATCTAGTGAGCATTCCTACACAATGCCTCTTATGAAAGCTTGTGAGCAACGTGTCCAGTTACGCGAAAGTCTAAGCACATCTAAAATTGAGTTTTATATTTCAGTTAACCATGTAGCTTCAAATTACTTGCTTGATTAGTGAGGAACACTTTGTCCGCGCAAAGCGCTAGTGTTTCTTATAGCATGATAGTAGTCGATAAGGTCGCGTGTATTGCTGTAGTCGTAGGAGCCTTGCAGCATATATGGGATCGATCTCCGCGTCCCAGGCTCACCAAGGCGCCTACCATTCCACCGGGGTTAACAAATTGGTACCAGACTTGTTTGGGACGAGAGTAGCATTGGCTCGATACATTGGTAGGCCACCGCGAGTCATTGTTAAAAGACCAGATATGCATTCAATCACTCCCGACGATATTTAATGAAGTAGAATGCATGGCGCATCCTTCAGGGATTGATAAACGCCGTTAGCTTCCTACTGGATAACTGTTAGCTTCATCCTTTATATTTATTAATACTGGTTGATAGCTGAGCGGACAAAAAGTAAATGTTGCAGGTTGGTGACGATATGCACGACTGTTCCTTTATCTTCCTGTACATTCTGTGTACAATGACCATTCGACAGAATCTACAAAAAGCTCTAGGATTCGCTCCGTCGCGCGCCATGAATCGTCAGCAGGGCAGTTGGGCACCTACACAGCAGCAGCAATTTAACTACTTCCGTTAGAACGTTCCACTAAGTCAAAAGTGCAATTCACAGGTTCTTTTTGTACTGTTACTATTTAACAGAGTAGAATTCAGTATCTATGACATTTCTGCACAACAACGTTCCTGAACCACAGCCATTCTAGAAATGTATTATTTCTGAGCCGTGAGATTTGGTGAAATCGCAACAATATAATACAATAAATGTATGCACAATGCTGATAATCACAGTGTCATAAGTAAACTAGATGTGCAGTGTAGACGAAATATGAAGTCCCATGCGACGTTTTCTACAGAACATCTGTGACCTGTCGAACGAACAAGAAAAAAGATGAATAGAATCAATGCTACGCTATATCGGGGTCATTCACCGGATAATTTTGAAGTGGTGGACGAATTTTAAACCCGAATAATCTGTAAAAAAAAAAGTGTACTGCTTAATGTAACCACACCTTTCTGTTGTGTCATCACTAAACAGTAGGCATAAACAAACCTTGGCACGAACTGATGAGGTTTGGGGCGGCGATATTCTGGATACACCATCAAGAACATTTCCGGAAACGATGTACCGAAGTAAGCTCCATCAATGGATTGATGCCGGGCGTGTTTTGGATGGTATATGTCACTGCACGATGAACAGAACATTTTAACCTGGAAATTTGTGGTGAACTGACTAAAGGTTCATCTTGAATTACTGAAACTATATACCGTATCTCGACCAGGTACGTCACTAGTACCAATTGGAAGGAGTGGGTGATCATAGCAAAAAACCCGAGGACACGTTCCAAAGTCTCTATCCTGCCATTTCTGTAGCATCATCGATAGGCCTCTATAAACGGATTTCTTCTTCAAAAAGTTAAGTGGAGTCTCGTGAAAGGTAGAGTGCTATTCTACCTGTTAGAAAGAATGAATCTGGCATGTATCAATCCATAAAGTTTTTCTGCGAATCGTTCCACCTCTTCGGCATTTCTGTCACACTCCTCGGCAGATTCATCTGAACAACTTATTGGTTTACGCTCTTTTAAGTTATCAAAATTAAAAATATGTAGGGAAATTCACTGTGGGTGTTGCTGCTAAATGATGTTACAAAACAGTTTATTACAGTGTGCTCCAGGTTAACGGGATGCATGGACACTTAATGACTATAGTTCCGAGTAAATGAACCTGTTATCAATCAATATAAATGAACAAGCATAGATTGAGAACATACCGGATTCCAAATCAAGTATTCTATCAAGCGCTTCGCGAAACTTGGGCACATGATCACTGAGCCCAGTTAAATTGAAGTTATCTCCAATATAGTCTTCATCAATCTGTAAAATCGTGTTTACGCAGAACCTAAAGAGCGATGAGACTCTGGTCGACAAGCTTTCCAGGAATAAGAGAAGTATTACTTCGCAAAAGAATTCGTTTCCACGATTGCTGCAGAACCAGCTCACCCATGAAGCCGGCGTTTCCGTGGAAGACATGGAGCGTCTACGAGCTCGACTATAAGTAAACACATACAAATCAGCTTACAAACCAAGTCGTGATAACGAAGCAACACGTGGAATGTCACGTGGAGTGGTAGTGATTGTTCCGTACAAGAACGATAATAAAAGGAAAGAAGCTAGAAATGGCGGAAATAAGTAAAGAGAGATGCAACCACAACGATGGTGAGATATTTGCAAAACTCCGGACCGCAAGTAGCTGTGGTGGGGATCGAACACATTATTACCTTTTCTGGGGCTGACGCGTTCACCAACACACCATGCGGGTGATTCGTTTTCTCTTTCTCTCAACTAGCTTTCTATCGATCAGTGCCACCACGGGCCAGCGGGATTGATTCCAACTCGGCAACTTAGTTAAGCTGAGACTGTGTTCGAAATCACGATGTTAACCTTTCATTTACTGCCTACTATAGTTTAATAATATAAGAGAATAAAGAAAGATACTTTAAAACCAACTTTCTTTTAACCATGCTATGACTAATCAACATGTATTGCTTCATTTAAAAGCTTAGTTTCATCTTCGTCTTCATCAGAGCCGATGGTCAGAGTCGGTAGTCCACAGCTGTTCCAGAAGATGTTCCAGTTGTGGACCACTGACTCAAATCACCGGCTCTGATGAAGAGGAAGACGTCGAAACGTTGACCGAATAAGGTTTTTATCAACCTCGTATAAGCTTAGTAATGAGAGAATACCATGTTAATCGAAAACCTCTTACTTTACTGTAAAAGTTTCCAACGCAATACCGATCTCAGTTGAGACTACAACCTCGTGACAGTTACCAATAAAAAAGGATAAAACATAAAGCCCTCGAAGTTGATCAATCCTTGAGGGATGCGCTATGCATTCGACTCCATTCGTAGCACCGCATAGGTGATTGGATGCATATATGGGCTTTACAATGACTCGCGGTGGTCTACCGCTGTATCGAGCCACCGCTGCTATCCTCCCAAACAGGACTGGAACCAGTTTGCCGACATCGGAGGGCTGGTGGGCATGGTGAGCCCTGGTGCGGGATTGAACTCGTATGTATTACAAGACGTCTCCGACTACTGCGCTCCACGCAACACTTATCAGTACATACAAAATATCACGAGAGGTAAAACAACTTTTAAACTTTGATAACAAATCGAAAGCGGTTCATTTTCTCCTACATGAAATAAAAGCGTTAAAAAAATTTTGAATACTTTTGATTCTCGCACAATGCTAACATTTCTTAAAAGATACATATGTATTGCAAAAATAGACAAAGAGAATGGGTACATACCTCATGTCTTTCATTCGTTTCCTACAGACCCATTCATCCTTTGCCGACCATTATCGTATCGAATCACTAGACAATTCGTGAGGTACATCCACAAATTATAGTGACCTAAACCGACGCTGAGAATACGGTAGATTTTTGCATCCTTTAAATTATTCGAAATCGCTCAACAGTCTATACCTTCTTTGGACTAGCTCTTCTTGGTAGTAATCATCTTCATGGCTTTTGTTTTTTCTTTTAATGATGTTTGACTGCTGTAGGTATGGATTCGATCCTGGAAAATCAGCGAAAACTACATGAGGAACGCGAACGCACCATTGATACGATAGTGAAGGAGATCATGAGCGATAAGAAAACCCACAAAGCAAACATCAATTCGCAACAACGTGTCAAGCAACTCGTCGATGTAAGACTTATGAAGTTGTATAACTGATACTAAAGACAAATGGGTGCGTGTAGAGCGATGGTTGGACGCGACCTGCAATGCCCATGGGATCGATCACCTCCCCGGGCTAACCAAGCCCCACATTCTTCCGGTGTAGTCAGATTGGTACCAGACTTGTCTGGGAGGATAGCAGCACTGGTTGTATGCATCTGCAGGCCACCGCGAGTCATTGTAAGGGCTAGATATGCGTTCAGTCACCTCCAAACGATGCTTAGTGATCTCGAATGCTTGGCGCAATCCTCAGGGACTGATCATCGCCGATTGCTTTATTCAGTTATCCTTCTAAAGACAGTATCTACTACTTATGGAAGTATAGTTCATCTTTTTAAAAGATTCTTATGACTTGGGATGGCGATGGTCATAACGCCTGTTTTTTCTAATTTTTGAGGAAACTGCTGTTATTTAGAGGTTTTTTTTTAATGTTTTGTTTATATTCTTAACTGTTTGACTGTCTGACTGTCTGACTGGATGTATGACTATTTTAGCGATATCATGCATGTACAGAAAGTCTGGAACGTATGTACACTGATACTGAAGGTATTCGTAAGCGTGAAGTGGATGCTATTGCTGGACCGAATGAGTTCGCTGAGTTCTACGCCCGTTTGAAGCTTCTGAAAGATGCACATCGCAGGAACCCTGATGAGGTAAAGAGCTAAATACTATGCGTTTTAGTTCATATTTTCGTGATTTTCTAGTGCTTTTAGAGTATAGACATTTCCACTTACTAAATATTGTTCAGTTCACCATCTTCACCAGTTACAGATTTATTGTCTTTTGAACTATTTTGCGACTTGTAATGAATATAATTCACTAAGCTTGCTGAACCTCTTTCAATGGAGTTTCAAAAGATGCACGAGGAAATAGCGGATCCTGAGCGGGAAGAAACTGATATGGTCCAGTTTACAGATGAGGAGGGCTATGGAAGGTACGTACTATTGATAGGCTTGAAATGTCGAACTGCAATGGCAGGTTTAAAGCTGCCATTTTCCTCAACTTCAACTTTGATTCATGAAAGGAATCGTTTGGGAGACTGCAATCTACAATCATAAATGTTTCAAGTGTAAATACCGAATATGTATAACGGTTATATTCTGGATCTGATGAAATCGTCTAAAATTTTTGTTTGTTCCTAAATTGGCGAATGTTTCGTTTCCAGTTAGATCCCTTTCTCGATAGATTTTGAGAAGTGGTAAGGCCTTAGTCATAAGTTCGATGACTAAGTTGGATAAGTCTTGGTTTTATCAAATTCGTTTAAATGTGGATCACCAATAGTAAAAAGTCATGGCACGCGTTGTGGTACGAACAAAATCAATCCTAAGTCGACTAATTTTAGTTATAGACGCGGTTCCTAGTATGTTTTTTTTCTTTTCAACCACTGAGTAGAAAGTCATTTTTTACCAAACATCTGTTCTCCATCGTAGATTTAAGTGCTTTAAAAAGGCTGATTTTCTGTTGCATAGAAAACAACGGATTCCCTAATGAAGGTTGCTTTGCCATTAGCTCAGGTCATGTGGTAACAGCTCCTCGACTTTTGCTTGGCTTTTAATCTAATCGAAGTCCTCCAAAATTGTTGTTTTATTTATAGCTAGTTTCAACGAAAACTACGATCTCGTTGTCTAAATTGTGCTGTGAATAATTTTTCGATAATTTGGATCTTCTCTATTAAATGTCTTTATAGTTGATGGCGGTGGTTAGATCTTCATTCTAGAAAATGAAGCGGGAAGAAAAAAAAAATGTATACCCCAAAGTAGCTATAGAACATTCGTAAATGTAAGACTATACTTAGAAGCGCTCAAAAATTCTCTTTCCAAACAAAACCTTGTCCCTAACTCGGAATTTTTAGGAGAAGCAGTAACGTTTCTGATATCTTTTCTTTCGGTGATTACTTATAATTAGTATTTTTCAGATTCTTGGATATGCATGCGTTGCATGCTTTGTATCTTAATCTGAAAGCAGTCAAAGTGAGTCAGTGATGATGTTTCTATGTTGTTGTGCTTGTCAACGTACTAGTGATTTCAGAAAATTGATTACATTACATATATCGGCCAGTTCGACAAATTTATAGATATCCCAAGAAATACAACGAAGAAAACTGGAGCGTATAAAGAATACTTGCACGCTCTTAAGGTTTGTAATTAGTTCTATTTCTTTTGGCTTCTATTTTACTTTCAACTTTTCTTTTCCTTGAGTTGTATTCTGCGAGCATTTATCTACTGAAGAAGATTGCTATCACGGGTGTTTGCTGATGGCACTGGTAAATAGAAAACTAGCTGAGAGAAAAGGGAAACGAAGAATGCGCTTGGTATGGTGGTGAACGTGTTAGCCTCCGGAAAGAGTAGTAGCAAGTTTGTTCTCCACCGCAAACACCTCGTATAAATAATGTATAGGTGATTGTAGATTATACGTACCTACTTCACTTGATATTTCCATTCCCATGTTTTCGAGAACATATGACTACGAGGTTACAACTTTGTGTTTGTTTACCGATAAAAGGATAAAAGCTCTCGGCGTTGATCAACCTACCTCTGTTTACCGATGAAAAACTGAATTATCAGTCAATACCGAGGTTAATAAGAAGTCGGTTTTGAGAATCTCTAAATAGATTTTGTTTATAAAATGGCTGCGATTATTTCTTAATTTTAGGAACTTAAAGTGCACCATTGTTTTTTTTACAAATGTTTATTTCATAGTTATTTCATAGCCTAATATTATTTATAGCTCTCGATTTTTCATTCAGGATTACCTTGTATATTTTATGGAACGCACTCGTCCCCTTCACAACCTTACAGAAGATTTCCAAAAGGTATTTCCAATACGCGGATGAATATTTTCTTCTCTTACCATCAATTCTTTTCTTCTTTATATTTTTTTCGCTATTTTAAGAGTGATACGGAAGTCAAACGAATGTTTTCTGAAGGAACGTTGCCTGGCTGGCCTCCGCTTACTACCCCACAGCAGGTAAATTTTTGTGGTTCTTTCTTATTTCTTATAACTACGTTGTTCGACTTTACTATTATACAAGTATTTTTAGGCTACAATTGATATCTCTGCCTATAGCAGTCCATTTGAGTTAGAAAGTTTGGGCCTAGATAGGCTTAAAGCGGCGCTGATGACTTTGGGGTTGAAATGTGGAGGGTACTTGTTCTGTTATACTGGTTTTGAATAAGGTTTTTTTCTTCTGAAAAAGGAGATAAGCACCGGACTATGTACTATGTTTTCAGTACCCTGAAAGAACGCGCTGAACGTCTCTTTGCTTCAAAAGGCGTGAGAGCTGGCGAAATAGGAAGAGACGCCTTAGCTAAGAAAGCTGATAATTCGAAAGAGCAAGCTAGAATCCTAGGTTTAGCTATGTTGGAAGGTCACATAAAGTGGTTAGTTAGTTGGCATTACTTCTGTATTTGTGTATTCATTCTGCTTATGATACTCACATTGTAGTAGAGGTTCTCATTCAGTTTCCTATTAAGTTTAAATCTTATTCATTTCTGTTACAAACGAAGCCACTTTATCTCAGCTCCAGTATGGTTTTGAATTCAGTATGGGCAGTGTGCTAAGCGAGGAGAGGGATGCAACGCGTGAAAATGTGGAGAGGAAACAAGCAAGAACTGTTGGTGAAAATGAAGATGATGATGAAGAACCTCAGGTATGTGTAAATATGTTTTATACAGTTAACACATTTGCGACAATGTCAATTCTTTTTTTTTTTTCTCAATAGCAAGACCTAACATAACTGGACATTACTTGGGAACTCAAAGAACTTTTAGAAGACAGACTGCCTTATAGTCCCAGAGATGTGAACGTAGTTCTTTTAGGATATTTTTCCTATTTCAATTTTTTCAAATTGAAATTTCAGGGAATATTAGTGCAATAGAAGGATTTTAAAATTTTTAACACCGGCAGAGTTGCCATCGATCTAAACAAACGAGCCCTCTGGAATAAACCATCATGTACTTATGGACGGAATCCTTGTTCATTCCTTTCGCCTTTGCAAGTTTCGAGTAAAAAAGTGGAAAAAAAGTAGTTCATGGATAATGAAAAGGAAAAATTTTTTTCTTAGAATTAAATAATTCTTTTTGTGAAAATCGATAGATTCTAATGATTTTACATTGTTTATGAAGGTTCATCATAAACAAAGGTGCTTTCCTTCGTATTTGAAGACTCAGTTCGTTGTGAACGTGTTAATACTGATGAAAACGCATTGCTATCGACACAGCAATTTGCTGCGTTTTAGGTTGAGAGTGATGACGAAGAAGACAGTGGTGTACCATACAATCCAAAAAACCTTCCATTAGGGTATGTTTAACTTCTGGTTTCCCAAAATTCTTTGTTTATAGTTGTTACTGCTGCACAATATTTAATTCATAGATAGTTAACTACTTCGCCCACTTTAGGTGGGACGGCAAGCCAATCCCCTACTGGTTGTACAAGCTGCACGGACTCAATATATCGTACTCGTGTGAAATATGCGGAAACCAAGTCTATAAAGGACCAAAGGCTTTTCAAAAACACTTCAACGTGAGTTTCTCAACTCAGGAATGCTTGGATCAATTATAGTGTTGGGTTCTATTCTTAATGACTGAGGCGGTGGAATGTCCTACCATACTCAAAAAATATTTTTAGTACTTTGTACTTGATACTTGAACGGCCCGTCATTACTAGTTGTGCGAGATTTGCTGATTAAGCAGCTGTTGTTGCCGGGAATCCCGAGGTCAGTCTGGCCAAAGTCTGCCCCAGGTCTTCACCACCACAAGCAGTCGCAACACTTCTGGATCAGAGGGTGATTTGCCACCATGCGACTTTGGTAACAGCACGGTGGTGGATCCTGGTATTGGTTTTCTCCTAGCTAGGCTTCCTGAGGGAAACACCATACTCATTCTCAGCCTGAGAGGCCCTGCCGGTGAGACGAATCTCCCCGCTGTACATCGCAACCCGACACTCAGGAACACCTCCCAGCCACGATGAGGCGGTAAACCGTTGGGAAGGATGTTTTTAGTAGGAGAGATTATTACAGTACGATATGTTGTAGTCTCTCCTATATAGGAATGGCGACATTCTCACGGAATGCGTTGTCTCGGTATTCCAAACACTGCTCATTTCGCTAATATTACGCAGATTAAAGATGCATTGGATTTATGGAATAAAATCAAAGGTGAAAAGGTGAGCAAATTATCCACATTCGTTTTCGGTTGACGTATTCTTATATTACATACTTATACATCAAGGGTTCCACTAGAATAGCAACTAATGATTTTATTGCCTAATGTGTACTGGTTACTAACGTCGTGACATAACGCCTTTACTAACGCCCGATTTCTTTGACTGTGACGATAGAATCTATCATTTTAGCATTGGCAGTATTTATCTTGAAGGAAAATATACGGGAATACTACGGTATTAAATGTTTGTATGGGATAACTTCGTGCACGCACCAATACTACTCCCCTCTGACCGATATTTTGTTCATTGAGGTCCTCTTTACGGAATCCTGAGGGATACGCCGTGTTTTTGAGCTTGTGCTAAATTGTTTTCAAATTTTAACAGATAATACATTCTTGAAGTTTGCATTTACAGGAGAGGCAGAAGTGGAATCCTGATCTGGATGAGGAATATGAAGATACATCGGGAAATGTAGTAAACAAGAAAATGTATGAGGATCTCAAAAGACAAGGACTTTTGTAGATATACCGTTACTTCTTAATGTACTTCTTTTTCTTTCCGCTGTTTAACTACAATATCTTGCATCTAATTTAAACGATATGTTGTATAATACATGTTAAACACTTTACTAACGACAGTTCAAACTTATTCCTAGCTTCGAAAATGTTCTTAATGTTTTGTGTATGGTAATCTTTTCAAATAGAATACATAAAAACAAGATGGAACCCGTAACAATCAAAGCAATAATAGTATGAAGGACTTCACAGAGTAATTTTGGGGCCATGACACTAAACATAAACAAGTGACCAGAAAGGCTAATCATTCCAGTGATAGCTGAACACAGCACTACAGATCGCAGATTTAAAGTCGCCGACAGATGTCCGTACATCAATCCCTCCTTAGAATGTTTGTCATCGTCATGGTATCTGAATTATAGTCGACGTAATCTGAACATTGAGAAACTGTCGTATTTATTCGAAATTTAAAAACGTTCTGACGAAGATAGATACGAGCTCTCTATCTGCAAACACTTCTGTTGCTTGCAGAATAATCGATGGTAATAAAGAAGAAAAGAACTCACAAGTAACCGAAAGTTAGCGCAGTCGAAGTTGCGTAGAAGTTGCCCAGAATTTGAAACAACACAAAAGCAGCAGTGTATGACGATAAACCTTTGTATCCAACAGCGATATCGATCGAAGAGATATTGCTAGACTGGCCCTTTAATAAACAGCCTTTTATACGGTAAAGATTTCAACATTGGTGAGATTTTCGCCATAAATCCGAAATCCCCACTAGTCTAAAACCATGGAACAAGAGCTATGTACATGCGGCTACTTCTAAAATTCTTCTTTTATTACTATAATCATCTTGCCTCATCAACAAGGACGAAGAAACGAGATATTTGGAACAGTTAACGAGAGCTCCCATACCCCTCAATCTTTAGCAGTACAAAAGACAACAATAGAAAAGACAAACCGGGTAAAAGAAAACTGTCTGGCAAATGAATGCGAACAATGCCGGTGAGTAGGAGGCTCCACTCGCCAATGTACCCATCTCGAAGCAGATCAAAAGCAGGGGAAGTGTTTCCGGCCGAACTAAGTAAAACAGGTACAGCAGAACGCCAAGCGGAAAAGAAAGCGTTGCAGTAAGCATGCTCCCACCAACGACGACATAAATCATCCATCTAAAAGGTAGGGATGTGTCTTGCTAAAACCAACAACAATATTTAAAAACCGACTATCCTTTAACCTCGGTATTACTGACCAACATGTATTCTTTGTTTGCTAAGCTCACATGAGGTTGGAAAACGTCACATAGAGGCGAAGAAGAACCGTGGACTATCGACTCGGACCGTCAGCTTTGATGTAGACGAAGTCGAAACGCTCGCCGAATAAAAATTGTTTACAAACTTACAAACCTCGTGTAAGCTTTCGAAGAAGAATACATTATGTGTCTTGCTACTCAAAACAATCCTCTAAGAAAAATAGACTTTTCCTCAGATAATTTCTGAGCATATTCGTGACGTCTAAAGCGTAAATTGAATAGAGTATGCCTGGTTACTAAAAACTGTTAAAGGTGACATAATTTTAGAACTCAAGAAGGGAGAAATAAGAATGAAAAAGGAATTGATTACAATCAGAGTACAATTTAAAATGTTCTTACCCATTTTGGTCATTAACTAGACGGCTACAGCAAATAGTCATAGAAAGAAAGCATGGAATTACTGCCAGTCGTCCAAATTTGGTGCTCATGAATTGAAAACGCCAACCAAGGTAAATTGTACAAAGTGCAGTAGTAATGATAGGCCAGCTGAAAAAGGTTAAATGAGCTGCGAAGATGTAATCGATTCCTTAGCTGTGATCGCAACTGTTTGTCTTGCGCCAAGACACTGATATCGGTAAAAATGGTGTCCAAGACTGGCATTTCGATTCGAAGTTCAGGAATTATTGGGGGTGGAAGCAAATCTGAAACATTTTACAAACTGTATATCACCAATACCTTGAATGTAAAATATCTACCAGATCTCAAGCACCATCTTCTTCTGGATGACATTGTAAAGGTCATCGCTAGTCGATGCAAACACAGTAGACAAAATTCCCTTCTTACTTCCGACTCAGTGTCAAACTAAAAGAGAATTTAGAACCTTAGTGAGAAGAATATGTATGAAAAAAAGAACGTTAAAATGGAATCAATATAGGTAAACTTTAGAAATGAGAAATTAGTTGGCAGATTAACTTCTCTATTCAAGTCCCTATTTGAACCAGTGCTAAGTTGTGTGTACAAAAAAAAAGGAAAAAATTGTGCGTACATTATTTGATTTCGCTTGCATTGTTATTAGTAACTAAATATTGCTTATATAAGCATAGAGTAATCAAAGTCTGAGGACATTAACTGCAGCACCTAAGAAGTGACCTTTCTACAAATGCTATTTATCGCATACAAAGCTCTTGAAAACTTCAATTTAATTTGCCAGTTCAGATAGTGCAATGGCAGTACATCGTTAATCAAGAACACGGTGGCTGTTCAGCCCTACCTAAGGCTCACCAAGCCTCTCATCCGGTCAATACCGGGTGGGCAAATTTTCATCAGACTTGTTTGGGAAGAATTAACTCTCTGCAATCCAAATGGGAACGTTCTAACCAGGCTACCTCAGGACTCCAGGGAGAATCGACTCGACCTGTATTCAATGCCATTCATGGCGAAAGGAAGATCTCCACACAGCAGTCGAATCCACATGCAAAAGTTGGAAGACCTTCGTGATGATATGGGCAAAGAAAGATCGAATGCAATAAGCGATGGGATCCAGACAGTGAATGCGAAGATGGGTCAAACAGAAAATAAAAAACTTACTAGCTCCTGTCTCCGCTGAAAAGAACAGCAGAAGTACGGAAAATTCTATGTAAAGACGAAGATCACGACCGTCTACCACAACTGGTACGTTAATTTCTTACAGCAGAATCCAAATAATATTTAGCTTCAAGTTGTCTAATCATATTTGAATTCCATATTGAGATTATTTTGATTGATTGAAGCATAACAATACCGGACGAAAGTATGCGAAACCACTAACCATTTCTAAAAAATTCCTCGATCCTAAAGGGCACTTCACCCTCGCAAGTATCCTGAGCAATACTGTCGTGGATGTAATGTAATACCTAGAATTGCACAGTGACTAAAAAAATGACGATCATATACCTACCCGTGTGAATGACGATATTATTACCAACTATTCTAATCAAAGATTTTATCTTTTAGTGCGGAGAAGGTACGGGGATAGTAGAATAGCTAGCGATGGAGTCCATCACGATGCAAAGCGCTAGTTGGTTCCTCTGCACATTGCTCTTCTCCAAAACATGCGGTAACATCTTAGCTCTGCTATGCCATGGTTGCGAGGAGAGATGATTCCACCAGCAACCTACGGCATTCATAAAGCAGACGAAATCCTCAGGCAGTAGCCGAATCCACGCGCGAAATTTCCAAGCACCTTCGTGGACAACGAATGCGAAGAAAACGAACAGAACGCAAAAAGTGTTCGGATTCGCACAGCAGATGTATTAATAGGTCATGTAAATAAACTAGATAAATTCTCTACTTGTTAAAAACACACCAAGTATCGTGTTCCTCTTCAATGAAACTTGTGGAGTAAGATGATATGTGATATAAACCAAAAATAAGAAACGTAGAGTAATGGAGAGCTCCTAAAATCCTCTTCGACGGTTTCAAATTGGTTCAGCAGTTCCTTTTAGAAAATCTTAAACGTAATATATAAAACGTTCATTAACACATTTGCGACTATGCGCACTTATTTAATGTGTAGGTTATCGAAAATAATTAGCTTTTCCACTTTAAACACACAACAAACGTTCATTAATTGGAATAAAAATCGCTAGAATCTTTAAATTCTTGCTAATAACATGTAAGTTTTCCTACTCAGAGCTTCGTGGCTTTCCTATCAAGCTTATACTCCCGTCTGAAAAATGACTAAACAAACGAGCGAGACATCTAACAAAAGGAGCAAATGATTTCATCGAATGCATCATTGCTGTATACCGTTGCCGTTCTTCCATAAAAAATTTTCAAAGGTCTGCACATTTCCTTCCACTCTTTGGCGAGTGGTGCCTTCAACAGATTATAAGTCAAAAGAATATTGAGAATAAAAGAATAATAATGATGATAAAAGAATAAAGCTGTACAAATCCTTAAATCGACGAAGTGGAATATTTTCTACAGGGATGTCAAATTCTCAGCTTAAATATTCTACATATCCAAAAACTACCCATAGACGTCAAGCCCCTCTAACGCAAATGTGTTAAAGGTGCACAATATTGATAACCTAGTAGAAAATCAAACTTACCAGTTTTTACTGATTTAGCGAGATTGTAGAACGGATATAGACCAGAAAATATCAAGAAAGTCTGAAGAAAAATCATAGAACCTCAAAGTTGCGGTAAACTGAAGGGTTTTAATTGCAACGTTAGGTTATTCCCCCTTACAGCATTATAAATAAAAACAGACGATTTTAACTCACAAAAACAGCTAACACCAGCCCGACGATAACAGGCCAACGAAGGATTTGCTCCTCTGACTGAATAATCTTACGTTGCACTTCTCGGTTTCGTTCCAAAGTTGATGGGCTTCTTGCATTCGTTAGAAAAACCTTTGCTGCTTGACAACGTTCGCCTTCTTCAGTGTTCATGAGATGGCTTAAAGCGTAATCTAGAAAAAACTTTTTTTGGAAAAACAATATGAACTAAAGATAGGTCAGCGCATCAATTTCTTACCGTCTGCAAACTTGGAGAAATGGATGGTCGACTGGACAAGTGCAGAAAAAATGACAGGCTCAGGAAACTTCCAATGTTCGCCAAGATATGGAACAAGCGAGAGACCGATGCTACACGACGGTATACTAGTGCGAAGAAAAAACGGAAGCGTACTGGCCAGATCAACTTGTTCTGCATATGGAAGTTCTGGAAGTTACCATAAGAGATAAACGACAGTGAGACTTACACTGAAGTTTGAAAAGTGTCCTACGTTCATATGAAAAAGATCTTTATCAAAAACGTTGTGTACGGATGCTAATTTACCATTCAAATTTCCACCTTGAATAGTCTTTGCTTTTGAATAGAAGAACAGCAATGGAACTCGAGATTCTGCTTCACTTCCACCTCCATGAGATCCAGCATTCGTCATACCGTGATCGCCTACCAGAACGAATAGCAGAGGTGATCGGGCCTAGAAATATCTCACTGTTTTAACAGATGAACTATAATGATAAAAGATGAAGACATTTTAAACTGAGTTAGAAGTTAGCTCCCTTATTCATTCCTGACCATTTCTTGAAATTGTTTCCTATGAAAGGCGAAAATTGTAAAAATTAATTGAAGTTATAAAATAAACACCTAGATGTAACTTCTACTTCAAAAAAAGATTATGTGTTCAGCGCATCTGACTCTATAAAGTTATCTTTGTTTATTTCGAGTTTTTGTCGGAGGATAGGAGATCCCATAGGATGGTAAAATCACAAACAACGGTTACCAGGAAAATAAGAGCTAGAAACTACTCCGAAGCATCTTCGTAAGTAGCTCTAAATAACTGGGACGAAGTGCGTAAAAAATGAGGATCCGCTGTGTGAAATAGACAGCTGTCAACTAGTGATCGAGATTTCAATGTTCATGAAAAAAGTGAAGACAAAAGTTCCAAGAAAAAAAAGAACAATACAAACCTAGGCTAGGTAACAAGAAATAGTTACACTAAGTCAACTTTCCCAATCACACAAATAAAATGATAGCATAACCACGACGATGCTCAGATGCACGCAAAACTTCGCACCGCAGGTGTTTGCTGTGGGGATTGAATCCACTATTACCCTTTTCGAGGGCTAATGTGTGCACCACCACACCCTGCGGATCCTTCGATTCGCCTTTCTGTCAATCGTGTTTTAATCTCTAGGTGCTATCAGCAACCAAGAGTCAACGGCATTGATTTTGGGAGCACAAATTTGCATTGAACCCTGTTACCGCATGGTGCGGTGATGAACAGGTTACCATTCGAAAACGGTAGTAGCAGGTTCAATCCCACAGCAGACTCCTGCGGTGCGGATCCAAATAAAAATAAACAAAGATATTGTTTCTGCAAATTTCTCAGTATTACTGTGGCTGTATTTGACATAAAACCCTGCCGTGAAAGAAGAATAGGCAGTGAATAAAACGCGAACACACTGTGATTTACAAAATGGTAAACTTTTTTTCCCTCAACTCAAAAAAAGTAAGACTATTCCATTCAAAAAGAATAAATGGCCGCTTTTTCTCTTCCATCAAAACAACGAGATGCTTTTGTATTTCGACCGTGAAGTGTCAAAGTGCTCTAGGATCCGAAGAGGACTCAGTTTTTCAGTGAAAATCTATCGATATCTTCTTTTACGATCAGGTAGAGACAGAAAGTTTTGCCGAGACGGATCACTGCTCAGCCGAGCAACAATCTCCTAATACGAAAACAATGAGTAAATCACAATGGAAAACATGAATGTGAAGAATAGATGGCAAGACAAATTGTGTATGTAGTGGTAAGGAAACCCAAGCACCATCGTGGATTAGAGTCCACCAGAAATTAAACAAATAGGATGTCGCCCGATAATCAGAATACTCCATAGAAACCCCGAAAACACCAGAATAAACGGCAATTTGCGAAATACGGAGCGTTAAAGAAAAAACGTAATATAATTAGCTCCATTTAAAGGCTAAAACCTAGGAAAAGAAAAGCAATGTCATACCGACACGGTGCGAAAAATCCGACGTGCAATGTTGTCCATTTCATGGAGTTTTCGTCCTATTTCCACTGATTCACCTCCAAGCGAATGTCCTTAAGTAGATTCGGATAAAATTGGTAAGATTTGCAGCTAGTGGAAGTGCACCGGCAACGTTATGCGACATGACTCTGCGGCAATTTTTAATTGTCCGAGCACTCTTAAGAATTTAAAATCATTGAATACGAAAGATTCACCTTCTCGTCGATTTCTACGACGTCACCGAAAGTGGATGTGATTATACCAACACTTTCAGAATTCCGTAACAAATGTGAAAGAACACAAGGAAAAAGAAGAACGACCGCCTACCTACATGGTCCAAACCAAGATAGTGAAGTATGAGCAAGTCCCAGTCATCAGTTGTTAGAACAACATTGAGATGGCGAGTGACATTGTTATCGACCTTAATGCAATCATTTCAGTTAAGATATTATAAATGAAAGGATGTGAACTGAAAATACCTCGGTGTAATCATTCACGAAGAACGATGTCACTCCTTCTGCTACATCAAATGCTTTAGGAAAAAGTCGTAGCCATGTATCGTCGCCGAAGAAGATTACCCTAGATGAGTTGAAAACAAGAGCAAATCACAAACATTCCGAACTTTTCAGGAAATTGTCCTCTTAAATTTCGAAAGACCCTCCACTAGGATCCAATAAGACTATAGCATCACCTATACAAGTAGAAAGTGGAAGGACCAAACAGCGGCGTTTAAATATTTCCTTTAGAGGTACAGTTACACAAGTAAAGAGGTTGACATTTCTATGTGAAAGCTCAATTAAGGATAAACTTATGCAAAAACTCCAGGCATCCTGGAAAGTCTGTTCGTAAGGTGCTAAATTCTCCCGATCCGTAAAATTTGGTAACTCTTTATGGTGAAATGAGAAATTTAGGCACTGGCAGCGAAAGCTCGCTATGAGAAAAAACCATGCCAAACTAACAAACTATCATTCCAATGAAAACAATACATGGGTCTATACAGTTTGCATTTTGTTCGTTACATCCAAATATTCAGATAAGCCTCCAGAAGAACGTTAAAAAGCGGCGCTTTCTAA
Organism: Angiostrongylus cantonensis; assembly: GCA_009735665.1. Lineage (NCBI taxonomy): Eukaryota > Metazoa > Nematoda > Chromadorea > Rhabditida > Metastrongylidae > Angiostrongylus > Angiostrongylus cantonensis. The sequence goes on along the minus strand of MQTX01000291.1, from coordinate 173,757 downwards.
CGGCACAGTTACTCAGAATTTACGTACTTTTTTCTCGTATTTATCAATCCATTTATAGACGACTACAAAATCCATAACAAAGAACACACCTACGTCCAGCTGCTGCTGCTGAATTCACCCAATTGTCCTCCACATTTTCAGTGGCGAAGAAATTTGTTACCAATGAAATAAGTGTCGGAACCACACCACTCGTCAGCGCCTGGAAAACAATGAACACATAGTAGAATTCATAAGCAACTTCATGTATTAAGAACAAATTGATACAAGTCAGAAGAAGAGGTTTCACAAACAGTTTCGTCAAATGAACTTTGTTTATTACACCTTCTTCTAGCAGTCCCTCCACTTTAAATCCGAATGGATTAGCTGGTCAACTAACTGTATCCGCAGGTACAAAATTCCTTCCTAATGCACGTGGACTAGCGACTGCCTAAGTTGGAAGCCAGAAAATTCCTTAACAAGGCTAATTCCCAGCTAACAACAAATTCTTCGACTAACAATAAATCAGGCTAAGTACTTTTCACATTGGACACTCGCATCTCTAACGTAAACTGATGAAACAGTGATGACATCATTTTCTCTCAGACCTGAGTAATTGGTCTGCTGCGGTAAACCGTTTTGTAACTTCTTGTCTGAAACGTTCACATCAGATCAGGAAGGGCCATAGGAAGGGAAAAATGAACGCTGCAAATTCTGGAGTAGAAGCCCAAAATGAAAGTGAAAACCGTTATTCTGGACTGCGCTCCATAGCAAACACCTTCATTGAACTTCGTTTTTCAGAAGGAACAGTGGCTATTGGAACGAATTCCCTAATTTCATGACTAATGCTGATATAGACCATATCTTCACAAACGGATCATACTGCTGCTTTGACAAATCTGTACTACCACCATTTTGTAGTGGAATCGACCATCTTCTCGATCAAAAGACCCTATTAAGCCGTAAAAAACTGTGATCACCAAGAAAAGTGAGATAAGCCATTTATTATGGGGACATTCTAGAAAGAATGCTCCATGACTAGTACATAAAGCAAGAACTATGAGCTACTCGCCAGAATATTTCATAACTGTGCCAAATACATCTCATTTCTTCAATATAAAACATAAGATTGCATTTCTCCAACCACCACTAAGTTTCTCGAAGATGGAAGACAATTGATAAATAAGAACGAGATTGCTAACGGCACACGCCACGATATGAAGTTGATAATGGAAAACTTCTGCACCACTTGTTGTGTTTCAGACTCCAGAATCCCACTATAGAAAAAGTTCTCGAGATTCCTCCCTCTGAAATCCGAGTTGCAATGCAAGATTAGATATTCTAGCCGATTGTCCGAAGCCGAAGAGTTGAAAGTTGCGAACTAGATGCACTTCTGGTAATCCATGTGATAACTTATCTTGAGAAAGAAAAGGATATTTGACCAGTGGACGACCTAGCACACGGCAACGTTACCCAAAAACGAATGTAGAAGATATCCTCGTAATTATTAACCGATATTCATGTAAAGTATACCCTTAAAGCTCTTCATGCAAGCTACCCTATCGCGCACACCAAGGATTTTGGATGAGGTTACACCATTTCAGAAATTACAATTCCAAGAGGGATTCTACCGCATGAACAACATACAAAACTAGCAGTTACGGTCAGACAAATTTGGGGAAAAAAGGATGAGGCGTCTGGGAGCGTCGAAATAAGCGTTATGCTATAAACGTTTGCAAATGCACCAAGAATATACGCTGATCACGCTGAAATGGATGCTTCTTTGATTTAAAATGACTTCACGTCTAACCTATCAATGGGTTGCTTTCACATCCATAAATGATTCATGGATTAAGGAATGGTACTCTTACACCTGCGCAGGGCTATGCTAATCTTCCATTTATTCTAAATGTTAAGGAATACATAGCGCTCATTTAGCGCAGTGGTTTGTGGTGCCCTGAAATGCTCACGTTCTCGTTGATTTAAGCTCATACCCCAATCTCACCAATATCAAACTTGTCTAGGAGGGTAGAAGCACTAACTTTATACACCGATAAACCGATAACCACGACAAGTCATTGCACAGGTCAAATGTGTATTCATTCACTTTCAACGATGCTTAATGAAGTCGAATGCATAGCGCATCTCTCAGAAATTGTTCAACGCCGAGCGATGCTTAGTACTCTCGCGACGGCCATGGTTTTGTAGCGAATTTGACGACGGCTAATTCTCAGTCTTTATAAACTCCTAGATTTTTCGAAAATAAACAAGAATTTCCCGATAACTGCAGAACTTTGTGGGTTTCGAATATGAACGTAAATGATATTCATGGTGCTATTTACTGCTGTTGCTATGGCCCATCAAAAATACACATTAGTGTTAACATATGGAAGTGTTCCGCAACTTATGGGTCTCCATTTCAGTATTTTTTATACGACTATGCCCTATACGATAACTACCATTCACTACAGCGATTTCAATGGTTGTAGTCGATGAGCACCCAAATTAGTGGCTAGTGCACTCTTTTGAAAACGATTTTTGCATATTCTGAATGCAGAAAAGACCTTTTCCCGAACAACGCCCCACACAGCATTAGCGCTTTAGCTATCAATTGACAGAAAAGAATTTAGAAAAATAGCTTTATGTGTTAAAATAAACGACCGGAAAGAAAATGAGATCCATAGGTGCGTTAGCGGCCACTCCTGCAAATGCATGGTGGATCCCTCAAGGATTCAAGTATACGTACGTACAAACGGCAAAGGCATTCAACAACGAATAGTAATGCAGAGAATTCAGTTAACCATCGATTTTTTTTTGCTTTTTGCACGTTGCAAAAATCACCTTTATCCGAGGCATGGTGACCGTAGGTGTCTGGACGTTTGCAACAAAGGCCACTGCTTGCCCAGAAAGAATGGCCTCTCGAAGGAATACCATGGGAGAGTGCGGATCGACAAGATGTGATAGTCGCCAGGCATCCACAACCATCAAGACCACCTTGGTATCATTGCTCAGATAGTGGTAGTCGAAATCATCATAGAAACATGCTGTAAAAAATTTTGGCTACTTGATTTGGGAAAAACGGAGTAAGAAATGATGGTATTGGATAGCAACTGAATTTGTGAAAATGGAAAAAATTGAGCTAAACAATTTTTTTTCTATAAAACGTACGGTGGTGCTTACACACAAACTATTACGTAAACTAAAAAGTCTACGACATTGCAAAAACACTTTTACTAAAGCCAATGCTGTCGTTCTCCATGAGCATGATGCTGATTCGACCTACCCCGAGCTCGTCACTACCACTACCCCTACGGTGCCAGAAATTTGCTAACACAACTGTCTGGGAACAATTTCAACTTATTACTTGCTGCCTATTGTTTTTTTTAACGGCAGGATATTTTGCGAAATACGACGTTAATAATGCTGAGATATTTGCAAAACTCAATGCCGATGTGGGCTCCCCAGATCAATCCCGTTGACGGGTGATTGCTGACGGCAAAGGATCGATAGAACTAGCTGAGAGACGGGCAAAACGAAGGACCCGCATAGTGTGGTGGTGAACGCGTTACTACCCGGAAAGGGCAATAGCGCGTTCGTTCCCCACCGCAGACACCTGCGGTCCGGAGTTTTGCAAATATCTCAGCATTATTGTCTGGGAACAATTCAATTCCTACAATCCATGTATGAAAGTTCTAGACCAGCTATCCTACGATTCCGGAGAACAAGCATTCAACGACATTAATAGAGAAGACGACAATTCTCAAGCAGGAGCAACAACGGAGACGGAAAAGGTTTGGAAACCTCCGTGGATGAGGAATGCAGGAAACGAATGGACTGCACAAGGTGTTGGGATCTGCGCAGTAGATGTGAAGACGGCTCGTCTAAGAAAAGTTATACCTACTGATCTAAACAATAATCAACACATTAGTCACCATTGTTACTTACGGCTGATACTTCCAACCTCCAACGCTCAGCAAATTGTCGAATTCCTCTAAAACTCGTGTCAAGAGATAGATAACTTTGTGAATTTGCTATCGATTTCGACAGTCGAGTCCTTTCTCCGGATTCTTGCCAGCATGAAAAAAAAGGGCTCCAGAAGATATAATATATGGATAGCAATGAAGTGAGTACGTGACTAGTAGTGACTTCTCATTCTAGAATGACCTGTGTACGTTGACTCAGCTTCCCAACGTAAGGACGAGAGTGTGGTATAGGAAACAAACCGTATTTCGTTTCGAACGATTTAGTTAAACATTCAACAACACCTGGACTGTCAGTTGGATGGAATAGACAACTGCAAAGTCTGCAATAAACTTAGAAAGAAAACCACAATGAATCGTTTTCTTTCCGAGTTCCAACAACATCAGATGAACCTTCTACTCGACAACTCGCGAATATCTGATTTTAGTACCAGAATAGTTAACTTTTGCAACCTAACCATTATCACTTACGATGCGAAACATGAAGAAGCGTAATTTTAGCTTCAGTTTCAAGACTGTCCAAACCTACTTTTTGTTGATTACAGTGAAATGGAAGCTATGGTATCCAAATCCAAAAGCCACCGAAGTGAATCCATCAGCACCCAGGCATGCCAAAAATGTTACTGTCAAATGACTAAGCCCAACTATCGAACCGAACGCACTTCACATATCATTACCCAGTTAGATCAGATAAACAGGAAACACCTGAAATCTAAACCTATTGTAGAAGGTTGCAATCAATCTGTCATACTTATTTCATTTTATTTTTCATTATATAACCCAACATCAAAACAACCACAGTGTCCAGATCCCAACACATTTTGCATTCGGCTCTCTTCTGTACATCCCCCATGCATGAAGATCCTCGAACGTTTTGCGTGTGGATTGGGCTGCTCTTTGAGGATTTTCCTTTTGTCATCGTCAATTGTGTCATTGCATACTGGTCGAATCAATTCTCTCTGGAATCCTGAGGTAGAGGTGCCAGGGCGTTCCCACGCGGATCATAAAGAGTGAACTAGCTCCAGAAAAGTTTTCTACCAATTCCCTGACCTCGAAGGATGAAAAGCTTGGCGGGTCCAGGGCGGCGTCGAAGCAGCTGCCTGTGTAGTGTGGGTTGTCCGTGTAATGAACGTGATCACTACCACTGCGCTATGCGCGTTGTGATCTAACATGAACCACTGATATTAAAAGATAATGAACTAAATTTCTTTCGGTTAATGGAATGTCTACTGTCAAATATTTAATATTAGTGGGAATACTTCCTAAGGAACGGCGGTGTCGAACTAAATTGTACCAGTTACAAAAACTCATCATAGAAACAGACAAATTAAGAATTGAGATGTAGCGCCCACCCATGAATTCGGAAGTAAGAACTTGCTGTTGGCTCGGCATTGAGTGCACCTCTGTCTTCAGTGACAACCCAACACAGATGAAGAATACAGCTACTAGCAAGCAAGTGAATCCTATCTAAAAACATAAAAACTCAGTTGCAATGAATAAATTCACGTAGTAATTTCTGACTTGCTTATGAGGAGCCAGCATTCTCCTCTTAAAACCATCCGTTTTAAAACTCAAGCATTCCCAGCCACGAAATCGGTGAACTGGTTGCTCACTCGCAGAAGAAAAAAGACCTAAAACCTTCGTGAAGAACGAAAGAGTTAAGACTATTTAATCAAGGCCGAGCGCTCTATACCTCAGTATTTCGTTACTAGTTCCACTAACGCTTTCGTTATGGTAACAGTTTCTCCATAAAGTTCATAATTTTTTCTAAAGTACCTTGAGACGCGACTTACAGAAGAGTCCACTGTATGAGCCCCTGTATATATAATGACTCTGAGGTGCTTGGCTAAGCATAAAAACCTTCAAAACTAAGCTTTGGAATAATTCTTTTTACTTCCGTTAAGAAAAGACGAGGTGTTATTTTAATTCTTTATTTACGTACAAGCTGACGTTTCGGCGGATTTCGCCTTCCTCAGAGACTGGAAAGGTCACGTTGGCTGCAATCTACATGGCCAAGCACCTCCATAACCAAACAGAGAAAATGCTAAACCAAAATTTCAATCACATTGAACATAGAGGCTTTGCACACTCACTGCTTTCTATGAGCCCTCCACTTAATATGTTATGTGGAGACCAACCGCGCAGTGGTCACATGGAGACGTAATGTGGCCGTCCCATCAGAATAACAGTCTTATATACTGCCCAATATCAAGCGTGATAATGAGGCATTCCTCCCTGCGGTTCATTTTCGGATATGGAGGTGTTTGGCCATGTAGATTGCAGCCAACGTGACCTTTCCAGGTTCTGAAGAAGGCGAAATCCGCCGAAACGTCAGCTTGTACGTAAATAAAGAAATAAAATAACACCTCGTGTTTGCTAAACAGAAGTAAAAAGAATTATTCCATCAATGCCGAGGTTAATAGAAAGTCGGACGTGGGAGTTACTAAAAGATGTTCCAGCAAGACACTTGCGACTTGCAAAAGAAGCGCTGTCACTAAGGCAAAAGATCGTCTTAGCCCGACAGGCGATACACTTTCTCCGCCGCTGCCTTAAACATCAAGTCGTCCCAAAATTCATAAAACGAAAACGACTACACGAAATATGCGGACTGCCAGAGGATTGCCACCGAGTACTGGACATCGAATTGCAAGTACTACGCACCTGTCTACAAAGCAAACAGAACCAGATGTTCGCAAGTGGAAGAAGTGCGAGAAGAAGGAAAACTATTGAGCTCAGTATATTCAGGAGCTCATTATATTCACCATCAGCATCGTGTATAAAAGGGCACCACTGAATGAGTGTGCCTCATTCGAGGAGACGGACCGCTGAAGAAGACCTGACTCGACACGAAGGCGAAGCTGCCACATCGAGGCGAAAGACAAGCGTGGACCATCGACTCGGATCATCGGCTCTGATGAAGACGAAGACGTCGAAACGTTAGCCGATAATAAAGATTATTATCAACCTCGTGTAAGCTCATCAAGAAAAAATACGTATTGATTAAGCACACCGAGGTTCAAGGAAAGTCGGTTTCGAAGTATTGAGCTCAGTATTTGGAGGAACGTCTCTGGAGGAGAATAGTGGGTGGGTCAGTGTTGATTTCCAACTCTATTAGGTCTAATGCTAAAGTAACTTTGCGGAGAAAGTTCGATGACCTTTTGAGTAAATCGCACAACACGGATTCAAGAGCGCACAGAAATACCGCTAACGAACATGAAACAGGTCACAGTAGGAAAAATAATGTGCAAGAAAATTTGAGGCTAACCGTGTTGGGAGGCATGACTCTTCCTGATGGTGCGCGCTCGTTATTAGAATTGGGACCGAGTTTTTCACCATCTGAACCCATTTCTAAGGTAACTATGCGTAGGGTCGCATGTGGTTTACATGAACTTCAAGATAGACTCCGCAAAAAAGCTAGGGATGAGGCGCTAAATAGGCGCGAACAACAACGAGTAGGGGCAATACCAGTACCACCATTTCCTCAACCGTTCTTTAGACAACAAGAGCCCAATAATGAAGTTGTCGTTAAATTTCGGACGTTTATTAATGAAACTTTCAAAGTCCATAATCACTATCGCGCGAAGAGATACTGCTCCAACCTCACTGAAATGCAAAAACGTGGTATGCGGGAGGTACGAGAGCTGATAAGATCAAAAAACATAAGGTTATCCGTTAGTGATAAGGGTGGAGAGTTCGTTGTGATTCCTCTTCAGTTGGATGTTGAGTTAACCTATCAGAAAACGGCTACGTTACGAAATGGTATCGAAAGCCAAGTAGTAAAAACGTCTTAGTTCATTACCTCTCCTCTCACCCCTCTCACACGAAAAGGGCGCTTATGAGAAACATGTTTCGAACAGCTACCAACGTGTGCACAGGAAGAGAGCAGAGAGAGGAGTCGTAGAACTTGGCGCGGCAAATAGCCATTTTTAATATTTCCAGGCTCTGAGGAAGGCGAAATCCGCCGAAACGTCAGCTTGTACGTAAATAAAGAAATAAAATAACACCTCGTGTTTGCCAAACTAAAGTAAAAAGTATCAGTAATGTTGGTCAGGTATTGCAGTATTTTCGATGTCAACCGAATTAGACGGTTGACACATAGTTAATTATAATTATTCAATTATTTATTGGTCAATTATTCCATCAATGTCGAGGTTAATAGAAAGTCGGACGTGGGAGTTACTGTAAGTTTTTGAAAAATTGGAGAAGTTTACACATCCAAAATTTTAATAAGGGATGCATGCAACGCAGTGTTCGGAGACGCCCTGCAATACACATGGAATCGATACATGTACCATAGGCTCACGAAGCTTTCCATCCCTACGGGATCGGCAAATTGGTACGAGGCTTGTGTAGAAAGATAGCGGCAATGGCTCGATACACTGGTAGGCCACTGCGAGTCATTGTAAAGGCAAATATGCACTCAAACACCTCTAACGATGCTTAATGAAGTCGATTGCGTGGCGCATCCCTCAGGAATTGAGCAACGCCGAGAGCTTTCTCCTTTATTTACCCTTCAAAAGTTTTAATATGATAACAGCTACTACGAATATACAAAACGCCTTTAGACACACCAAGAAGCTTAGTTAAGAAGAAATCTCACGTGTTTAGTCGCCTCGCTTTTCCAAATACAAAAGAAAAAGAAGAGAAGGAAAAAAAACGTTCCGTGGGATCCAGAAGACCAGAATTCCGTCCTGGCACAACAGTTTAATTAATGCTGGAATATGGATGGAATTGGACGCGCAACCACCTTCAGAGATATATGCATTAAAACCAATACACACAATCGCAATTATCCTAAAGCGTCTCGAATAATTTGCGAAAACATGAAAAACTCACTAAAAATTCCGGCGGCGAAACATCTCTGCGATACCTGAACTTTTTGTCAAAGGCGATCATATTCACCCGATCTGACGATGCATCACCAAAATTCGAGAATCGTCTCACCTCCACTCCAAACAAGTTACTGAAAAATAATATCCATTTCGAATTGCAGTACAAAAGGTGGGAATAGAACAGCATCTTTTAGAAAAAACACGCTGTAACGAAAACGACAATATACCATTCAACGAAGTATATTAACAACCGATGCACTTGTATAAAAAGGAAATACATCCTAATAAAATCCCGAATCGGGCGTTTACAACTGAAGAGATGTGGTTCAATACCTATTTTGACTATGTTTGTTGTTTACGCACCGAAATTAAGCCAAGGAGAAATCGAAACGTCCTATGTGGACTTAGACCACTAAAACTTGTCCCCAAATTAGTTATTCAAATATTCAGTTCACTAGTCAGCGGTGGAGAAGATGAATTTCTTCATAACACTGATTAGGAACACTATCAGATCATTCAACATTTTCACATTAGTGCTATGAAAGCTGAGAATTCGGAAGTTATTAGGTGAGATTTGCCTCTAGAAACAATCGAGCTGATACGCCAGCATGGAATCGCACGAGCTGCGGGCAACCGCAAACTCACGCCCAAACGTGCAAAACAATGCAGACAGGCGATAAAAGAAGATCTTAAAGAGAGAAGAGCAGCAGTAATGGTCGAAGCTGCAGAGGCTGGGAAAAGCATTCGCAAAGCCCGCCGAAGCTTCGCTAATTACAAGACCAAGATGATTGCACTCCAACGCCCAGACGGAACAATAACAGCGTCCAGAAAGGCAATGGAGAAAGTCATCCACGATTACTACTCAGATCGCTTCGATAGCCACGTCCATCTCCCGTCTTATGAAATAAAAGAGGATGGATATGTTGTTCCACCGGTTCTCCCTTCCGAAATCCGACATGCCAATTCGTCGGTGAAAAATCGAACAGCACCAGGTCCGGACAGGATTAGATCAGAACATCTGAAGAACCTTCCTCTAGTCTTCGTAAATACACTGGCTCGGCTCTTTACAGGTTAGCTGTCTGAATGCAAGATCCCTACTCAGTGGAAGACCAGCAAGACCGTGTTGTTGTTCAAGAAGGGCGATCTACACGATATAGGCAACTATCGCCCAATCTCCTTGTTGTTTGTCGTATATAAACTTTTCACTCGAGTCGTCTAAAGCACGATTTACAGAACACTGGACAAAGGACAGTCATGTAAGCAAGCAGGGTTTCGAAAAGTATTTAATACGATGAACCACATTCACACGATAACAAGGCCCACTGAAGTATCGCGAGAGTACAAAAGGCCGCTCTGTCTCACTTTCATCGACTTAGAGAAGGCCTTTGATTCAATCGAGATAGAAGCAGTCATGAAAGCCCTTGGTAGTCAAGGAGTCCCTATTCAGTACGTAAAAGTTCTTCGAGAGCTGTACAAAAACTTCACAACCAAAATTTCATCATTCTACAACAATGTTAACGTCGACGTCAAGGAAGGGGTTTGGCAAGGCGATAATATCTTGCCAAAATTATTCACCGCCACCCTTGAAAACGTCATGCGAACTCTGGAATGGGACAACATTGGAGTGAAAATCGACGGTGAGTAATTACACCACCTTCGCTTTGCTGATGACATCGTCCTTATAACACCAAACATTAGCCAAGCGGAACGTATGCTTGCGGACTTTGATAAAGCGTGTTGAAAGATTGGTCTTCGACTAAATCTCTAGAAAACGATGCTAATGAAGAACGGATTGGTTTCGTGTGCCCCATTTACGCTCAATGGAACGAATATCTCCGAGTGCTCTAGTTATGTCTATCTAGGTCAGGAAATCAATGTGAAGAACGACTTAGCTCCAGAGCCTAGAACAAGGAAACGAGCTGCTTGGGGGAGCTTTCAAGAGCATCGAGGTAGTGAAGAGAACAAAGAACACCCGACTCCGTCCCCACCTTTTCGACTCAACAGTACTTCCTGCCGTAACGCATGCATCAGAAGGGTGGCTGCGAAAGCAGGATGAAAGATCACTCAGCGTTATCGAGCGCGCAGTCGAAGAAGCGATGCTAGGACACGTGTCGCACGTGCAAGGAAAAGGATCCGAAGCTCCGACCTCCATTAACCATCAAAGATCAAAAATGTCGTTTGTACCCCATACACTCAAAGATAAGGAGGGTCGACCACATAGTGCGTATGAGTGACAAGTGATGGACGAAGGCCGTTAGTGACTGGATTCCTCGGGATGCCAAAAGCGCTGCTGAAAGATTACCATCTCGATGGTAAGAGTTCTTCAGGAAAAGCCTAGAAAAAACGCATGATGCTCAACTAGTCTCGATAGTGAGGAGAACCCACTGGGCTACTCTTGCACGCCACAGGGAAAAATGAAACTGATCCTGTTTAGCGGATGAAATTTTGGTACAAATGGTCCAATACCAGAAATCACCGCCGTCCTGGTAGCAAAGTAGTCCCAAAGTCGCAAATCTTTCTCTGATCCACAAGGGCAGGCCTGTGGCTGTGACGACGTAGAGGCTTCGCCTAGGCTGACCTTAGAACTCCAAAGAACCACATTTGCAAAGACGGCAAAGTTCGACTTTATGGATGAAAATACCATGATCACAGTCTTCAATCAAATCACGCCAAATACAGCACTAAATGAAGAATGAGGTGTTGGAAAATGAAAAGTGGATGTAACGACATTAGGCTGATTGGAAATTTAACTCTAGCGATAATAAGGTCCTATTTATCCTACCCTTCATTCCCAACGAAATAAATGCATCAAGAAAACGTTGCTTAAGAAACGACGGGCTACGAAACTGGGCAACGGTGACTTAAGTATTACTGGACACTCCAAGACCCCAACTATTTCGTTACCGCCTATACGACCGTCCGTGAACAACGAAAAATTGCACAATGCGCTCTAACGGCAAATGCGGTGATTGCATGAGTTGCGGTAGGGTGTGCTGAACCTCTTGTAAAGCAGGTGGAGATGAATACGTTGGCAAAACGTGTAGACCACTCTACGTTCGCTTAAAAGAACACCTAGTCAGTTAATCTAAATTGAAACGAAACACTCCACTAGGCGCGTGCAGGACGTAAAAATATAACGGAGAAGACTTTGAATTGAAAGTGACTACCCTGACAGTGGAATTCAAGACATCAGCGCGTAAAACTCCTGAAGCCTTTTCGATTAACTCCAAAAGTTCAAAAATGAGCCGCAAGGAGGAGTGCCTTGTCATCACGCGTGACCTGGCGCCATACCTCACGCTGATTCAATGACCTGACACAAGCACAGTCCTGGCCCATGTATTATTCTGTGCGGCTGCTGATTATTTATTATACTGCTTTCTCATTATATCGGAGAAACTATGAATAAAGAGTAGGAAACTGAAGCTTATCCTAGTGCAGCACATTAACATGGCTGGTAACAAATGCCTGTTACAAAAGACTTTTGTAGAAAGATTTACATCGATACAGGGTCAAGAAACTAATGGTAGCAGCAAAGAAAACAAACGGTCCGAAAAAGTGTTGTCGGGGCTTTCGTGACTATAGTGTTCCGCTATTGACCCTAACGAAAGACGATGTGATCACCAAAATTTACCGCCAAAGAAAGGTATTGGTAATGGAGAAGTTCTACACCAACTTTTTCCGTACCACAATCCCGGCTGGAGAAAAACCACCTGGAATTCTTCTGTTATATCAATATGTATTCTTTCTTTGATGAGCTTACACGAAGTTGATAATAATATCTATTATCGGCTAATATCTTCTGTTAAAGGTTCGTACTGCGATAGAAGCATGAAAAGAGGAGCAGCTATAGGACTCGACTGTGTCACCGACGTTTTCCTTAGGGTTGAATGCCACAATTTACACCAATTTCTCGCAAACTGTATGAGAGCCTACCTTGAAAAGGTAAAAATCCCACATGAGTGGAGGATGTCGCGCACGGTCATCCTGCCCGATAAAGATCACCGAAGTAACTATCGTTCAGTATGCTTGTTGAGTGTATTCTACGAGCACTTCACGGACATTGTCCTGTCGCCAATACAAAGAACAATGGATTAGGCGCAACCGGTGAAAGAAGCAAGATCTGGAGAAAGATTTTGCTGCATGGACCACACTCAAACTTTGTCCAGGTTCATTGAAGTCTGCCGGGATTGCCACTCTCCCCTAGTCTTCACTTTTGTCCACTATGAATAAGCGTTTGAGAGTGTCGGAAACGAGCGCAGTCCCATCAGCGCTCGTCGACAGAGTGGACCCGATATACATATGATCTCTATCTGACTGTTATCGGAATTGCAGCATAAAAATATACCTTTTCAATTGATTTCTTCGCATACATATAGCTCGGTAAAAGCGGTTCCATAAGGCGGCACAATGTCGCCAAAGCTGTTTAGTGCCACACTGTAGTGTATAACGATGTCACTCGATTGGGATGAGAAAGGCATGCGTGTTCACTAAAAATTCCGACCAAATATTCATTTCGCGGATAACATCGTTACCTTCTGAAGAAATGCCAACGAAGCAGAGACAACGATCAATGAGCATGAACATTTTGCTGCAAAGATTCTAAACCCTGAGAGAAATCGAGGGCGCCGGAAGGCTATTAGATACCCTGGCCTGGTAAGAAACGATGTTTCAGAGGGCCTAGGCGTTATCCTCCCAAAATTTCAGGATCGAGGATTAACTCTGCCATTCTCTACAGCGGGCGACTTGGAATTACTTCACTAGGCTGCAGATCAATGATTAAAGTGCCCTTGTTTAGGATTCAAGGGTGAGAGTGGCGCAGTGGTTGGAGGCGCCACTGCGGCGCGCACGTGAAATGCACCCATGGCCCACGAAGCCTTCCATCACTCCGTTGTCGGCAAATTGGTACCAGACTTGTCTGGGAGGATAGCAGCACTGGGTCGATACATCGGCCGGCCACCGCGAGTCATTGTAAAGGCCAGATATGCATGCAATCCCCTCCAACGATATTTAATGAAGTCGAATGGATGGCGCATCCCTCAGGGATTGATCAACGCCGAGTGCTTTATCCTTTATCCTTTATTTGCTTCGTCTTCATGTCTACTGTGCGGATCCCAGCACTTCTCACATTCAATTCATTGCTTCGCATTCAATGTCCACACCAAGATCTTCCAACTTCATGTTTGGCTTCGGCCGCTTCTTTTCTGCTTTGTGCTTCTTTCCTGTTTTTTTTTTTTTTTGTTGCTGCTTGAGGAATTGTATTTCATCTTTAATGTCTTAGAATGCTGGTCGAGCAATTCTCCCTGGAGTCCTGAGATAGCCGAGTGGAACGTTCCCAACTGAATTTCAGCAAGTGATTTTTTACCAAACAAGTCCACTACCAATTTCCCGACCTCAGAGGGATGAGATGCTTGGTTGGCCATGAGCGGAATCAAACTAGCAGCATACTCGTGAATACGCGCATCACTACCACGTGATACCCGTTCCCTACCTGATTAAGATGGCCATATTAATTTTCCTATTTCGCATTTTTTCCACTAGTAAGTATTAACAACGCCTGGAGAACTATTAATTACTCTAAGCAGCGAATAAGAAGTAAACAATGCACTCATTGTCATCTTTGAAATGAACAATCACACCACTGCTGAATTAAAACGTTAATAGCAGGTGAATCTGTTTCCCGAATAGTCTGCTCTCTCACTACGGTAGTGCATGAAAGGTAGGAGGAGAATCTTAAAGTCGAATAGCTCGTTGCTCAGAAATTCATTAAAACAACACAAAACTGCTTATTCACCTTAATTTAGTTTCACAAAAATGTCACAATACCGCTGATGCTTTCACTACGCTGACGCTTCCAAATTGTTCGCCTTCGAAAAAAAAAATAAAAAATGGAAAGAAACTGGTTGTCCGTGAATTGTCATAGCATCGGAATTCATTGGAACCATAGTTTCGCCGCTACCATAATGCAAGGCGTAAGGTGACGAAAATATCTCAGAAATTTTTCCAATTCTCTCTCTCAGAAGGCACTCGTTGAAAGTTTAAGAAAAACGTCACACGCAAATAATTGTCTACCAGGCAGAAACTTTGTTAACGGCCGAACGACTTCCTCGCTCACCTACAGAGAATATCTTGGAAATTGGAAAGCATCATTGATGCTGGAGAGGTTTGAATTAGGGATGGATATGATTATTCTATCAAGCACAGGTTTTCAACGCCTCTCGATAGTACCAAAACCCCTCCAGCGCGAAATGAAATATTAACGGTAGGAATTACCTGTAAGAAAACGTACAAGAACTCGCGTGTTATGTGTGGTTCTTCTCCAAACATTTTAAAAAATCAATAAAGGAAATTGATTTGCTAGCCAAATAAAACGTCGCTTTACCATATAAAACTTCTCAATGACCAGTATTATTTTCTCTTTGCACTTAGGAAAGATACAGAAATTCAGACCGCGCTTTGTGAAAATTCTCTTTCACTAGAAACCGTGGCATGCATCGAATTGTACGAAATGCATTTATAGCAAATCAACGACATGTGAAACCTAATGATGTGCAACGACAGTGTTTCTAACCTCACAGAGAAGTCAGGTATCAATTTCAAAGGATGCCGCGCTCCAGTTGCACTTAGCGCGATCAAACAAACATTCTCTCAAGGCAGCTTACACGTTTCAAAAGCTTCACGAAGGACTATAAATTACATAGAATATATGTATATATGAAGTTTTCGGATGCCGTCACAGAACAATTTGCATACGTGTATGAACTGATGGTGGAGGAATGGTGGCACTCGTGTGAAAATTCGAAAGTAGTGGATTATGACAGTTAAAGTCTGACTCGTCCTATGATGAATGCGCACATCTGATGGTGTCCTACCATCAATGAAAAGGAATGAATAAATATATTTTTCAACCGCGCCCAACGAGCTAGGGCGCGTGTGACGCAGTGGTTGGAGGCGCCACTGCGACACGCACGTGGAATCGATCTCTGCGCCCATGGCCCACCAAGCCTTCCATCCCTCCGGGGTCGGCAAATCGGTACCAGACTTGTCTGGGAGGATAGCAGCACTGGCTCGATACATCGGCAGACCACCACGAGTCATTGTAAAGGCCAGACATGCATTCATTCACATCCAACGATACTTAATGAAGTCGAATGCATGGGGCATTCTTCAGGGATTGATCAACGCCGAAAGCTTTTTAGCTTTATCAACCGCGCTCGAGCTCATCAAAGAAAGAATACATATTGATCAGTCACACAGGGATTATGGGATAGTCAGTGTCAAAATATTACTACACTTTGAACTAGCTGATAATAACAACGACTTCTGCAGGGTGGATTCTCCGAAGAAAAACGAGTCTTATCACTGGACCACCATTATATCCAACCTCAGCTTCCTACATAAAAGGGCTTCACCGAATGAGCAACCCTTTTTCGAGGAGACCGCTGAGGACGACCAGAGGACACGAAGGCGAAGCGGCCACTTGGAGACAAAAACGAGCTTGAACCATCGACTCGGGTCATCGGCTGTGATTTAGACGAAGACGTCGAAACGTTAGCCGCAAATAAATATATTTATCAACCTCGTGCAGGCTCATCAAAGAAAAATATATATCGTAAAGAAAGTGTTCGTAACCTCATAGAAAAATCAGGTACCATTTTTACCGCAGACAGAGGAGTGCTGGCACTTGTGCGGTGAAATTTCAGAAGCACTGGCGCATAACAACCGAAGTTGCTGTCTCGTGATGAACATGTGCATCCGTTGGTATTCTACGATGAACATGGAAATGATTAATTAAACCCTAATCAACAACAGTCAGCAGATTGGCTTAAAGGTTGTTCGGAAATGTGAAAACCACTGAATTCGTCGTTTTCTCTCTCAGTATTCGCGAGCTTGTTAAACAACATGCGTTTACTTCCATACAATAACACGCATACAACACAATCGTAGCTGACGTTTCGGCAGAATCGCCTTCTTCAGAGCCTGGAAGTGTACAATAATATGCAAATTACTAGGTCAAACGCTACAATTGCACAAACAGAAAGATAAAATTCTGCACGATAATTAAAAGATTTACGGCTTATCGAAAAAACCCATCAGTTCAGTTCACCTGTCTTTCACGAGGAAGAACAGCTGCTCAAAGTCATACAATTCAATGCCGAGATTAATAGAAAGTCGATCCTGGGCACTATAACAAGAAAACCACTGACTTGGGCATTGCTTCGTAAGCTCGGACGTTAGTTCGCGGTCGCCTGCAGCTCGTGCGATTCTACGTTGGCGTATTAGCTCGAGAGTTTCTGGAAACAGACGTACGTCTCTTGGTGACTTTCGAACTCTCGGCTTTCTTAGCGCTAACGTGAGTGTGTTCAATGAGCCGATCGTATTCCTCGTCGATGTTATCGACAACGGCATCTTCCCAACAGCCGACTAATGAGTTGAATTTGGAATAAGTCCCAATTTGTGGTGGTTCTGGGACTTCGGTTTTTGAATTTAGTGGCTTTTCCCCTTTCGACGAGAAATAGTATCTTGCACGGAGGAGACGGTGGTCTTATCCGGTGTAAAATTTTGGGACAACAGCGACATCGATTAGGCAAAACATCCTATTTACTATGATATGCTCTATTTCGTTATGGTACTCTCCATTGGGAGATTCTCACGTCCATCGTTGACGGTGAAGTTTCTGGAATTGCGAGTTAACATGGATGGTCTTGGTCGCCATGATAAGCTCAGAGAGCAGCTCACCCTGTTCGTTCCATTTTAATCCGTGGGTCCCAATGTGACGTTCCTCAGACGATCTTCTTTGTCCGATCTTGGCATGGAAATCTCCAATGATGACATTGAAGAATGTATGGTCTTCTCTGTGGAACTTCTCCAACTCCATGTAGAATGGTTCGACTTCTTCATTATAGTTTGATGCTAGCGCGTAAACGACGAATGTTGTCAAAGCCGGTGTTGATCCACATCTTTTTAATCGTAAACGTCCGATTCGGGTTGTAAGCTGTTCGAATAAATCGATGTTCATAGACAAATTCGTGTTGACGAGAACGCCGACACCGCCTACGCCTCTACTGTCGCATGTTCCGAGGAACAGTTCTTCGCATGGAGCTTATTTGTTGGAGGCGACTCCTAACCGCCTCCCATATACTTCCCTGTCACTTGATTGCAGGCTTTTGGCTGAATTGACTCGTGGAATACAATCCGCATAAAGCGAGAACGCACCCACACACGCATGCATGAATACGCCTAGCAAATACAGAAAGTATGTGCCAAATCGGCGCAGCAGAAACAGGGAGTCCATCCCCTGGATCCACCTGCGTCTCAGGGAAGCAAAGGTCGCTTTTGGTCCGCGATTAACCCCCTATCCGCCACCTGGGGCGCGCCACGTAGCCTCGCGAGTAAGCGGCTCGGGAACCTTCATATTAGTGAGATCCGTGGCCTGGTTGCCATAAAGATGGGAATCTTACTGCCATAGTGAATTTATGATGAAATGAAAGTAGCTAAGTGAAGGGATTTTCGTGTTTTTGGTTGTTGAGCGAGGAATACAGCTTGCAGAAAGCTGTGTTTCCTTTTTGTCTTTGAATGAATCTGTGGGTAAAGTTGTTCTCAAGAGCGCATTTGTAACGATGCCGTTTTGTCGATTCTACATTTCCACATTTGCGCGAAAGTTAAAATTTAGTGTCATTGTAATAAATATCACATGGCCGAAGCCCATTTTAAACTGCAGCTGTTGAGAAATCAGCGCATTCGATGGATTAAGCAATCGCCACCACACGTCGTTCTAGTTCAACGCTTGGCAAACGTTGTAACTCATTTGCCGAATTCTATGTGCTTTGGAATAGCAAAATCCTCAACACTAAAGCCAACTGCAATGATGCATTTGAAGAAATTTCTTTTTGTCTTAAAAATGTCAAGTAAGCCTTTAATACCTGCGTTGTGGTCACTAAGTACAAATTCTTGGTTGAAATCCATCGCCGACTTCTCAGCACCCTATTGCAAGCAAGAAATCATCTCTTCAAATGAACATTTCAATAGGTACTACCATCCAGATATCTTCAGGTGTGACTTTCATAATAATGACTGGTGTGGCGAACATTGCGAATGTTCCGGCGATTCCGTTGCTGCTTTCTCTTCTCACCATCACTGCAGTGTTCGGATGTGCAGCAGGACCAGGTATTAAACACAATGCTGTTCTTGTAATAAAAACATTGGCAACCTGAAACATGAATTTATGAACTTCAATCATGTTAATGTCTTTAGTATGTTGCTGCCTTAAAAAAACGTCGTAATGCAAAGAACATCGTTGCCAGCCCAGCAGTGGCCGAGCCACACTTTCCAAATACATGGCGCCAATAACGGCGAGATTTGGCATTCACCATTTAGCTAATTGGTTGACAGTTTTTATCGGTCATTTGATTGGGGAGGTTAATTAATCACAACTTTCACCTATCTGTTTGAAAAGTTATGAAATTTTCTTTCATTCATACTTCCTCAATAAAATGTATGCTGAATTTAGCCGCAATGAGCACAAGGACCTTCAGAATTACTGGCTTCACCTTGCCGGCACAGATGGTTTTCTCAACGGGAGCTGGTGTAGCTGCTCAGGTCGCCGGTATTGCACCGAGTGCAGATGCAGCCAGAGGAATGTGATGCGTGTTATAATGCAAGCAGTGAGTTCTCGTTCCTTGGACAAGTCTAATGAAAGCTCCCAGTTTTAAAGGATTCATTGCAACTATGGCTATAATTAAATTAAATTAAATACCCAAATAATTAGTTAATTAATAAACACAGTCTTTGAGACATTGTGTACTTTAATTGAAAAGCTGCTTTTAAACTCCTTCTTTTAACACGACTTTGCTCTTTAGGTGTTTGATGTTCTCGAACAACAGGGTCGCGCAGCCGAGCTATCCGATCCTATAATCCAAATCATTTTGAGCAAGCTCACTGTCAACATTGTGTACCAACCACTGGAATGCAACACTGTAGGTGTGAACCCGATGCCAGCTGACAACAGTAAGTTTCCAACTTCTAAAATCCAATCGAAGAAGTGCATATAAAACCAGCGAAAACAAGCCTTCCGCTTTGAATGTTGTCATGAATCGTGCTATTTTCAAAATAAATATGAGAGTAGCAAAAAGTGATCAAAGGCGATAAGAAGCTTTCCATATTATTAACTCCCACAGCTACCGTAGGTTTTTTTTTTAGACTGAACCGTGCACTCATTTTTCGAACTATCGTTCCCTTCTCACTGTGAATTATCCTTATTCACCGCTATTATGACTATTATTACTACTATTGCTGTTATCATCATCGCTTTTTCTCTCTGTGGGCGCGTAATGTCTCCTCTTGAAGAAGAGCATAAGGGCAGTTGAAGATAGAATCAACTCAAACAATCTAAGCAAGACATTGCTGATGAAAAAAATAAAGCTCTCAACGTTGATCAATCCCTGAGGGATGCGCCATGCATTCGACTTCATTAAGTATCGTGGGAGGTGATTGAATGCATATTTGGCCTTTACAATGACTCGCGGTGGCCTGCCGATGTATCGAGCTAGTGCTGCTATCCTCCCAGACAAGTCTGGTACCAATTTGACGACCCCAGAGGGATGGAAGGCTTGGTGGGCCATGGGGTGGATTCCACGTGCGTGTCGTAGTGGCGCCTCCAAACACTGCGCCACACGCGCCCTCGACATTGCTGATAACACTCAAAATTGTAAATTGCAATTAAAAAATTATGACAAAAATTAATTGATGACAACAATAATAATAACAGACTTTTTTTTTCGCAAAAATGCCATTTTTTGAGGCTAAAAATGACTTATATACAGAGAGATAACCAAATAAATCTAGTGCTTCGCTTTTTCTAGTAGGAATTATGGGGGATAACATCTCACATTAAGGTAATAAAGTAGGAGCTGTAGATGAGGGTGGCAAAATCTCCCTAAAGAAGTCGTTGGGCTTCATGAGGGCGAAACTGGCAAAAACCTCCATGTTCAGTCTTTTTTCTACAAATATAGTACTGCTCAGTTTTTTACACAACTTTAACGAGTTTTAAGAATAATCCATGGTTTTCTTCATAGAAGGAAATTCCTAGGACATGTAGTCATTTATTTGCAAACTCTACAGCTTTCATATCTCATGCTGTTTGAACTATGATATAAAATCAACTTCGTTAAAACACAAAACAAAAAGAAGTTGCACCTGCTTGACAGAAAAAAATTTTCTGCCTTATTCTAATGAAGGGCGCGTGTGGCGCAGTAGTAGGAGGCGCCCTGCAACACACACGTGGAATCCATCCCTGCGCCCATTGTCCACCAAGCCTTCCATCCCTCCGGGTTCTGCAAATTGGTACCAGACTTATCTGGGGGGATAGCAGCACTGGCTCGATATATCGCTGGGCCACCGCTAGTCATTGCGAGTTATTGTAAAGGCCAGTTATGCATTCAATCACCTCCAACGGTACTCAATGAAGTCGAATGCGTCCTCAGGGATTGATCAACGCCGAGTGTTTTATCCTTCGTTTATCCTTTAATATAAATTCTGCTGTTTCACGAAGGTAAATCTTCCACTCTAGCACATTATGACAGCATGGCACAGCCGGAGGGCTTTACCCTTTTTAGCTCTATTCTGGTGAAAACACTGATTTCTTCCTCACGACAGGCCTTCTTTCGAAGCTACGCTAAGTCACTGCAACTGGTCAAGTTTAAAATACTTCAAAAACGATTATCCTTGCAATGATTCGACTAAATAACGTGGTGTCTCTGGACCACTTATTTCATATTGAATTGAAGCAGTTGAGAAATGCAGAAGAACATTTAAGAAATTCAGAATATAGAAAAAAATCAGTTTTACTTTCAGTTAAAACAAATGTTTGAATAAAGGAGTTTGTTCCAGTCATGGTCATGGATAATAAGCCGGCCTGCGTCATCATTGGCAATACCGTAACAGCAATATGTAACATGGCATGCAGGATAAACATGCCCGCTAATCTAATGGGTATTCCGGCCTCAGCCACGACGATTTCAGGAACTCTCACGGTTTGAATTGCATTCCTCTTTGTGCTAATGCGTTTTGGAAAAAAAGATCTGCAGACCACAAACCCGATCATGGCGAATTGGTCGACAGAGATGTGGCAAGGAGTGGTGAATAGAGTGATTCGAGCCTTGCAATTAGGTCCGCTTGGAACGAACTTCTTCTCGGCATCTGCCACCGTCCAGTGAAGAGAGAAGTCGTTTACGAGCTCTTTATGATAGGCAATGCTTTATAATAGGCTTATCTGACCAATAAACATTTTAACCACAGAATTGCTCAACAATTAAGGAAACGTAAAAAATTGTAGTGAAGTGTACCAAATTAAGAATAATTCAGTGTACTTCTAATTAGCCGGTTGAGAATTCCCCATGTAGAAAATAAGCGGCACGAGATCTTGGTCTTCATTAGTGAAGAAAATTTCTCTGACTGAAATGTCTCATCTCTCTCTGATTGGCTGAAAAAAATGTTAAAATAGGTGAGCAAAGACTGAAAGAATAAAGGATTTATAATAAAAAATATAATGAAATTTGCTGCTTGAGGAAAGCGTAGCTTATGCAAATACACTTAGTGGAACGGGTAAATCACGAAACGATAAAAGTAACGAAAAGGACTCGTTTAACTCGCCCTTCATCTTCTATAAGGCAAGCATAGCTGTAAACCGGCTCTCAAAGACGGCTGGTCAAGAAATGTTGGCTTGGAATGTTGAACAGCTATCCCCAATCTCTTAAAAACTCAAAAGACCGACGCAATAAACCTCATGGTAAGTAATGGATACATTTAGCAACATGTTCTTATGAACTGATCCCTCACACTCATATGGAAGGTCTCGAACAGTTCAGTCGCGATGCAACGTGGCACGTCACTAGATGGCGGCTAAGGGATTAATCGCGGACAAAAGCAACCTTTGCTTCCCTGAAACGCAGGTGGATCCAGGAAATGGACTCCCATTTTCTGCTGCGCCGATTTGGCATATACTTTCTGTATTTACGAGGCGTATTCATTCATGAATACGACTAGCTCATTCTACATTTTCACGTTAACGTTTTGAAAACTAGGAGAAGAGACGTCCGTTTCCTGGAATGCCCGGGCTGATACGCCAGCGTGGAATCGCAGGAGCTGCAGGCAACCGCGAACTAACGTCCGAACTTGCAAAACAATGCAGACTGGCGATAAAAGAAGGTTTTAAAGAGTGAAGAGCAGCAGTTATGGTCGAAACTGTAGAGGCTGGGAAAAACATTCGCAAAGCCCCGTGAATCTTCGCTAATAGCAAAACCAAAATGATTGCACTCCGATGCTCAGACGAAACAGTTACAGTATCCGGAAAAGCAATGGAGGAAATCATTCACGACTACGACTACTAGGATTTCTTCAATCGCCATGTTCTATCGCCCTCATACCAAATAAAGGAGGATGGATATGTCGTACCACCAGTTTGTACTTTCGAAATTCGACATACTATTTCATTGGTGAAGAATCGAACAACACCAGGTCCGGACACATTAAGCCAGAACACCTGAAAAACCTTTCGCAAGACCTCATATTCACACTTGCTCGGCTCTTAACATGCCTATTTGAATAGAAGTTTCTTTTTCTCTTTCTGCTCAGTGGAAAACCAACAAGACTGTGCTATGGTACAAGATGGTGACCTCCACGATATCGGCAACTATAGCCCAATATGTTTGCTGTCCGTCGTTTGCAAACTTTTTACTCGCGTCATCCTAAAAGGATTGACGCTTCATTGGAAGGACAGCTATGACTGCAACACGGTTTCGAAAAAATTTAGCACGATGTCCACTCGATAACAAGATTCATTGAAGCATCGCTAGAATACAAGAGATCGCTCTGTGTCACACTGAGCGATTCAAATAAATTTTTTGAGCCATTTGAGATAAAAGCACTCATGGAAACTCTGGATAGCCAAGGAGTCCCTATTTAGTATAAAAATAAAAAATAAAGGGTAAAGCTGTCCGCGTTGATCTATCCCTGAGGAATGTGCTATGCGTTCGACTTCATTAAGCATCGTTTGGAGGTGACTGAATGGGTATCTGGCCTTTACAATGACTCGTGGTGGCCAAACGCTGCATCGAGCCAGTGCTGCTATTCTCCCAGATAAGTCTGCTACCAATTTGCCGAACCCGGAGAGATGGAAGGCCTGGTGAAGGTCGATTCCACGTGTGTGTTACAGAGCGCCTCCGACCAACAATCGCCACACAGGTTCTATTTATTATCTGATGACTTTTCGTAAGCTACATAAAAATTTTACAACCAAGAGATCACCGCTCTAAAACGACATTAACATCAACGTGAAAACAAGGGTTAGGCAAGGCAAAACCATCTCGCCAAAACTATTTACTGATTCCCTCGAAAACGTCATGAGAACTCTGGAATGGGACAAAGTGGGAGTGAAAATCGATAATCGGCAATTACACTATCTTCGCTTTGTTGATAACATCGTTCTTATAACACCAAACATTAGCCGACTTAAACGTTAAATGACTGCTAGCCTATTTCGATAACGCTTGTGGATAAAGTGGTCTTCGTCTAAATCGCGCAATAACCATGTTGATGAAGAATGAATTGGTTACGCATGCCCCATTCACGCTCAACGGAATGAATTTCTCCGACTGCTCCAGTTACGTCTATCTATATTAGGAAAACAAAATGGTGAATGACTTAGCTCCAGAGCAGGCCAGAAGGATACGAGCGACTCGAGGTGCTTTTTTTTTCTTTCTAGAGCATCGAGGTTGTAGTGAAGAAACTGCTCTAACGTCAACGACCATAATGAAAAGCGCTGTTCTATGCGCTTAACTGTCCAAAATAAAAAGTGCTGGACATGTAATCAGCATGAACTGCAGCCGATCAACACGAGGTGTAAGTGACTGGATTTGTCGGGATGTCAAACGTACTGGAGGAAGACCACCGATCCGATGGTCAAAGATCTTCACGAAAACTTTAGAATAAAGATAATACTCAACGAGCCCTTAGTGAAAGCAGAACGCACTGAGCTACTATGACACTCGAGAGGGAAAAGTGGAAGCTCTACTTGCGCCCACTCGAGTCACTCGACGATCAATGAGGCAACAGGTGATACAGGTGATATCCTGCTCAGCGACAAGAGAATTATACAATACATCATCAATTATACAATACATCAACGGCGCGTGTGGCGCAGTGGTTGGAGGCGCCATTGCGGCGCGCACGTGAAATGCGCCCATGGCCCACCAAGCCTTCCATCCCTCCGGGGTCGGCAAATTGGTACCAGACTTGTCTAGGAGGATAGCAGCACTGGCTCGATAAATCGGCTGGCCACCGCGAGGCATTGTAAAGGGCAGATATGCATTCCATCCCCTCCAACGATGCTTAATGAAGTCGAATGCATGGCGCATCACTCAGGGATTGATCAACGCCGAGAGCTTTATCTTTTTTATCCTTTATCGTCAATTCTTGATTCACTTGTCATCTTTGTGCAGTTCAAACGATGTCCTTCTGAATTATCCTCACAAAAAAAATGAGGACATAGTATGGTGGAAAGCGAAAAGACCACGCGACATAGCTTTCCGTAGCATTCACTATTTCGAAGTAGAAGTTCAAGTGAATATGTCATGGACCTCCATGATTTTACTATAATACCGGCTACTTTTGACCAGTTTGATACTAGGACGGTGGTAGAATCTAGTACTGATTTACTTTTAGATGGGCTTCATAACGGAAATGCCGGACTAGTTCTCAGCCTGGGAAATCCTGCGGAGGGGATGAGTCTCACTGCCGTACATTGCATCCTAATACTTAGGAACGCGTCCCATTCACAATGAGTCGTTAACCCTTTAGTAGGAATACCGACTACATACAAAGGAATTCAGAGATCACAAGTAGAATTGCAATGAGCGGAAAACTGAGTGACTATTGGGTTATTCCCTCTGTTCTATCTCTTAGATTAGAGCAAGCAAATCTATCTCTGAGACTATTTATTCACAGAACAGAGATGATTAGAATATATGTAATGTTGCCCATGTAATACAGTTTTTCTTGTTCTATCTTAAACTCGAATATACTGGAGTTCATCAAACGTATTTTTCCAATCTTCGTCAAGATTCGTATTTTGGAAAGAAAATCAATCAAACAAGCGCGATTTCTTTCAACAGAACGCGATAGTATTTTACAACGCAGTTAGCTCTTGTAACTGGCGCTCTCGGGACGAAAATCTTAAAGGTTTAAATTTTGCATTCAAAGACAGATTTAACTCTAGACATGCTCAAATCTGATGAGGTACTTTCAAGAAATCACATTTTACGACGCAGCAACGTTTCTTGCACAAGACGATAGCGGTTGTACTACTCTTGACATTGTCATCTCTTGTCGAAAAGGCACCTTTAACTCGAACGCGCTAATACGGATTAAATGTCTTCTCTGCGAATTGAATAGAACAGATTGAAAAAAAAGCTCCCTTCACAGTGTCCAGTGCATCCAGGCGAGATGAAGAACACGCATTAAACTTACAATGTTCTTAGTGCGGCATGAGGAACATGACAGCAATTAATTTCTGATTTTACATGACCCGTTGCCTCATCTACTGTGCAGACTTCTTCATTTCTTGCATTTATTTCGTTTTCCTCGCAATCATCATCCACAAATAATCGCCGAATATCTTGCGCATTGTTTTAGCTACCGCTTGAGAGTTTCATCTTCTTTATAAATGTCGTTGAATGCTGGTCGAATCAATTCTCCGGGATAGCCAAGCTAAGGCGCTCCCACGTAGATTGGAGGACAGTGTTGTGGCAGAGATCGAACAAGCGCCCTTTGCTTCTTCATCAACGGCATCACTAACCACTGCGCTATGCCCGCCCCACATGACAACACAGAAAGCGTCATTTATGGTACTTTAGAAAATGTTAGCGTCTTGAGCATACTCTACGATGTTTTCGATAACAAGATGATGAAAGTCTTTAGAAGCCCCAAATGAAAAAAGCTGCAAAGAGGGCTCTAAGATTACCTAACATCAAGCATCAATATCACTGCTACTCGTTTTCAATGATCGAAGATCAGGGATGCATGAAATCTGATGAGATTCATGGACAGCTGTTGATCAATGTCTATCATTATCTGAGGCTTACGACATTCTTTCAGTTTATCCAGAACCATTAAGACGAATTTAAATGCCCTTCTTTTGAGAATGTAGAATCCAGTAAACACTCTTGGCAAATTTGTAATAACGCACCTTTGGTGACGAAACGATCACTGGACTTGTCAGAAATGAAGGTGTCTGTGGACTTCACTTTCAGTTTTCAACAAACAACCTGTTTTCTATTCAACGATTTTCGCCCTTATTCGAAAACTCGAGGCCTTTCATGCAGCCTCTACTTGATAGGGTATTGAATATTAGCGTTCATTAAACTACCGTTCACTTCCATTGTGGATTCGTAATAAAGGATAAAAAAGCTAAAGGATAAAGGTGGATTCGTAATACCAACAAAAATTCCCGAACTCCAATTCCGACTCTGTTTGGAGCTACCAGAATTTGTATAAAACATGGACTAAACACCACTCATCCAGCAATCCGTTCTAAACCTGCGAGATGGTGTTTAAACTCGAAACGGTTGAATATATAGAGGCGATTTCCATTGAACTTAACGATTAGCAACGGGATCTTGGCGATTGTTCCGCAGCATTCTCTCTGGAATAAAACCTGATTTTACGCCATGCGAACTAATCCGTCGTCCACTTTGATCTGATCCACATTACCACAATCCTCTTGTTCGTTTATTCCAACGTTTCCGCTGTTACTTATTGCTCTGTCATTTCTTACACTATCGCTCACCTTGGTACGCCCTCCGTCATGTTATATTTCGTCACGTGTGTATATCTCTTTCGTCAGTAGCACACGTCGTTATTCGTGTATCCATGTCGTTCGGTCAACAGTGCAAATAATACCATTATGTTGCCATAAAAAATAATAAAATGCACTAAAAAGGTAAACATATGACTATTTCGACATCGCCCAGGACTCTCTTCCCTCTAGGGTCGAGAAAATGGCATCAGACATGTCTGGGCACACCTCACTCCCTTCTATTTACCTGAGCTGAAACAGAACTGTGTCTCAAACGTCAACGCAAGCAACTCCGTTGATATCCCGATCGTTGCCGATAATTTGGTTTATCATCGTTCATTTGATACTCATGACGTTTTCTGTCATCGAAGCTCTCCAGAGCAAAGAAGGATAGGCTTCCATGAATACTTTCCTCGAATCATCAGAGAGGTTAGCATAACTCTTCTCCATAATGACGACATGCACATGTGATGAGTTGATGTGCTAATTACCAAATCCTATACAAAGTAAGCTAGTCATGAACAGCAACCCACAAATAAGTGACGAAATGTTCGAGCCGAGTATGGAGACATAGACAGTGTACGGTAAAGTCACATAGTTTTCTGCTTCTTTCCTAACCATTAATGTTTGCGTGGCTCCAAGATTGTCACCCACCTTTCTTTTGGAAATGACGCCTACTTCATAAGAAAGAATACCGCACCATGACATCACGTTTTTTCCTAGATGTGGTGTCTTGTTTCGTTCTTCATCACCAATGCTGTCACGGCTTTGGCACGTTCGCCTTCCTTTTTTGGAAAGGATGCTTATCTCACAAAAGAGTATATCAATGCTATAACCGCATACGGTCCTGGTTTAGGAGTTTTCAGTAAGTTTACGTCTTTAAAAACCCGTTCATAAGTCCATTTGACAGTCGCTTACTTCTTGAAATGTTTTGTGTATAGTCTCGAAATCTTTAGAACAAAACGAAGCACTGAAAAGCAATAGAACTTGATTAATGGAAATTTCTTCAGAAAAAAAATCTGCAACTAAGAGGTAAATTCAGTAATCATTAAAGTAATCATTTTCCTATAAACTAAAAGGCCAGTTGATTTCCCGCCAATTTTTTACTACTTAAAAAGTGGTAATAAAAAATCTAGTACATTTAAAGACGAAGACGACGAGATGCTCTAATTGTGCTAATAGATTAACACCTCTCTTAAAAATAACATGCGAACCTTTAAAGTAGAAAATCAATTCTGTACATACACTGCTAGAATCTTCTGTTCTCCACCAACAGCTTCCAGGTATCGAATGCAGAAATGCAGTGAAGTAAAATATGATAACGATCCCCAACGTAGGGAAAAAAAAGCCAGTTGTCAATAACTTACTAGCTAAAAGGTTCATCTACTCTGTACCGCGTATACATGTTTTTTCGTAGCAATTTCAGTAATTATGTTGTATTTCTGCGGTGCTTGGTAGGAGATCTGCAGCAGATGAAAGAATGTATACGTTGCTAATCTCTACTGTTTACCATTTTTGAAGTGTAATTTCAGCCTGTCTCTCAGCTTAACTGAGTTCGTTGCCAATTTGGGCTCCCCAGATCAATTCCACTGACGGGTGATTGCTAATGGCAAAAGATCGATAGAACTAGCTGTGAGACAGGCGAAACGAAGGACCCGCATGGTATGGTGGTGAACGCGTTACTCCCCGGAAAGGACAATAGCACGTTCGTTCCCCACCGCAAACACCTGCGATCCAGAGTTTTGCAAATATCTCAGCATCATTAAAGTTATATTTCGCAATATATAACCTGCCATTAAAAAGAGTAGGCAGTAAATAATAAGTTAAAATTGTAATTTCAGCGCCGTACTCCTATGTCGACATATCATATGACAATATTCCATTCGTTGGGAAGATTCCAGTTCTAGGAAAAGAAGGCACATCCTCAAAGCTTGGAATATCACCTTTTTATCCACCACAGGGAAACCCAAGTAATCCCTTCCCTCCGTTATACAGGTATTTCCACAAGATCAGACTACTCTGGAACACTTTGCAAACTTATCCTCTGTTCTAGGCGAATATTTTACGACTTCAAAAAACAATCTTTCAAATATTCTACTTAGTCTTAGCGCAATGTTTGGCCATGGGAATTAAATACTCTGGTTAAAAATTAAGAGCACGACCACTCCCATTACATGTGCCTGAACCACAAGATGTCGTAGCCGTACCTCTTGATGAGGAAGCGCTCCATGGTGAACCTCTGTTTCCTCCAGGTAAGATTCGTTTTCATGAACTACTTCCCATATTTTTATTTGCAACCAATGTAATATTTGTGGTAAACAGATCAACTTTGAAACTTGTATCTTAACACATTGGCTGACGGTAACACCCAACTTTTTGTGGTGCATGAGACGACAACCAATTCCGTCGCTCATGCGATGAGTCATATGTGGGTCATGCCGAGCAAAGTACACCCACTTTGTGATGGCCTCACCATTCTTCTTGAATTCTTCGTCATCATACAATCACATTCCTGTTATTCTTTGTTAATCGGTTTCATAGTTTTTCTATCAACTCTGTAGTACTTTTTTTGCAATCTGTACTACAGGGGTGGATAGCACAGTGATAGTGGTGTCTGTCATCACGAGAATGGTGCTAGTTAGATTCCGCCTTGCCCAACTCAGCCTCTCACCTCCCCGAGGTCGGGAAATTGGTACCGGGCTTGTTTGAGGAAAAAACAGTCTCTGCAATCCAACTGAGAACGCTCCAACCCGACTATCCCAGGACACTAGAAGGTTTTGCCCGACTAGCATTCCATGACACTGAAGACGAAATGAAAATCCTCAAGAAGCACCCGAAGCCACGTAAAAGTTGGAAGATCTTCGTGGATAATAGATGCGAGGGAACGAATCGAATGTGAGAAGGGCTGGGATCCGAACAGTAGACCTGAAGACGGATCACATAAAGATAAAAAAAATCTGTACTATAAGTACATTCATTACAGCGATTTCAAAGGAAAGAAGAAACCACAATTGCTGAAGAGATCATTGGTCTCTTCCTTAAAATGGGAGACATTAGGCCACCATGTTCATGATGACTGCGATGTTATTGGAGTTATGCCGATTACATATGCAGTTCTCCTAGTCATCAAGTGATCCTAGGGGCGCGTGTGGCGCAGTGGTTGGAGGCGCCACTGCGGCACGCACGTGGAATCGATTCCTGCGCCCATGGCCCACCAAGCCTTCCATACCTCCGGGGTCGGCAAATTGGTACCAGAAGACTCGTATGGGAGAATAGCAGCACTGACTCGATGCATTGGCAGGCCACCGCGAGTCATTGTAAAGGCCAGATATGCATTCATTCACCTCCAACGATACTTAATGAAGTCGAATGCATGGCACATCCCTCAGGGATTGATCAACGCCGAGAGCTTTATCCTTTTTTTTATCAAGTGATCCCACGAGACAGATTCGAAGAACTATTCAGTAACCTGCATTTGGCGAATCTGGCTGATAATATAAGAGGTAATGAAAGAAACACACCATGAAACATCGGTCGGCTTGTGGAACTTGTCAACAGAAATAGCATGAGATAACCAGGTTGGCAAAAACGTTTGTATCAGTGAGTCGCCTCGCTCATGTACTACGGAGAGATAGACACACGGCACCCACTCTGTCAACCTAAGATCTACGCATCGATAACAACCTTTAGAAGTTGCAGATGCACTAAACAGATCCACTATTTAAATTTGATTCAAATGTACAGAGTGCACACGTATATAGACTCAAGTATCCATTTTCCTGGCAGATCCTAGAGCGACCAACATTCAATGGAGCGGAGACATTCTTTTCGAAGCAGTAAAGAGCTACGACACCAAATCCACTCAAATACATTACAAGAATGTGAAAAATAAAAGGCTGCCAGTACAATAGTTGCTTGTTGTGATGATTATAGTGTGTTAGAAAGCGCTGGTTGCAAAAGTTGGAAAATGTGAATGTAGTGTTCGAATGTAGTGTAGTGTGAGAGTGCCTTGATTACAAAATACGTGAAGAGTTAGAAGAACAAGAGTTACGAATATTTAGTTTTTCAAAGGTAATATTTACGTTCTCCCAACGTTTTAACACCTTATCATGGTTGCAAGACATTCCTGATTGTCGGCTTGAGATGTACAGCGGGGAGTTCATCTTCCAGCAATACTTCCCAAGTTGAGAAGTCCGACGTTTCCATCCGGAAGTCCAGCTAAGAGTATACCATCACCAGGATCCACCACCAGGATAGTGTGAAACTAATCGCGAGGTAACAAATCTCCCTCTGATCCACAAAGGCCGGCGACTGTCTGTGGTGCAGACGACCTAGGGCAGACTTTGTCCTAGCTGACCTCGGGACTGCGGGGAACCACAACGGTTAAGCCAGAAAACGCCGAAAAAAACGAAATTATGCTGGGACCCGTACAGCCAGTGTTGACTGGTCATCCAAGTATCCAAGTTAGCACCAAAAAGCTGTGTGTAACAAAACAAACAGCGGTAAAGAAGATAAGTCATTACCAAGAGTAACTCATGCCAATCAATGCCAGTCAAACTACTCTGAAACATATCAGTTTACTCAGTATGCCAATATCGCTGTCAACGATTATGCTTTAAAAACGGCTCAGCTAGCGATTCAGCTGATTTTATGAATAACCAGGGTTACTATTCTGGGCTTTTCCGCAGAGTTATATTATCAAAACAGGTTTTAAAAAAGCAAATAAACATATGCGAATCTGACAGATTAAATAAACAGTCATAAACGAAGAAAAAACGGATTATTTTCATTGTTTTTGCAGAACTCGTCCTACCGTTTGAACAAAAGGGAGACACAGATGAAATGGGAGTCAAACCAACTGATCCATTTGCATCTTCTGGCGTGGATCAAGAAACAGTTAAGATTTTTCCTTTACCATTTTATATTCTATACTTTACTAAGGGGTGTGTAGCGCAGTGCCCGGATGCGCGCTGCAATATAAATGGGATCGATCCCCGCGCCCGAGGTTCATTAAGCCTTCCGTCACCCCAGGGTCGACAAATTGGTACTAGACTAGTCTAGGAGGATAGCGGCACTGGCTCGGTAGATCAGTAGCCACCGGTAGTCAAAGCCAAATATGCATCCACTCAGTTCCAACGATGCTTAGCGAAGTCGAATACACGGCGCATCCCTCAGAGATTGATCACTGCCGAAAGCTTTTTGTTTTATAGTATATTACCCTGTGAACAGCTATACCACATAGATTTTAAAAGTGATAAGAGGGCACTAAAGAAGTATTTTTTTTAATTGAAATAAACACAGGCAGAACAGGAGATCAAGCAAAACATTGTGGCTAAGCAAATCATCCCAGAAGATAGATTACTTTATCAATTTTTGCTCAGAATGAACTGCTCGAATGGCCGCTGGAGAAGACCAGCCTGTCAGAAAACGATAGGGGTCGACAGCGTAAAACAGGTTTCTTCCATAACATTTGACAAAACCTTCAAGAACAGTGAATTATTTTGCGAAACCAACGAGATATCCATGAGAACTCCACAGGATATCACTCTTTCTCATACAAAACAGCTTAAGAAAAAGTGTAGCGAAATATGCAGTGAGAAACTAAACCTTTAGCGCTGTAAAATTACAAACTAAGAATTCTTAATAAGCAATATGAAGGCGACATTAACCAAATACCTTCCAGATAGTGTGGGAGAGGTCATAGTGGACAAAGTATCAGAAAAGAGCTTAATGGAAGACGAAGTGGCTGCAATGAAACCCTCTACGATTGGAAGGCCAAAAAATCCGTTTCGATCAAAAAGAGTCAGAAGAGATTTTCTCAGATTCTTCAATTATTAACGAAACAAAAGAATCTCAACACACGGTTATTCTCAAAATTACAATTCTCCTGTAATTAAAATTATGCTTCCCACCATGTTTATCTATGGACTTACTGAGTTTCGACTTTAATAAAATTCAATGCGATGCCGCCACTTTCAATTTATTCGCAAGAGGGCGAGGGTGAGCAGGGGTGAACACATTAGGTCCCGTAAAGAGTCACAGCGTGTTCGAAACACACCGCAGACACCAGCGAGTTTTGCAAATATCTCAGCACCATTATAGTTATATTTTATAGCATAAGATATTTCAAAAAGGAGCATCAATCAGAAATGCAGTGAATAAAACACCAAACACAACTTACAGAAGACATTTATCACAGCTATAACGAGCATTTAACGTTCTTTGCAGAAACACCGACTAAGACCGAAACTCTAGTGCCATTTTGGTGTCCAAAGGAAATAACGATAATTTCGGTGTTATGGGAAATTGAAAAGAAAAAACAATAACATGTGATCTTCGAGATGTGCTATAACAAAACATTATTCTTCATTGAACAACAATTTACACAAAAAACAAAAATGAGGAGAAAGCGCTTTTCTAAAACCTGGGGCCTTTTCGGTACCAAAACCGTGCTCGAAAATCATCGCTGCCAGTTAAAAATGCAGGAGCCGTTGGCGAATGAACGAAAACACGTGTAGCCGCGGTGTGACCTAAACAATAAAAATCTTCGGCTGATGCAGGGAAAACCAAATTGAATGAACTTACCCAAGGCAAGCAATCGTTTTCTATCCGAGTTACGAGCATCCCATGAACATAAACTCCCAGATTTCTCGTCTGGGAAAAGCACTGGAACATTAACGATAGGTAAGCGTTTACCTTTTTTCACATGGGTGTTAAGCGGCGATCTATAGTGGAGAGTCACCCCCCCCCCCAGCAGGGCTCCACCCCTACAAAATGAGTATTGGAACTTGCCCACTAGGAAATTGTGACGAAGCTCTCGAGATTCTGTGGAAAACGATCTCACCCAATCAACAAATTACCAGCAAAATGGAAAATATTTTGGTTCTCTAACAATTCTACAAGATCGGCCATTCAAATACTCAAGTGTACACAGAATCTTCTAAGTGTCATCTTCATCTGAAAAAAACCTAGTTAATATTTCTCCGAAAATAATCCCCAGCTGAAAATTAATGAAAAACCATCAAAATTTGTCACGTAAACACGCAAACTACAAACCTAAAGACGTCTTAGCGTATACCACGTGATCATGCTAAGCAATATCCAGATTGTTCATTCGCTAGCGCTGCTCAAGAAACGCGGTTCGATGACAAGGAGTGAATAAAAGAAACTTAGGTTACACTTGTAAAGTATTTCAAAGGGCTATTTATGTACCTCCTCCCAGTGGTTTACTGCCTCATCGTGGCTGAGAGGTGTTCCTGAGTGTCAGAATGAGATGTACAGCTGGGAGATTCGTCTCCTCGGTAGGGTCTCCCAAGCTGAGAATAAGTTCGACGTTTCCATAAGGAAGCCTAGCTAAGAGAAAACCAATACCAGGATCCACCACCATGCTGTCGATCCACCACCAAGTCGCATGGTGGCAAATCTCCCTCTGATCCACAAGGGTTCCGAATGCCTGTGGTGGTGAAGACCTAGGGCACAGACTTTGGCTAGGCTGACGTCGGTACTTCAGGGAACCACAATGGCTTAGCCACCAAATCTCCGAAAAATGGTGGTTATTCTAGGCACAATTAGTGAGGACGGGACGCTCAGGTATCAAGTATTTA
Organism: Angiostrongylus cantonensis; assembly: GCA_009735665.1. Classification (NCBI taxonomy): domain Eukaryota; kingdom Metazoa; phylum Nematoda; class Chromadorea; order Rhabditida; family Metastrongylidae; genus Angiostrongylus; species Angiostrongylus cantonensis. The sequence goes on along the minus strand of MQTX01000291.1, from coordinate 138,518 downwards.
TGTACCTAGTTCGGTATGCTTTCACAGGATTGGCAGGACCACTCAATTCTAATCGCTGGTACAAAACTCTTCACAAACAGAATAAGTCAACTTCCTATGTGAGACCAGCTGTTGCTTTATAAGCCATTTTTTGCCTATCGACAGGTCGAAAATGGGTTGTATGTGGTACTCCTCCAAAAGCTGAACACAGTCGGATCATGCGATCACCAAAGGCAGCTGTGGTTCTATGAGAACAGTGAAAAAGTCTGCTGCAATACAGAACGACAAGGTTTCCACTGTCTCTCGTCTAAATGGCTTTTCTCTCTACAATTCTTCTTGCGTTAATCTGAACGTTGAAGATCTGAACGTTACGTAAGAAGGAAGCCAAGACTCTGCAGTGGAAGAGCTGTTTATACTCATTCGCTACACGACCAATTTGTCGTCTACTGTTGATTTCCCCCCTCTTCAACAATAGGAAGTTTCCCGACAACTAGAGTACTTCAGAGTTCTGAAAAAGACTGTGAAAGAGACTTTTCGCTATCGTTCTACGGGTGTAAACGATGTGTGCTGCTACCTAATGTGTTAGTCGCCAGAAAGTGTAATCGTGGTTAGATGTGGCTCGGGGCCTATGTTGTGTAAATATGCCAGCATCTTTTCAGAAATCGATAGAACTGGCTGAAAGACAAGCGAAACGAAGGACCCTCATGGTGTGGCGGTGAACGCATTACTCCCCGGAAAGAACAACAGCGCGTTCGTTTCCGCTGTGGTCATTTACTGAGTTACTACGGTCTACTACATTAATACTTTGTTGTCAGAACTTAGAAGTCCTATGCACTCTATGCTGGGCATACTTCAGCACCCCATACTTTTATACCTGAACACTCCATGCAGCGAACATAGTCATTAAAATGAAGTAACAAACAGTTAGTTGCTAGTCTAGTTACCAGTCGATGAACTTTCCATAAAAGCGTCTTTTTTGTAAATCATTAGGTGTAGAAAATGGCTTGCCTTTTCTCCCACCTATTTCAATCTGCCTTCGACTAGCTATCGAATATCGTTAAAGAGTTCTGCAACTACAAGCAATGAGAATGGACAACATAGTGTCCCCAGTATCGCAAACGGGTTAATATTATGCTCCAACATCAAACCACACAATAATCATGATTAGAATGCAGCTAAGATGTAAGAAAGTATGACTGAAAAGCAGTGTTTGCGACAAATAGAAAGGAAAAAACTCTCGCCATTGTCGTCTCCATTCGTAGCATCGTTGGTGGAAATTGAATACATATCTCTTTACAATAACTCGCGGTGGCCTGGCAATGTATCGAACCAGTGCTGCTATCCTCGCAAAGAGGACTGGTAGCACATAACCAACTCCAGAAGAATGGAGAGCTTGGCGAGCCACGGGCACGGGAATCGATTCGATGTGCATGGCGGGGCGCCTCCAACCACTGCTACATGCGTTTTTTTTTGCAGCACCCATGAACAACAAATTCTCTTTGATCTCAAAAGCGTTAATGTCCCAACCGTTAGAAAACAATCCACGTTTGGGAAAGAAAAGAAAACTCTACGAGACCTTACTTGCATATTTGCTTGTTTCTCCTTCGATTCTGGGTCATCGACGAATTGTTTAGCGATAGACACCAGGCGGAACAATTTATCCGAAGGTGGTGGTGGTTGAGCTGCACATCCGATGGCTTGCGCAAGAGATAAAGCCAATTGCTGATGTCCATCATAAAATAATTGCCTTAAAACTAAAGTTAGGCTAAAAATTTGAAGGAAATATGGGTCTAGGAACAAGTGTACCAAGCCATAACAGTAATACCTACCCTATTATGAGTCTATACATATAATCGCGATCCTTTACATCAGGCTTCATGGTTCTACTACCTCAAAACAGTAACGTTAACTGGCGTTGTCCACCAATTGTTTACAATTAAAGGATAACAATGGATAAGCCGTAAAGGTCCTATAGCGAAAGAGTAAATGGATACAGTAACCAGCCAATCCTAGTGGCGCTCCTATTGTCGCTAACTTCGTCTTTTTGTGCTAGTCGTTAGGTATTTCATTAGAAGTACTGATGTAGTTCTGTTTCGTGTTTTCAGGGTCTAGACAATGAAGTTCAATCCTGCAGTATCCAGGGATTCTGGAAAAAACCGTAAGCAGCATTTCAATGCTCCTTCCCATGAGAGAAGACGTATTATGTCTGCACCTCTAACTAAGGAGCTTCGCGCGAAACACGGAATCCGATCGATTCCCATTCGGTTAGAAATCTGTTTGTATAATGACTTATATTCTAGTGTCGTTTCTAAAGGTTATCTTTCCTAGTTACTTCTTTATATTTTCAATATGGTTAAGAGAAAGGCGAAACGAGGAACCCGCATAGTGTGGTGGTGAGCACAGCCGCCGGAAAGAATAATGTGTTCGATCCCCACTACAGATGTCTGTGGTCGGGAGTTTTATAAATATCTCAGCATCATTGTGGCTATCCTTTCTGCTAGTTGCTGGATGTTAAGGATATCTAGAGATGGGCTAAGGTTTGTTTTAGGGTCGACGATGAAGTTATTGTAATGAGAGGACGACATCGTGGAAACACTGGGCGCGTTATACGTTGCTATCGTAAAAAGTTTGTCATTCACGTAGATAAGATTACACGAGAGAAAGGAAATGGCTCTACTGTGCACATCGGAATCCACCCGTCAAAGGTGAGGTTTGGTTAAACTAGTTCCGGTGCACGAAAAACACCTTCAGGTGAGCTTACAGCATTCAATGTTCCGCTTCCTTTTATTTTCTGCGAGTTTTTCTCCTCCTGTTCTGCTGTATGACACTAATTGTGATCCGTTCACTTGCTGTTTTTGTTAGCTATATTAAAAATTTGTATGGAAAACGGGGTGCGTGTGGTGCAGTGGTCGGAGATGCCCTGCAATATGCACGGGATCGATCTCCGCGCCCAAAGCTCAGCGAGCCTTCCATCTCTCCGGGGTTGGCAAATTGGAACCAAATTTGTTTGGGAGGATAGTAGCATTGGCTCGATACATCGATAGGCCACAGCGAGTCATTCTAAAGGCCAGATATGCATTCAATCACGTCCAAACGAAGGTTAATTCGAATGCATGCTGCATCCCTCAGGGATAGATTAACACCAAGAGCTTTTCTTATACTGGAAATTTATGTTAAATGTGTAGACAGTACCACAAAGTCCAGAATTTTGGCTGTTCGCTTTGTCGTACTTGCATCTGTGACTGTTTTAGCAAGTGTTTGACCATGGCTGTGAACTTCAGGTTGCTCTCACAAAGTTGAAGCTTGACAAAGATCGTCGTGATCTGGTGGAACGAAAGGCTGCAGGACGAGCCAAAGCAATTGGAATACTCAAAGGGAAGCATACCGATGAGAGTGTGGCTTAAATCCTTTGTTATTGTTTCTTGTTGAATAAAGTTTTGGAACATATTTACGATGGCAAGAAGACTGCACATTTTACAGATTTCGGCGTTTTAAAGTAGACGGGAATTTATAACGAAGCGTTGTTGGGGAAATGAATTCTATTCATCTGAAAAAGAAGTAGTTTACGTGCCCAACTTTATCTCTTTGTGTGTGGAGCGCCTTCTGCGATGCAACTAAGGACCACGTATCGGCTTCGTACCGATTATTTAAGGAACAAGGATTGGATAGTGTTGGTTAAACATAGGTGGTACAGAGCAAGTTTAGTTCGCGGATGTGCTGACCGTGTATGGTGTGTGGCCAGTTGTGTGGAATGATTCCGAATGCAGATGTAGTTGCGTCAATAGTGAGTAGCTGTAATAGGAAAAACGAACGACAGATCGACGAGAAGTGGAGTAGAGCCCAACAGGATGCAGGAGTCTTCTGGGACGACTTCGTACACGTTGGGCTGAAGCGTTAATGGCTCACGTGGACCATTTGCATCCATCGAAAACGATCTGCAGATCTCGAAGACGTGCGGATCAGACTACTACCATGGACGACGATAGAGTGAGAGAGGCAAGATCGGAAAGAGTGCTGGAACACATTACTTCTGAAGACAGCCCGTCTTAGCATTTGTGCAACCCACACATATATTGCACAGATCTCAGCACTTCCATTCATCTCGTCCTTGAATCACATTCATCAACGAAGGTCTTCAAGTTTGTGCGTAGGTTGGACTACCAGTTATGGATTCTTTGGCATTCTTTTTTGAATATGTATTCTTTCTTTGATGAGCTTGCACGAGGTTGATAAGTAAATTTATTTTCGGCTAACGTTCCGACGTCTTCGTTTTCATCAGAGTCGATGATCCGAGTCGATGGCCCACGCTTGTTATTCGTCTCGATGTGGTGGCTTCGCCTTGGTGTCGAGTCAGGCCCTCAGCGGTACATCTCCTCGAATGAGGCACACTCTTTTTTGAAAGTTGTTTAGGGTTAGTTGAGCTCAACCTCCCCAGAGTTCTGCGATAGCCGTGCTGGGGCGTTACAGATTCTTTAATACACGCAGTTTCAAGTCTATGGACAGAAGGGAGCTCTCCATAGACCAGTCCGGCGACAATTTGGTGGTTCTGGAGAAATGATGCACTTGGTTTGCCTTGTATGAGACCGAATCGAAAATCATACGTGTATTACATGTGTGGATGTTAGTGTCGGATGGTGGACTATCGCTGCTAAGACGTTGAACAAGGAATTAACTGTAAAAAGACAAACAGAAAAAAAAACTGGCTGAGAAAAACGCAAAGCGAGGGATACAGTGGTGCAGTGGCTAACACCTGAGCTCCCAGAAAGTGCAATCGCTAGTTCGAATCTGGGCTTGGGACCATCTTCTGCAAATATCAACGTCATAGTGGTTGTATCTTACTAAAAAGATGTTTTTTAAAGAATGTTATTGCTCAGACCAATTTTTATTCACATCTTATATGGGCTCTCGTTACTCGGCGTTATTGGAGACATTAGAAGTGGTCGTGGTGCTCTGAGATACTTGGATATTTGGATACCTGTAGAGCCCGTCCTAACTGGTTGTGTGGGACCCAGCATAATTTCTCACTTTCCCAATTTCCCACATAACTTTTTCCCACTTTTTCGGAGTTTTCCTGGTTTGGCCATTGTGGCTCCTGGAGTCCCGTAGTCAGACTAACCAAAGTCTGCTCCAGGTCGTCACCAGCACAAGCAGTCGCCGCTGTTGTGGATTAGAGGGAGATTTGTCACCATGCGACTAGTTTGATATTGCGAGGGTGGTGGATCCTGGCATTGGTTTACTTTTGGTTAGGCTTCGTGATGGAAATGCCGGACTCCTTCTCAGCTTAGAAGACCCTGCTGGGGGGACGAATCCCCCGCTGTACATTGCGTTCCAAGAACACCTCACAGCCACGATAATAACGTCATAGTGGTTGTAAACGTTGGGAGCGGTGTTCAGAAATGTAAGTGACGGGGTGGTCGGAAGTCAAGAAGTCTTTATTTTTCTTTTGGGATTTTATAGCATAGGATCTCTGGAAACTTTCTTTGGAAACGAAAAATAGTCGCTTTTGAAGTAGCTTCTAAAAAGAGGAAGTGGACGCTCCCTTACGCAATTACTGCCAGAACGTCTATTAACGTATATTATGACTATTACAGCTTAACATTCATAAGTTCCGCAGTAATAAAAAACAATAAATAGCGGCAGTTATAAGGATTTCCAATGCTGACCAACTTGAGCCTAAAATTAGGGAAACATTTTAAGGGTTACGGTAATTTGCTATGTGCGTAGTGCGTCCTAACGCTGGTTATCCTTCACCTGCAATTTCAGTTCGTAGGTACGTTAATATAATTGTCGAGATCTTGCAGCACCTATAAGTAGTACTTGTAGCTGTTCTTAACATTTACAGTATTTACAAATACTACATAGTATTTTTGTAAGCACTTGTGGGCACTTTTACACGATTGCTTCAGTTCAGTGATGAGCGTTCTATACGTTAGAGATAAGACGTAGAAGGTTTAAGTCCTTAGCTAACTTTTGCCTGCTGACTTCTAAAACTTTTCTTCAGCACTCCATTGTTTTACTGCATTCGTTTTCCAATAGTTTACTGTTATTAGATTCATTTCATCTTTTTCTTTTTTCTCTTCTTCCTTCATTTCATCTTTCTCTTTTTTTTCTCTTCTTCATTCATGTCTTATTACTAGTTAGTCCTGTATTCCATAGGTTGATGTCGAACATTGCTGCTACTTCTTCACATTTACATGTAGCTACAGTTTTAGTGATGGCAGGCTCTTCGATATTAACGCCTGAAAGAAGAATTGAGCTGAATCCTTTCGATATAGATGCATGGAATCTGATTCTTAGAGAGTCACAGGTAAATTATATAACCCTTACACTCTTACACTTACACTACCCTTACGCGCCCTTACACAACAGTCAGTGAGTCAAAACCCAAGACACATTTCAAAGTTCTTTTGCTTTGATTTCCTACGAAATGTTTGTTTACAATTTCTCTGATAACCTAAAAAACAATAAAATGCAAAAAGAAAGTAAAATACCATGTTTTGCTTGGAGATTCTTTTGGTTCAAAGCCCAACTCAGCTACCAAATTTGGTTCATATCTCGGGATCCTTGTGGTTATTTCACACAACATCCCGCCATGAAAAAAGAATAGGCAGTGCATAAAATATATATATATATAATTTCGACTAGAGCTTTAGCTTAACTAGGTTCATTGCCGATTTGGGCTTCCCGAATCCTGCTGACGGGTGATTGCCGATGGCAGCGTTATGTAGAAAACTAACTGAGAGAATTGCAAAGGAAGGGCCACTGTGGCGCCATGTGCGTAGTCATGGTTCGATCTGTTCGGAGGTCCAAGTTTTGCGAATATCTCAGCATCGTTGTGGCTGTAATATATATCATAGCCTATCGTGAAAAATTATAGTAGGCAGCAAACAAAAGGTCAACATAATATACGTTATTTTTTTTAGTATATAGTGCACTTATATTCGTCGTTTTCTCTTTCAGCAATCGCGAGGTTGTTAAACAGCATACGTTTACTTCCATGCAATAACACACATACAATACAATCGTAGCTGACGTTTCGGCAGAATCGCCTTCTTCAGAGCCTGGAAGGGTACACTAATACGCATCTTACTAGATTAAACGCTTCGACAGCACAAACAGAAAGATCAAAATCAGCGATAATTACAAGATCTACGGCTTCTCGGAAAAAAATCCACCGCTTTTTTTCGTGGAAGTAAACTTATACTGTTTAACAACCTTGGGATTGCTGAGAGAGAAAACGACGAATTCATAATCCAATACCGAGAAAGTCGATCCTCGGCACTTATATTTTTGTCACATTATTATATGCTATGTTATCGTCACGGATATACAGTGGTATAAGTATACTCTGCCTAGATACGATTTTCTGGACGTAGTTCGCTAAATCTGAGCATTGTAGGCCAGACCGATAGACCAAGCTAGGAATTTCTATGAAAAATTGGTGACTCAATTCCCAAATGCTGGGCGGTACTGGAAAGCGTACATCGAACATGAAGTGAGTTCAATTCGTATTTTTTCCCTAGGGGTGAATTCTACTTTTGTAGTGTGAACATCAACCGGTTCAACCGTGAGTGATTCTGCTCATGTTGCAGTTGGCTATCTTGCGGCTCTGTTCATGTCATGTCTCACCCCGGCTATCCGATAGCGGACGCCACATCTTCTTTCACTTCTTTCTTTCTTGTTCCCCCTGTTCTCCCATTCCCTTGAACAATAAATATTTGCTTGTCGGCAGCACATTCCGTAGTTTCATAGTAGTTTCGCTTTTTCTGGTAATCATCAAATGCATTGCGAATAAATATTATTGGCCGATATCGAAGTAGCATGTTGAATAGAGGAATCAGAGTTAAACAAATGAGAAACGTTCTCTCGTCCACATCATTATGTGGAGCTCGCAGGGCTCGTATTCAAGGCCTGCTTCATCAGAAGGCCAATGAATCCACAATGTTTGTGAATTTGTGGATGGTTAGACTTTATGTGCTTCAATAATCTATTCATGAGCAGGTGATTTTATCTTTTGTTTATTATGTAACAAAGTATCTATCGTTCTGAATGTAAGGATTAACACGTCATTTTTGTTTTCATTTCAGCTCCGTGGAAAAAACTTCGAGAATGTCGAGAACGTAGGTTATATGGCTGTTTCTGGTTGGATGTCTTCATAGTTACAAGTATAAATGCCATGACATTTTAGTTATTCAACCGTTGTTTGGTAAAGGTCTTAAATATTGACCTTTGGAAGTGTTACGTTTTCTATGTACGAGAGACAAAAGGTCATCTGAGTTCTTTTAGGTGGGAGTTTTTCTTGGTTCTACGTAAACAGTTGTTTTATCATAACATCTCATTTCGCATTTAAACTTTTTATGCTGACGTTTAGGGAGAAAATGGCTAAGGCTTATGATTTTGCTTTGGATAAGGTTGGGCTTGACATGAACTCATACTCCATCTATTCGGATTACATCTCATTCTTAAAGACTGTGTGAGTTAGAGTAACGACTATTTTTATCTATTAAGACCACTTTCATTCTTGCTTTCAACTGTGGTTTCCATAGTTACTCACCTACTTACCTGGATACTGGGATGGCCCATCTTCAGAGATGCGGGGTCAGCATAATTTCCATTTCTTCGGAGTTTTGCTCATTTAGCCACTGTGGTTTCCTCGCGTTCCGTGGTTAACCTAGCTAAAGTCTTTCCCAGGTCCGTCACCACCACGGACAGTTGCGGCCCTTGTGGGCCACAGCGAGATTCGCCGCTCTGTGACTAGATTGATACCGGGCGGTGATGGATCCTGGTATTGTTAGCTGGGGTTCTGGTGAAAACGTCGAACGACTTTAAAGTTAACACTTATAATAAAAATTCATTCGGTCCAGTGTATCTTAAAATGTCGTTTCTCCACAATATATCTCATCAAACCTGCAATCCTTTTATGTGATGATGGACGTATTTGTTACTGTTGCACTACGTTGCTTTACAGCCCTGCCGTTGGGCAGTATGCGGAAAACCAGAGAATTTCTGCAGTGCGGAAGATTTATCAACGTGGAATTTCTACACCGATGGTAAATATAGAATCGCTGTGGTCTGATTACTGTAACTACGAAAAGAGTATCAATCCAACTCTCGCGGAGAAACTAATTTCAGAGCGTAACAAGGAATATCAGGTGTGTAACAGTGTATTGATTTTCTCAGATTGAATACCAAACTTTTTTGACTTATGCGAAATAGTATTTTCAAGGTTTCCAAGAAAATTGCCAAACAACTGGAAGCTGTAACTCGGGGTGTCAATCGGCAGGCTGTTTCTGTTCCGCCTCGTGGCACTGCTCCTGAAATGAAACAGGTGGGTCTAACTACGGATTGGAGTTCTACTTCAATATTGGATTTGTGCTTGCATTTTCTGCGTTGAGAAGTTTTTTTTAAAATTCGACGGTTATTAGGTGGAGATGTGGAAGAAGTATATCCAGTGGGAGAAGAGCAATCCTATGGAGACCGAAGAATATGGGCAGTTTGCCAAGCGTGGTGAGTGTCGACCGTCGTATTGTAGCTCTGTTCCTGTTTCTAAGTTGCTTTTTTTTACCAGTTCTAGGAAACTACTTTGTTTAGTGGTTTATGCGTACGAACAATCATTGTTGTGTCTTGGCTACTATCCTGATATGTGGTATGAAGCGGCATTGTTTCTTCAACAGGCTGGTAAACAACTGGAAGAAAAAGGAGATGTGAAACTTGCCCAACAAATGACCGCTGAAGCTATGCGTGAGCTTGGATGTTTCGAGCACACTTATCAATTGTATACTTTCGGGCTTACTCAGCTGTTATGTTTTAGAGCTTTTTGACCGAGCAATCTCTGGCTTGATGAAGCATTCGCAGCTGCTGTACTTTGCTTACGCTGATTTTGAGGAAGAACGAATGAAATTTGACAACGTTAAGAAGATCTATGATAATCTGCTCGCCATTGACCATATTGATCCGACTTTGGTATGCAAAAATCTGGCGCTGTTACAACATTTGTTTGTTATACCAAAGCTAGTGATTTAAGACGTACATCCAGTTGATGAAATTTACTCGTCGCACCGAGGGAGTTCGAGCAGCGAGAGCGGTATTCAAGAGAGCACGGGAGGATAATCGTTGTCGGCATCATGTATTTATCGCCGCAGCTCTCATGGAGTTCTACTGCAGTAAGGTATTGTTGTTTTCATAGCGTATAGAAGAGTTTCAGAATCAAATAAGTTTATCCTTTTTGCAGAATGCTTTTTCTATTTCATTTAATCCATTGTTTAGGACAAAGACGTGGCTATGCGGGTCTTTGATCTCGGCTTAAAGAAATATGGCGATGAACCAGAATATGCATGCGCTTACGTTGATTTTTTGACCCACTTGAACGGTACTCTTTAGTTCCTAGCCTTTGCTTCCCTTCAAACTATTTAATACGTTTTTGTAGAGGATAATAACACCCGAGTTGTGTTTGAGCGTATTCTTACTTCTGAAGCCCTTTCGCCGGAAAAGTCGTCGTGAGTGGATTTGTAAAAGTTAAGTTTCATGCAGTACTAGGTACCTAAGCAGCAAAACATTTGTTTAGCGATATTTGGGATCGATATCTGGAATTTGAGTCTCTAGTGGGTGATTTGGCTAGTACTCTTAAAGTTGACGAAAGACGCAAAGCTGCTGTTACTGGTGGCAGAGATGAGGGGACAACGTTAATGTTGATTGATAGGTAAGTTCTCCAAATGACACTTTCGAATTCACAATTTAAATTTATTTTTATGCAGATCTTATCTTTAAAGCACTGTTTTGAAGTCATATCTTGCTAAGTTCTTCACTTTCAGATATCGGTTTTTGAACCTTGTTCCGTGCACATTGGATCAGTTGAAACTTATGGGTTATAATGTACGTGAATGAGTTAAATTTAACTGCGTTGTTCACCGTGGTCGTATATTCGATCCATATAGTAGAGCCTGTTGATGAAAATTATTTCGATTATTTTATTACTGCAAGGTTACCAAAAATTCAGGACTCAGTTGTTCATATTGCGTTTAGGAATTGTTAGAAGCATCGGGTTTTCCACTATTAAGGAATGAAATCCCGGCCAGGCTTTAAATTGATGTACAACTAAAGTTGGTATTCAGAAGTCCAATACTGGTATGATTGGTGGTATGACAGGCGTCTCCACAGGTTCTTTAATGGCGCCACAACGAAATTTACCTACACCCCAAGGAGCAAGTGTGGTAATGGGTGGTGCGCCAAGTGTGCAGCTTGAAATTGGAGGGTAGGGTTTCTTGTGTTGTTTAAATTCTTTTTGTCCCCTAGTTGTGCTCTGCCTCTTTTAAGATATCCTCGTCCTGATATTGATCAAATGATTCCTTTCAAACCAAAGGCGAACAGCGCGGCATCATTTCATCCCATACCTGGTGGTAAGCGTTTATATTAGTGTCATTGTTTTATCTCCGAAGTTGTTTTATATATTGAATCTACTTGAGGTGTTTTTCCTCCACCGCCTGCTGTTGCCGAACTTATTTCACTGCTACCGCCGCCTTGGACCTTCCAAGGACCATTCGTTTCCGTTGATCTCTTTATAGATCATATTAGCAAGACGCAGCTGACTATTGGTGTGATAAATTTTTTTGTGTTTAATTTAGAATATTTATACTTCATAGAACTTGTGTTACTCCTTAAATGTCACTCATGTGAGGTGCTGCTAACTAACAAATTTAAGTTCTACCAAATTTGGCGCAGTTTTTTTTCTTCAAGCGCATTTTGTAAGCCAGTAAAGCCTCACAGTTCTTTGTCATATTAAGCATCTTGTGCTGTTTAATTGAAAAATAAGGTAGCGCTACACAGGTAGACAGGGGCATAAGCTGAAACTAAAAAGGTCTGTTTGTTTGCTTTGTTCGCCAGTCGGTTATCAGCTACCCGTTTACGCTGTGAGGAATTGATTTGTACAACGGTATATATGCAGATTTATGCATAAGTCCCTTTGTCGACTGGATGGCTACAGTTTGACAACTAAAAATGCTTGAAAATAGCTCGTTGTCGCTTTCATCAGACGGAATCACATCTGTTTGAGGTGGTCTGCTACATTACTTGCCACTATATTGGAACTTCATGATAGAACTACACAAGTTGTACATAGGTGCTCCCCTGAACAAAAAATGAGGCATCCAACAACTCTGATGGGAGTCAGAAAAGCTCATTGTCGATATTTCCATCCCACGGTACATTTTAGAGGGAACGGAGCTGTTTCATCTGAAATCGTGGAAGCTGTGCAAAGGGAAATACACATAAAGGTCGCCAAGTACAGGAAAACAGTCAAGATTACCACCATTTTCCATTTTTTCTTGCCCATTTTTGAATAATCTGTTATGTATTCCATCGATGAGATATGCAGTCATTCACCTTATTCTATTTTCCCCATATTGCTTAGAAACCGAAGAATTTGGAAGCCACCAAACGAACCGATCTTACACGAGGGGAAAAGAACCGCAAGTTTATGGTACTGTGCAGAATTCTGCAGCTGCGCAGAAATAGTGCATCGTAAAGAGTAAATGCATTTCATTGATGCGTCTTTATCTGGAAGAAGTTTCCGTGCCATGTGTTGGAATGGACATGCCTCATATAGGGGTCTCATGGCGATTAAATCGCTATGTAACGTGGCGCATCCTCAGGTGGCGGATAGGGGGTTAATCGCAGCTCGAAATCGACCTTTTTTTGAGACGTAGGTGAATCCAGTAGATGGACTTCATTTCACTACTATGCCGCTTTAAGAAAAATACTTTCTGTGCTTGCGAGGGCATCCATGCATGCCTGCGTGAATGTGTTCTCTTTTATGTGGATTGTATTCTACGAATCCATTCGGCCAAGAGCCTGCAGTCAAGTGACGGAAGTATATGGGAGGCCGTTAGGAGTAGTGTCCAACAAATAAGCTCCATGTCCATTCTGGAAGAGACTGGCATGCTACCCTTGAGTAAGTCCAGTCCCCACGTTCAGAGGTCAGCAAGCTATAAGTGCGTTTTAAACGTTAAACACAGTAAACTAAAGGGGCCCCATTCACCTGACCCGAAAGAGCCGCGATTCCGCAGCATTTAGTAAAATTAGTGCAGAGAGGCTGCTAAAGTCTCACGGGCATTGTAGGTTGCTTAGATCGTGAAGGATTAAGGTGACGATCTGTGACTACTATGCACGCGCGCTTACATATGAGTCGTCGATAGAGAACTTTATTATGCAGGCAAAAAGGATCAGCTACGGCTTCATCTGAGAAGAGAAGACGCCATGCATTAAACGGAATCTATGAAATGCGAGAAGAATTGTTTCTCGGGACATGCGACAGTAGAGTTGAAGAGTTGACAGTGTCGGCATTCTCGCTAACATGAGTTTGCCCATGAACACTGATTCATTAGAGCAACTATTAATCCGAATCAGACGTTTATGATTCAAAAGACGTGGGTCGTTGTCGGCTTTAACAGCTTTCGTCCTTACGCACAGTCATCAAGCTATGACGAAGACGTAGTCGAAGTTTTCTATACGAGCTTGCAGAATCTGTGCATAGTAGACCACACATTCTTTAAGGTCGTCAGTGAATATTTCAATGCGAAGATTAGATCCAGAGAAACGTCACATTGAAGCCCGCAAATTAGAGGCCCAGCTCTCAACGTTGTGCGTGGGATCTCCCAGTGGTGACTGCCATATAAAAATAGACTTAAGCGTAGTAAATCGGAGATTTTGCCCCTAGCCGATGTCGCTGCTTTCACATCTGTACAAGATCAGACTATTGCCACCTTCGTGCAAGATTTCAGTTTTCGCGGAAAGGAGGAGAAACCGCTAAGTTTAAAAACGAAGTCCCAAAACCACCACAAACTATGACTTATTCAATTCATTAGTCGCTTGTTGGGAAAATGCCGTTGTCGATAACATCGACGAAGAATGTGATCGGCTCATTAAACATCTTTACGTTAGCGCTTCTAAAGTTGAGAGTTCGAAATCGAAAGTCGTCAAGAGACGTCTTTCTCCAGAAATGCTCCAGCTGATACGTCAGGGTGGAATCGCGCGCGCTGCAACCGCACCCTCACACCAGAATTGGCAAAACAGTGCAGACCAGCTATAAAAGAAGATCTTGAACAGAGAAGAGCAGCAGCTTCGGTCGGAACTGCAGAGGCTGGGATGTATTCACAAACCACATCGAATCTTCATCAATAACAAGTTCGATATGGTTACTCTGATCCCCTCACTGAACAATTACAGCTTTCAGAAGGATGGTGGGAAAAATCATTCACGACTACTAGTGTTTGTTCATGAGCCACTTCTCCCAGCTTCATACGAAATAGAAGATGGATACGTCTACCCACTGGTTCTCTCTATCGGAATTCGACGTATTATTTCGTTGGTGAAAAAACACCGTGTCCAGACGGTGAAATCTGAACAGTTGATGAACCTTCCGCTAGACCTCATATACACACTGGCGCAATTCACACGTCTGTCAGAATACAAGGTTTCTATTCATTGGAAAACCAGTATGAATGTGTTGTTTGTTATTGTTCAATAAGGGTGACCTCCATGGTGTGGGCAACTGTTGCCCAATGTGCTTGGTGTTTGTTATTTGCAAACTTTTTGCTCAAGTGGTCCTAAACAGGATTGACAGAACGCTGGACGAAGAAGAGCCATGCGAGAAAACAGGGTTTCGAGAAAATTGCACTACCATAGACCACATCCACCCGAAAACAAGACTCAGTGAAATATCGCGAGAGTTACCAGGATCGACTTTCTGTTAACCTCGGCATTGGAATATGAATGCCTCGTTTTCTTATTCACAAATCGCTTGGATGTTATACAGAATACATTTACTTCCATAGAAACACACAATACAATACAACAGTAGCTGAAGTTTCGGCAGCAGTATCGCCTTCTTCGGAGCCTGGAAAGGTCTATTAATTTATTAGGCCAAACGCTTCAATAACACTTACAAAACGACGAAGAACTCTATGGCAGTTACATGGCCAACAGCTTCTCGAAAAACTCACCCCTTTTTTTTCGTGACCTTCAATGAGGAAAATTAGAATAGCTGGTTATAGTCGTACATGGTTGATGATTGCACCACCCCAGATCAGAAATTGGTCCATTCCTCTCTACTATTCATTATAGGGTATTTGGCACTTATCAAGAACCCTTAAGAATTTTTTGCACTGATGTTCTAGTCTTCTATACAAGGATATCGACTTATATCAAAATCGTCTCCATTATGCCTTTGTATCCTATGCGTCCCTAGTGGCGTGCCTTGTCTTGCTTTTCGTTCGCCATCTAGGTGCTCTTTTATACGGATACATAAAGGTCTACCCATTTCGCCAATATATTGATCTCCGCAATTATTACAAGAGATCAGGTATGTCGTATGAATTTATGCAATCACCGTTGATGCCGTAAGGCCAATTTATGCAATTTGTTGTTTCACATAGACGGTCATACAGGCGGTTGCGAAAAAGTCAATATCCTCGCACAGGAGACTAAGATACCAACACGCAAACTCCTTTAGGCTTTTTGGATAAATGCCAAAAATTGCGCAATGGATAGAAGGGTGAAATGCCCAGAGGTCACATGCGACCTGGCCCTGTATCGTCAGATCAATTTCTGATGTGGGGTGCTGAAGTCATCAACCATACGCGACTATAATCAGCTGTTCTAATCTTCTTCATTTGAAGTCATGAAAAAAGCGGTGAGTTTTTCGAGAAGCTGTTGACCATGTAATTGCCACAGTTTTTCTTTTTGTAAGTGTTGTTGAAGCGTTTGACCTAGTAAATTTTATATCAGCGTACTCTTCCAGGCTCTGAAGTAGGCGATACTGCTGAAACGTCAGCTACTGTTATATTGTATTGTGTGTTTCTATGGAAGTAAATGTATTCTGTATAACATCCTTGCGATTTCTGAATAAGAAAACGACACATTCATATCGTGAGAGTACAAGAAACCGCTCTGCCTTAGTTTCACTGATCGAAATAATCATCGGTGCATAAAGGTCCTTCGTGAGCTGTATAAAGGCGTCACAATGTGTCACCATTCTATAACGATAGTAAAATAAACAAAAAGAAGCTCTAAGGAGGGCACTATCACTTTTCTAAAATTGTTTACTGCAATCGTTTGGAATGTCATGGGAACATTGGAATGGGATAACATGGGAGTGAAAATGGATTGTAGGCAATTATACCATCTTTGCTTTGCAAATGGTATTGCTCTTACAACAGTAAGAATTTGCCATGCGGAACGAATGCTAACAGACTCTGATAACGATTGTAGAAAGAGTGGTCTTCGGTTAAAGTTCATCAAAGCGATGTTCATGAAGAACGGATTGGTTGCATATGCGTCATTCACTCTCACCGGTTTGAATATCTCCGAATGCTTCAGTAGGTCATGAAAATCAACGTGAGCGACTTGGCTCCAATGCTGTGCAGAGGTATGTGAGCGGGTTGGGGAGCTTTAAAGGCATCAGGGGTGTAATGAAAAAACGAAGAACATCCGATCCTTTACCCACCTGTAGGACTGCGATTCTTCCTGTTTCAATGGGTTTGTCAGGAACCTGGTCGCTGCGGAAATAGTATTGAAGATTATTCGGCGTTATAGAGTTCCCATTCAAATGGATCATGCTAAGAGTATCCCGTTTCACGCAAGTATCCAAGAAGATCCGAAGTTATGACCTTCGTCAACGGACAGAAATCAGAGAAGCCGTTCTGTACGCTCTACTGGCTTAGACAAAATGGGCCGCACTCAATGCATCTGAGGGATAACCAAGTATCTTCGATGACCGCAACCACTTATGTACTATTTTCGGCATGCATAGTATTACCGTCTTAAAGAAGATTACATTACCTGTTTTTTAAAATAGCTTATACTTGCATAATATACCACCGAATAAACAAATATGTGACCAGTATCATTTCGAAAGGGATCCAGTGTAATGGATCGTGTGTTTTTGGTTGTGGAGCTTGTAATTTGAAAATTAGGGCGTTATTCTGTTCATATAAAGAATTGAAGGCCGATAATCGATAGCTACATCACGATTATAGCGTTGTTCTCATATGAAACGTTAACGAGCAGCATAGAAGCTTGCTGTTTTCGAGAACTGTTTGTGAAAAACCGGTCTGCTACTGATTAATGTTTCGTAGGACAAGCATACCCAAATGTTCCAGTTATATTTATCTTGACAGGAGGTCGTTATGGCGAACGCCTTTGTTTAAAATGTCTGATGGGAATCAATAGGGAAACGTGCGGGAGCTTCGATGAAGTAGTGGAAAAGAGAAATAACACCTGGCTAGCATTATGTAGACTCCTACGGTCTTTGCTTCACTATTGTACATTTCAGAAACGTGATATACGTAATCTGTATAAAAATTGGCTAGTATTATTCCACATGCTTTTGCAGAGAATGACGTTAAGGGTAACCTGCTTCAGTTAATTGGTAGAAGGATATTAGATTCTGAAATACGTTGGTGATCAAAGATCGCTGGTGCTGCCAAATACACTGAGCTGTCTAAAATCAATCAGGCTCAGTTACGCTGTTACTATATATTCTGTCACAATTATTAAACTAGACTTTAGCCATTAATGATTTTAACGGAACGACACGAGTCATTCATAATTGATTAGACCACGGATTGCACAAACGACAGTTTCCACCTTTATGCTAGGTGGCTTTATTTATACTCGTAATTTGACTAGACTTGTTTGGTGCAAAAATTCTTCCATTTTCAGGTCCCGTGGTGGATAAAAAGGTGAAGCTTGAGAATGGTACAATGGTTGGCCCGTTGAGAGTAGATGATGTTCGCAAAGACATGTATCAGCTTCTTGCTACAACTCCTGATCCTCGTTTTGTAGGTTTTGTTTTTATTTTCGCCTTTGAGTTGGTAAAAATACCAATTTAGAAGTGATATATCCGGATAGGATAGATGGGCGCTTGTGGCGCAGTGGTTGGAGGCGCGACTGCGGTACACACGTGGAATTGATCCCCGCCAAGCCTTCCATCTCTCCGGGGTCGGCAAATTGGTACCAGACTTGTCTGGGAGGATAGCAGCACTGGCTCGATACATCGGTAGGCCCCCGCGAGTCATTGTAAAAGCCAGATATGCATTCTATCACCTCCAACGATACTTAATGAAGTCGAATGCATGGCGCACCTCTCAGGGATTGATCAACGCCGAGAGCTTTATCCTTTATATCCGGATAGGTTATAACAGGAAGTGCAATGTTTCAGGTTTCTACACATCTTATGGACTACCCATCAGCAACTGTTACTTCGACTACAGGTGCAAAGAGAAAGCGAGTTGAGTCTGGAAGCGATGATGAGTCTAGGGGAGTTCCCACAGATATTTACAAACGTAGGATGGATATGAAGGCCATGCAGCATTGAATTTATATGTTGATTATGCACGTATTATTGTGTTCGAAAATTAACGCAGGGTTTTCATCATGTATTTTTAAAGTGGAATACAGCTCTGGACAAACCTTATTAGTCCTAATACTAACCACTAGAATTCAGGTATTTTGTACAACGTAGAACGTATTTTATTCGCACTGAGTTTCTGTATGTCATAAGACGTTGAAGTCATTGAAGGAAGTTTGGGCATCGGGTTCATCTCTGAAGCATTTCTAGCAGAGTGTGTTGTCGATATTCTTGAAGAGGAGGTCGTTGGTAGGACCGTGGATGAGGCAAAGTTTCGCAGCCCAGCTCGTTCGACTTTGCAGCATCGTCAGTGCGATGTTTAGCAGCGGGTTATTGTTAAAAAACACCACCCAATTCGGACGGCACCTATTTTTCATGCTCGTTCTGTTTTCCACTTCTCTTCATATGCTCCAAAATGGTTCAGATGCTCACATCAAGTTCTTCTGGAAGTTCTCGAACAGTTGTGCATGAATTAACTTCCTTCGAGGCTTTCGTTGCACTGTGCGTTCGTCAACGCTTCCATTGCCCCATACTTCATTAACGTTTTGAGCTGTATACGCAACGTACGTCTGGGTTTGAATGCGTAGAAGTACTTTTGGCGTCTGAAATTGTATTCTTAAAAATTTTTCAGCACCAAAATTTATTTATAATTCAGTTTTAAAAAAGGAAGTCCATGAAAGGCGTTTGAAAGAGAAAATTATTACTAAGTCGTATTGAAGGAAAGTAGAACAAGAAGTCCTCTATTAGTTTTTGAACAGCCTAATGTATCATTTATCTTCCTTCTCAGAGTTTTAGACTATCTTCTACTCACCTTCTAAGTACATCCGCATTTGTTTTTGTTATTTAGGAATGTGCAAGCGTGTATGTCTTTGTTTTGTCTCATTGTAAATGTTCGAGCAATTGTTGTGAGTATAAATTTGGTAAAGTAATCGTTTCAAATTCTGAACAGACCTCTGTTCTGAAGTATTGTCTTTCCAGAAGAATGGTAGTGTGTACACTAGTGATTTGAAGTATCGAAAATAGCATTTATAATAATTAGGTACTAATTATATTAACTTGGCCTCCAACTGTTGTTAATATATCGTAAAAGGCTAGTGCACTTCTGTTTGAACTGTTTCGTTTCTTGTATAGCATTTCCTCCTAAATCCTCTATTGCAATCTTTGTGTCAATCAATTGTACACTTTTCTTTATTTGTCTAAATGTGCTTTTGCACTGTTATTCTTCAGTTAAAGTAAAATAGAAGTTGTTGGTGCTGAGTTCCTGAACTGTGATATCGCCAACCAACAGAATGTAGATGTGAATCCAGTCCTAGGTCGTTTGGTCAGAGATATCGGGCCACTTTGTTGTAAGGCGGTATTGCAAGTATAGGTTTTAGATGGGAGATAAACGGGGCCGAGTGAGAACCTATCCTACTGAGATTCGGTCGGATTCGCATTGTTAGTGCAGCCGGTCTGTTCTGCGCGGTCTGCGTTATGATTGCTTACATGTTTTGTGTGTATGTTCTTCATTATATGCATATAGGTTTAATCATTTGTATAGATTCTGCCAATTCTGTGACGAACTGAGTCGCGAGTGCATAAGAGGCGGAGAGCGTCCTTTGACAGTGTTTCTATAACAGGCGGCGGGCTGAGCAAGGTAACTGATGCTCGCCTTCAGCACAGTTCCTTGGAAGTTACCCGTGGTTAATCTGCTGCTAAGAGTGGTAGCTGTATTTGTTCTAAACTATAGTAAGTGTAGTACCCAGGATCGACTTTCTATTAACCTCGGGATTGCATTATGAATTCGTCGTTTTCTCTTTTCAGCAATCGCGAGGTTATTAAACATCATACGTTTACTTCCATACAATAACACACATACAACCCAATCGTAGCTGACTAGTCGTTTCTAAACGTTCAAATTAACTTGTCAAGCAGCGGTTACATAACAAAGTGGTACCGAAAACCAAATAACAAAAACATCCTGGTTCACTCCCTTTCTTGTCAGCCTTCACAAGAGGGCGCTTGTGAGAATTATGTTTCAAACAGCCACCTCTGTGTGCAAAAGTGGGGAACTAAGGGAAGAATCGCGCGACTTGGCTCGGCAAATAGCCATCTCCAATGGATACGAAATTGTAACCCCACGAGATAAGTTTCGAGGGAGAGCGATCTTGCCCCTCATTAGCGATGAAATAAGTGCAGCGATGAAACGATGCTTGAGAAGGGCAGATCTAGAGAAATCGGTAGCGATAATTGAAATACCACCGAATACTCTTCGTCGCCAGTTAGTTCGTAGCCGCTTGTATGACCGTCTATGTGAAACAGCAAACTGCGTAATTTGCCCTTCCGGCAGGGACGGTGATTGCATGAGTTCAGGTACGATATACCTGATCTCTTGTGGTACTTGCGGAGACGAATATATTGGCAAAACGGGCAGACCTTTTTGTATCCGCATAAAGGAACACCTAGATGGCAAACGAAAACCAAGACAAGGCACGCCACTAGGGACGCATAGGATACAACGGCATAACGGAGACGATTTTGATATAAAAGTCGCTATCCTCGCACAGGATACTAAAACACCAACGCGCAAACTCCTCGAGGCTTTTTGGATAAATGCCAAAAATCCCACAATGAATGGCAGGGAGGAATGTCCCGAGATCACGCGTGATCTCGCCCTTTACCTTCGCATCGATCGTTGACGTGGGGTGCTGCAGTCGTCACCTATATGCGACTCTGAGCGGCTGTTCTTCCTCGGTGGAAGACGGGTGAAAAAAGCGGTGGGTTTTTTCGAGAAGCCGAAGATCTTGTGTTTATCGATCAGATTTTCATCTTTCTGTTTGTGCTGTTGAAGTGTTTGACCTAGTAAGTTGCGTATGTATTAGTGTACCCTTCCAGGCTCTGAAGAAGGCGATTCTGCCGAAGCGTCAGTTACGATTGTGTTGTATGTGTGTTATTGTATGGAAGTAAACGTATGCTGTTTAACATCCTCGCGATTGCTGAAAGAGAAAACGACGAATTTATAGTAACTGTATCTTAACTACCTCGTGCAAAGGATATGATCATATTTATACCACACGAGCTGGTGATACTCACTCAGCTCTCGCGTGGTACTGGTAGACTGAAGACTTTACTGGTGAGCCTCTCGATGGAAAATGGTGGATGATATGGGTCATATGTAGGTCATAGTTGTCGGAGCACATTAGCTAGCACGAGAAACACCAATCATTTCCTTTCCAGTTGTGTCCTTTTTCCCATAGACTATTATGTTCAATCGATAGCTTCTCCATCGAAGATGTTCTATCGAGAAAGGGAAAAGCTGTATTTTACACTTCATAATGAAAAGAGCTTTTCTTGGGCATGTTTGGTAATTCTTCTGCGAATACTTTTGAAGAGGGTATTAATATATCATGACTGGTAGAAGTACCATAGTTGGCGTGAGAGCGCTTGTTCAGCACAAATATAAGTGGTTATGTGGATTCTGTCTCCACTTTTCCTCTTTTTTTTACCGACCGAATGACACAAAGGCAGTTGCTAATGAGGAGTGTACTAACTGATGTTTCTGTTTCGAGCATTTACCATCTTTTACAAGCTTCGAACGCTTTTGACGTTCCTAGATGATCTATTGATCATATCCCGGTCGTACTTCACCAGACATGATCAATGATGACTTCGTCTCCAATTAAGCACTGGTCATAAATACTTCTTTTTTGAGAACCTATACAAACTAAAACATGGATCTTCCTTATAGAGAGGTCTCATACCATTTATTTTTTCTTTGATGAGCTTACACGAGGTTGATAATAATGTTTATTATCGGCTAACGTTTCGACGTCTTCGTCTAAATCACAGCCGATGATCCGAGTCGATGGTCCACGCTTGTTATTCGTCTCGATGTGGCGGCTTCCATTTAGTTCCGATACAACGTGGAACGTCCCCAGGTGGCAGATAGGAGGTTAATTGCGCACCTAACGCCACCTTTGCTTTCCTGGAATACAGGTTCATCCAGGGGACGGACTTCCTTTTTTCCTGTCCCGATATGGCACATACCTTCTTTGTTTGCAAAAACGTATTATACGGGTGTGTTCTTGTTCATGCGGGCTGTGTTTTACGAGTTGATTTGGCGAAAAGCTTGCAATCAATTGATTGGGAATATGCAAGAGGCAGTTAAGAGTAACCTCCAGCTCTCCTGCTCTCGTGCGAAATCAGGGAGGAAGTATTTATCGTCATACAGGTCCTGGCTTCCGAAGTCGGACATGCTATTTCGTCGGTGAAGAACCGAACACTTGGTTTGGAAAGGATAAGATCTGAGCATCTGAAGGGCTGAAAGCTTGGAAGATCGAGTTTGTATAAACTACGACAATTATAATTAATATGTGTAAATCTTACGAAGTGCTCTTTTCGAGCCGACGCGAGTTTGCTATCAGTTCTTGTTGTTGTCGTGATTCGGTGGCTGGTGATAAGGCGACCTCATCTTTTTCAGGGCCTGGACGCATTTGATTTAAGGCGATGAAGATAACCGACGTTTCCATCCAAAAGCACAGCTAGGAGTAAAGCAATTCCAGGAATCACTTTCGTTCTGGCATGAAAGTAGTCGCATGGTGGCAAGGCTCCTTTTAATCTACAAGGGCGACTACTGCGCGAGTGATGGCGACCTGACGAAGGCTGCAGCTAGGCTGACCTCAGGACTCCATGGTGCCACAATGGCTTTCAATTTTATTAATTTTTTAATTTAATTTAATTTTTTTAAGGACAATAGCGCGTTCGTTCCCCACCGTAGACACCTGCGGTCCAGAGTTTTACAAATATCTTAGCTTCATTAAAGTTATATTTCGCAATATACCCTGCCATTAAAAAGAGCAGGCAGTAAACAAAAAACGGTTAAGATTCTTTTAATTATCAAACGTTTGCTCCACCATCATTACCGCATCTAAAAATTTGCAACCTCAGTTATCACAATGAAAATCTAAACCACAATGAGGCAATAAGTTATGAATGAAGAAACCACATTCAACGTCACAACATTTATGAAATCACACTAAGTGCAAGACGAAGAAGACGATGAAGGACGATGAATCGAAAGATAAAAGAACAGATGGAAATGGCGAATTTAGCAATTGCAACTAAATATTAGGTTGTCCGGAAAATGGTGACCGATTTCTAAATCTGTATTTTTAAAGTGACGTGGTTCAGCTCAGAACAAAACCTTTTAAGCGAAATGAAAGGGACTCGCGAATTTTTGCAAACACGTTTTATTATTTTCTGATTCCTTAAAACCTTAATTTTCTAGAGGCTATGAAGGTATTGAATTGTAGAACGTACTAGACCGATGTTTCAAGTTGTAACCTATAAAATTGACGAAAAATACCTGTGTATTGGAAATCAATTGTACATTACAAAAAAGCATATAACAAGTTTACATTAGTATACAACATCATACTTACTTGATACTTGAACGGCCCGTTCTCATTGCTTGTGCGGGCGGGCCCCAGCATAATCACCATTTTTCGGAGATTTGTGAACTAAGCCATTGTGGTTCCCTGGAATCCCGATGTCAGCCTGGCTAAAGTCTACCCCAGGTCTTCACCACCACGGGCACTTGCAGCCCTTATGGATCAGAGCGAGATTCGCCACCATGCGACTTTGATACCAGGACGGCGGCGGATCTTGGTATTGCTTTACTCTTAGTAGAAACACTAGACAATGACGCAAGGAACAAAACTAAACTAGCCGCCGGTTACACGACCACCATACCTTACAGATCACTTTTTTTTTATTAACCAGCAATCTTATTCTATACATTTATTTATATAATCTTATAAACGGATCTTATTTAGCTGATGCGAGGTTGGTATGGGGCTTCGTTGTCGTTGTTGTTGGTGTCGTTGGTCGATGGCTGACGTTTCGGCGGTTTCGCCTTCTTCAGAGCCGTGATGTTATGAGTGGACAAAAAGGATCTACACCAACCTCGAATTTGCTTTATAAGATCAGTTTATAAGACGGCAAATTGATCGTGTAGTGAATGAGTATAAACAGCTCTTCCACTGCAGAGTCTTGGCTTCCTTCATTTTCGTTCTCTTTGTCACTCTTGATATGACAAACAACGTCACCGCACAGAGACGCACCGTTTGGTCTATTCGAAGAGTTGCATAACATCCGCCGTTTTGTGTTAAGTTGCATTTGAACCCATGAATATAATAGATTCTTTGGACAACACCTTGTATTTTTCAGTTCGATGTCCTGTCTGCTGGTTTGGACCTCGAATTTGATGCGGACCTTGTTCCTACTTCTGCGGAACCTTGTAATTATGAAACCATATAACTCACTTCCCACAAATCTGCTTGTCGAACAGCATCTTTCAACAATGATGGTTCGTTTCACTTCAACCCAACAGTTTTCCATTGTTTTCTACAAATTTAGAGAAGAACTATACCATACGACAGAGTAGCATGCGGGAGCCATCTGTTACTGTTGCCTTTGTTATGTGAATTTAGGAGGAGATGCCTTTCTACGGAGAGAATTTTTTGTTTTAAAATTCTTACTTCTAACTAGAGGCGTACCTTTTTCAGGCACACTAGTGGCTACTGGTTCAGCGGATTGTTCGATAAAAATTTTGGATGTAGAAAGGATTAGTGATCATTTCTGATCTTTGGACCATAATGAGCCTTTTACTTTTAATAAAACATGTATCCACCCATAACAAATCCTAGGCCAGCAAATTCATTTGATTGTGATCTTTTATCATTTTGCATCATTGAACACATGGCACATAAAGCGCCATAGCCTGTGCACTTATACCAGTTGCTTTTCCATTGATTTTTGACCCGCTTGAGCCTGCGCTAATAATATCTTTGTTTGTCCTTTTTGCGTTCGAGAGAAGCCAATTGAGTCAGGCTATCTCTCTGTAGGGACGCGCTGAACATCATGAGTTTCTTCTAGAATATTCGTAAAGGCTTCTAACTATCGGCTCCACGGTCTTGATGGACCAGTGAGCCTCTCGATGTGCCTTTGGTATTCTGTAGGATCCAGTTGCTAACGAATCTTCTTCACCAGTTGCTGTTTAAACGCACAATCTATCTTGCCCACCAAATTTTCGCCATTTCGGCGTGCTTAGGTGTATCTCTAACCATTGTTATTTGACCTAAAAAAGTTCTAATTCCCTAGTTTCACTTCCAATAATGCAACAAATTCCCAAAAATGCTGTGGCAGTTACATTTTCGAAAGCGCTGAGTGATCCTCTATTCAGCTTACGTAACGTTCAGATTAACGCAAGAAGAATTGTAGAGAGAAAAGCCATTTAGACGAGAGACAGTGGAAACCTTGTCGTTCTGTATTGCAGCAGACTTTTTCACTGTTCTCATAGAACCACAGCTGCCTTTGGTGATCGCATGATCCGACTGTGTTCAGCTTTTGGAGGAGTACCACATACAACCCATTTTCGACTTGTCGATAGGTAAGAAACTTGCTTGTAAAGCAGCACCTAGGCTCATACAGGAAGCTGACTTGTTCTGCCTGTAACCACTCTGTACCAGCGAATAGAATTGAGGGGTTCCGGTCCCGTGAAAGAAGACCGAATTAAGTACATAATTAGGTTTTGAAATACTATGCAAGTGGAACCTAACATTCTTTTATCCACTCCTTGTCATCGAACCGTGTATCTTGAGTAGCGCGAGCGAATGAACAATCGGGATATTGCTGAACATGTCCACATAGTGTACGGTGTAAAGTTTATAAGATCATGTAAATAAAAAATGTCAACTATCTATGCCGATGTTTATACAAAATCGGTCTTTTGAGTTATTCTTATTCGAATATAATCGACCGATTACCGAATTGTAAACTCCGGGCAAATCACACTGCAGAAGTAGGTTTCATTAGCAGAATGTAAAAAACATATTGTATAGAAACAGCACGGAAATGTTGTTATGTCATATGCAGTCAGTCGGCATTACTTTAAGGCACTATTTCTATTTCTAATCGAAAGCAGATTAAACAGATTTCGCTTGAACATCTTTGAACTAATTTTCCAATGTAACCACGTGTCTGATCTACGAATTTTCAATTTTTTGCCATATGATGGCCAGTTAACATTTGTTTGCATTGGTAAATGAAGTGACTTAGTAAAACTATGTTCTGAGTGAAAAGAAGTTCATCGCAGTTGTCATGGCGAACCTACAAAGTTGTTTCATCTTCGGGAATACAGTAACGGGCGTATGCACGATGAATAGTTGCCAGCTCGACATGGCCAGCACTTTTGGTCCGGTACCTCGACAGCATTTAACTATTGGTGCAACAATCAAAGCGAGGACCACACTTTTATTATATCCATTCTTATCTTTGAAATAGAAGAAAGCAACTTGCGGACATCCAACTTTATCATGGCCACCTGGTCAACACAAATGTTGCAAAGCATCCTGAGTACAGCGGCTGCGATTCTAAGGTCTGGTCCTTTTGCAGCAAACTTTGCAAGCCTATTTGCCACCATTTCCTGAAGCAGATATTCGAATGTGAAGTCAATCAAATAAAGTAGCCATTTAAGAGATTCATGTTAGCAACAGTGAAATGATTTAGACCTGGTTACAATCGACTTTGACCGAATTCTTAGGGTTATTCAAAATTGTATACAGTTTAAATTTGAGCATATAACCAATGTACGTTCTTTCATTGATAGACAACACGATGTCTGCACACCATTAATAAGCCATTCTAACACGAGCATATTACCATGCAATAATCTGGCATATAACATTCATACGGGAGAGTGTAGCGCTGTGGACGGAGGTACGCGACAACTCGTCCATAGATCCCTTGCGTAATTTGAGGAAAAGGATAGAAGCTTCGCGTGACGACGATCGTGGAAATATGGGTGGTCGGAAGCACTTTGCAATGCACATTAGATCAATCAAATACCTGCGCTCTAGGCCGATCAAGCGTTCAATTTCTCCGGGATCGGCAAATTGGAACCAGACTTGTCTGCAAAGAATAGCAGCATTGGCTCCTCATGCTGGTAGGTCACCGCCGTTTATTGCTAATGCCAGATATGCATTCAATCACCTCCAACGATCTTTAATGAAGTCGAATGCATGGCACATCCCTTAGGGATTGATCAATGCCGACAGCTCTGTCCTTTTAGAGCATTCATTAGAATACGATTCACTCCGATTGTATGAGTTGCTAAATTAGCTAGCTCAATCAGTCGGCAAACGGAAATTCTTGGCCCTATGCTGGAGAGGAAAGGTATACTGTGTTAATCGTTCCAGGTAGAGCCGAGAAATAAACCTGGCGGTTCGGTACTTTGCCAGGCTAAAAGGCCTTTTATTTCCAAGCTCTTATAAATTGGAAGTAAAGGTTGATTGATATGTTCAAAAATTAGCGGCCTCAATAAATGAGGAAAGTTTCATTTAGTTTTCAGCAGAGAAATTACAGCAAATGTTCCTTGACCTGTTGGGAATACGACGAAGGCACCAAATCGAGAGGACGAACGACTGCGGACCATAGACTCGGATGATCGGCTCTGAGGAAGATGAAGACGTCGAGGCGTTAGTCGAATAAACATCTTTATCAGCCTCGCGTTAGCTTAGTAATCCAAGAAGTTATAAAATTCCAGAGTTGATCTCATCAGTTTTTCCCTAACAAATTTCAGACATTCTAAGTCTCTTGGAGGTAGTGTATTTGCAGGTGGCAAACATAATTTCTATCGAAGCGTTCACAGCTGCTTATGAAAAGAGCGTCGGAACGGTCTGTACGAAACTTACGTGGCTGAAAAAGAAAAGGGAAATATTCTACGATTGTACGATTCGTAATGAAGACGGCTCATTCAAACATTCTTTGGTTTTATAACGAAGCTATACTATCCGTGCGAAAATAGTACTAAATTTTGCTTCGTTGGCCACTTCGGACTACAGGAAAGCATCAGTCAGCGTTTCAAAAACATCGGATTTTGCAGAATGGGGTGAATAAAAACGTCGCTGAAGGGCAGAAATTCACTATACTTTGAATGCTTACGCAAATTTCCACCTATTCTTTCGGCAGTAGGAACCCGGGAATTCTCCGCTCCCTCTGAATGGTGACAGAAAAGAGTCGTAGGTTCATGTATAGAAAGTTGTCCGATTCCTTGTCAACGTGACACTCAATCACTACTCTTCTTTTTTCATCGCCTTTTTGATAAAGGTGTTCCAGCTTGGTTTTAAAAAAAAAGGTTACACTACTAGAATGTCGAAGAGACAAATAATATCTCATGTGTTTATTAAGAAAATCTCGTTTGAAGACCCAATTTATTTTTACTGATAACTCAGAAACATTTAAGAGAGTTCGGATATGTCATGGCGTTGAAGCAAGGCATAGTTTTGCCATAGATTAGGACCTTCTTCGAAACCTAAATTCTTTTCTGCAAGCGATTTAACTACATGATTTGTTCGATTTTTAAGGCTTCCTAGTCGTGCTTGTATTTTTTAACTCTTAAGACAACGCTTTTTTTCTGTGTATTTCCTTTGCGAGTCAATATTTGTGATCAAAACCGTGAAGGCCTTTGTGTAAGGTCCATGTCATTCTCACAATATTTCAGCAGTTTTTATTCCACTTCTTGCTGACTCCACTTTCATGTGGTCTTCACAAAACTACGTTTGTATTTAAAAGTTAAAACTCAACAGCATAACATACAACCTTTTGGGTAAAAAAGTGAAGAGTTAGACATTTCACTTGAATTCTTGAACACCAGAGCTCTTCATAACTATTCCAGTTTATCTTTACAATGAGTTTCGCGAGAAATTGGCCAAAGGTTCCTTGCCGTTCTCTCCTTATTTGTCTGGTGATCATCTTGGCGGTAAAAGCATGTTCTGTACTTCCACCGGCACCAGGTAAAGGATGAATTTTCAACGTCGTTTTTGAGCTTTTTTCAGTTTCTCACAAACTGTCGTTACAAAACCACAACTCAGAGACATTACAGAGAGAACTGTGAATTTTGTCATTACCGGCTTCACTCTGCCAGTGGGGTTCACGTGGACACCAACACAAAACGTTGCTCTACGGCTCCCTAATATTTTGGGTAGCGAAGCAGCTGTTAGGTCGGCCCTACAAAGCCTTGTAATGCAGGCGGTGAGTATCGACTGTACTCTTTTCAGATCTTAGTTTTGGAAAAATTTACTCCTTTTCGTCGAATTTTTTCAGGTTTTTGATGCTTTGGAAGAAGAGGGTCGTAGGGCGGGAATAGGAGGAGCTATACTATCGGCAATTTTACGGCACGTTACTGTGCAGACAACCTATTCGCCAATGAGGTGCTTTGTCGCAAATATTAATCCAGGAAATGGAGCACTTATGTGTGAGTCTTGATCATTTCACATGTCGGAGCATTCCACAGGAGTAAAGGACATTTTCTTCAGTGCAGCGGAATACGGAAATCGGAGGCAATCCTACGTAATGCATATAATACCGAATAATGATGATTTTTCTTTCCACATGACCCTACATCACATTTTTCGCGAGAGTCCCAGCATTCTTTTCATTAAATCTTTCTAATTAAGTCGGCCATCCACGAAGGTCTTTGAAACTGAATGCGGGTTCAGCTACTGCTGAAGAATTTTCCTCGTTATTATGAAGTTCCTTAGATGAAGGTCGCATGGGGTACCTGTACTCCTAAGTATTCCTAGCCGTGGGTTCTAGGTGTTGGCATAAGCAGTTCGTGGATAAGTACTGTGAGTGACTGAGTGTTTCCCAAATAAGTCTGACACTTATTCTTCTACTTCAAATGGCTCGGTGTGATTCACTCCGTTAGTCGATGAACTAATCACGCTTATTATACGACATCATTCCATCATACCTGCGCTGACAACTTCCCAAATGTGACTGCAGAAAAAATTCATTTGGACCACTGAAGAGTCGTTTTTGAATGGCCCAATACATGAATGAATGTCACCATCATGTATTGTTTCTTTGTAAAGCGTATTCGAGGTTGGTGAGTAATTTTCATTCGGCACACGTCTCGACATCTTCGCCTTCCTCATAGCGGATGGTCCGAGTGGGTAATCCACACTTGTTCGTCTTTTCGATGTGGGGTCTTCGCCTTCATGTCGAGTCGGATATTCCGCTCTGGAGCATCTCTCACTTGTGGCATTGTCACCCGACGACGCACTTTTATCCAGAATCCTAGCTGTTGATAGCAGTGATTGTTCGGTGATAATAACTTGTTTTTTCTGACAGTCCACCCTGCAGAAGTCGGTTTTATTAGCGGCTTGCGAAAAACGAATTGTATAGAAATAGCATAGAAATATTGTTATGCTCTTTCCAAATTTTCTACAGTGCTTTTTTATTTTGGAGAGAAAGGAGATCAAACAGATTTCGTTTGAACAGCTTTGGATGGCTTTTTCTAATGCAACCCCGTCTCTACTCTAACACTTTGCAATCTTATGCATTATGATAACCAATTATTTTTTGGTTCACATTGGTGAATGAAACGATTCAGTAAAAGCGGTCTTTGAATGAAAAGAAGTTCATTGTAGTTGACGCACAAAATCCACAAAGCTGCATCATCGTCAGGAATACAGTAACGGGCATCTGCATGGCTAACTGTCAGCTCAATATGGCTAATACATTTGGTCCGGTACCTCCACAACATTTAACTATTGGTGCAACGATCAGAGTTGGGAACTTTTTCTCATATACTTCTTTGTTTTGGAAAAAGAAAAAAAAATATTTTCAGACTTCTAACCTTATAATGGCCATCTGGCCAACACAAATGTGGCAAAGCATCCTTAATAGAGCGGTTGCGATCCTGGGGTCTGGTCCTTTCGCAGAAAACTTTGGAAGTCTGTCTGCAGCCATTTTCTGAAACAGATATTTAATGTGAAGTTAATCAAATAAATTAGTCATTTAGGTGGTTCGTGTTAGCAACAGGGAAACGATTTGGTCCCGAAAGCAATCAACTTTAACAGAGTTCTTAGATTCCCACAACCAGCTAGGTTGTTAGACAGTAAACATGGGAATACTGATGTACAATTTACTAGGCCATGCGCTTCAATAACAACAATGTTGCTGAGATATTTGGAAAACTCTCGACCACAGGTGTCAGAGGTAGGAAACAAAGGCGTTATTGTCATTTCCGGAGAGTAACCCGTCCGCCACCACTATTCGTCCACCATTTTATAAAAAGAAATAAAAAGTAGAACCTTGTAAATGTTGTGGCTTTAATAACACTTACAAAAAGACGAAAAACTATGGAAATTACATGATTAACAGCTTTTCGAAAAACTCACCGCTTTTTCGTAACTTCCACTGAGGAAAATTTGTACAGCGGATCATAGTCGCATATGGTAGATGACTTCACCAGGCCATATCAGAAATTGGTGCGAACATAGAGGGCCAGGTCGGGTGTGACCTCTGGACATTCCTCCCTGCTATTCATTGTGGGGTTTTTGCCATGGAGAGCTGTTCTTAGAGTTGTTCAAAATTGTATACAATTTAAATTCTAACAAGTAATCAATTTGCTTTTTTCTGTTGATAAGCTTACACAATGCCGGTAGGACATGCAAATAAAGGACATGATAAACGGGATTTTATTTTGGATAAACTGTTAGATTTGTAACGTCGCTTTCTTTGCAACTTTATCTCGTTGAATTACCATTTCGTAGCCATTGGAGATCGCTATCTGCTGAGCCTAGTTGCGCGATTCTTCTTCAATTCTCTACTTGTGCACACAGAGGCTGCACAACACATGTTTCTCGCAAGAGCCTGGTTTGTGTGTGTGTGTGTGAACAAGGATGTTTTTGTTACCTTGTTTTCGCTACTGTATAACAACCTCACGATTGCTAAACAAGAAAACAAAGTATTCATACTCCAATGCTGAGGTTAATAGAAAGTCGATGCTGGGAACTGTTACGCAATTTGCTCTTCCGCATAGCCGAAAAAAGACCTGGCTTCCATTTCTTAACGTTCAAATCAACTTATCAAGTAGCAGCTACGTGACAAAGTATCGCCTTCTTCAGAGTGGCTTTTATACATGACTTCCAATGAGGAAGGTTCGAACAGCTGATTATAGTCGCATATCACTATCGCATATAACCTTCCTCATCGGAAGTCATGTAAAAAAACGGCTCTGAAGAAGGCGATACTGCCGACACGTCAGCTACTGTTGTATTGTATTGTGTGTTTTTCTATGGAAGTAAATATCTACTGTATAACAACCTCGCGATTGCTGAGCAAGAAAGCAACGCATTCATATTTCAATGCCGAAGTTAATAGAAAGTCGATTCTGGAAACTCAGACTGTCCATTCAATAATTCAAAGCATTTGTCCATCTTCTCCTTGGTAAAGAAGATGACGAAACAATCATCTATATACCTGCAGTAGAGTAGCGGTAGGAGGTTGATAACGGGAGCTTCTATTTTAGAAATGGACGCAATGGCGAGACTTGGTGCCAACAGCAGTCCCATCGTCAACCCTCTCATTTGCGCACATTATTTCCCAGACCATCTGAAGATCGGGCAATTTAGCTACTCCTTTAGGAGAGTCATAAGCTGCTGGATGGGCAAGCCATGCATTTTTAGTTTCCTTCATGTACAATAAAAAGTTCAAAGATGGCTTGTATTACGGAGACAATCGATGCGTTGGTGTACAGCGCTGTAACGTCGGAATACTCCATCACGTACGCGCTGTTAGAAGCTTCCGGCTTCCGCATTCAGCTACCTCGTGATCAGGTCGGGTTACTGAGGACGGTTTCCCAAACAACTTCATACCTTTTGTGTTATCGCACTCATGATGGTTTGGAACAGAAACAACGCACAAAAGGTGCCGATGATTTCATAAAAAGAGTTTGGATAATAATGGATGTTTGTGACCATCAAAGTTTCCCACAATGAAATGAAAACATTTACATACTGCAAGATCGCAAAGCGATATAAGGGACAACGAATGTGATAACTACACAAACTTACGGTAACATGAAAGGATAGTAACTATTCTAGCAATAGTTGGTTCTCTCTACTCCTTCAAGATAAAAAGCAGTCCTGAACGGAACGTAGATTTTAGCAGCATCCTCTTAATCGTCTCACCTAACGCTTCCTTGTTGAGAGCTTTTTCTGGGCCTAGAGACTGAGGCTTACCTATTCTGCTGTACTTAGCATTAATACCTACGTACAGCTCAGTGAGCTCTGAAACTGAGTGATATGATACACTCACGGGTAGCATTTCAGTCATGAGCCTTTCGCTTGATTGCGTGCTTTTGCTCGAATTGACCCGTAGAATATAATCCCGACAAGCGACGAGACACTACATGCGAGTGCTATGACTTCGTTAGTACAGAAGGTGTGTGGCCAATTCCCGCAGCAAAACAGGAGGTTCATCTCCTTGATCCACTGGGAATGCACCACCTTGCTTCGCGGTTAACGGTCAAGAGATTCCTCTGTGAGGAATATTCAAAGAATTTTTATGATCCGACTCGACCAGTCGAATTTCATGCAGAAACTTAAATCAGAAGCTCGAAAAATGTGTAAAGTAGTATATTTCATAAAAGTAATGATGTTGAAGCAAAACCGTCATTAATACCACAATCGCTTTTTCTTATTTCTTGATACTAAGTGGTTCCTTAGCGCCTTCGACTTCTTACGCGATGGTGTTTTGAAGATTGAAAGTATTATTCGTAAAATCACATGTCTTCATTATTATGGTGAACACTCAATCCAACTCAATAAAATGTTTATGATGGCGTCACTGCTTAAGTGTGAGCCACAACAAATGCGTTGAGTATGAAGAATTTGACGTTGATCAACGTTTGAAAGATGCTTAAAGCACTCAAATGCAGTGCGTACCCTAGAGGTGACTGAATGAACACCTCACTAATACAGTGACTTGCGCTATTCATCCAGGTTATTCAGGAAGAACTTTTTCCTTCTGGAGGTGGAAGGTTTGGTTTGTGGAGGACGCATCATCGAACTATTTACCCTCTATACATTGCAGGAGACCTGTAGTCACTACTTTACACATGACTCGATATTGCCTTCGCTGATATTTTATTTACCTTTCATTAAACTTAGAACTTTGCTGAATCAAATTTGTGGAATTTCGGTGCCGTCCTTATATCATAAGAGTGTTGATGCCAACACACGATAGGTCGATTATAATGATGCATCACAGCAGGAGACAAGCTATCGAACAGGATTTTAACCCATACCGCCTCTAATGCGCTTCAAAATTCGCTGTTTATTCGCTCATTGCTACAGATTTGTGCGACTTAAGAGTATTTTATTTTCGAATGAAGGCTCAGTTTGACTCCTGTCTTGGTTAATATTCAAATATATTTTTCAAACATATGGATCTACTTTACTTCGCGGAAACACGGCTATTTTCGCAATGCCTCAAATTTGGAGCATCAATTCCATTGAGTCCTCTGAAAAAGGTCTAGGTCATAAGGAAGATGGCCAGTTATCTCCAACACATGAGTTCCATTTTTCTTCTTAGAGAGTATTTCAAGCTATCTACGAGAATATCTAATTCTTCACGACATAAGTGCCGAACTGTCCGTTGGAATTTTCTTATAAAGATTGTTAAAAAGTTTCTCACCAGGACTAGCAAAAAGTTCAGTTCCCGTAACCGTAGAAAAGCGTGGTGGTGAACGTCTCCACTGAGCAGGAAGATTCCATCCGCCAGCATGGCAGCATGAGAGAAAAAAGATTTTCCGAAAGACATTTCACGATTCATGGTCGATATCGGAACCGAAGTTTGATTGTACAACATTTCAAGGCTTACTTAATACTAATAATTAATACATACTTGTTTTCTGCCAATTTTGCTTAAATACAAAGTGGAGTAGCCCGTCTAAAAGAAGTCGCGCAAACCCCAGCTCGTAAATTCGCTTTCGTCGCTGGTTTAGAAAATTTTCTTTCGTTAAGTCAGTGCTCTTTACCTCTTTACCGTTGAGTGTCTTTGAGTGTTCCAATCTCTGTACATAGCGACTCATCACCGGAAAACATTTCCTGAAGTGGTGGCAAAGAGGTAATAGTGGAGGTTTTTAAAATTATTTTGCTGGATTCGCGCCCATTTTTAATGGTTTTAATCTAGTATTCCATTTAGTCTAAGCGCGTGTGGCGCAGTGGTTGGAGGCGCCACTGCGACACACACGTGGAATCGATCCCCGCGCCCATGGCTCACCACGTCTTCCATCCCTCTGGGGTTGGCAAATTGGTACCAGACTTGTCTGGGAGGATAGCAGCACTGGCTCGATACATCGGTAGGCCACCGCGACTCATTGTAATGGCCAGATATGCATTCAATCACCTCCAACGATACTTAATGAAGTCGAATGCATGACGCATCCCTCAGGAATTGATCAACTCCGAGAGCTTTATAGCTTTATTCTATTTACTCTAGAATAATCAAATAGATGAAACTTTATTTACATCGTTCATTTACAGTTTTTGTGCCACTTCATCTAAATGTGTTTTTGTCATAATTTGATTGCCAACTTTCTATGATAACATAGTACTAAGCAGAAGAATGCCTAAAAGTGTCCAAGTGTCTCATTCTGTTTTTAGGAATGTCTTTGGGCGAAACTACTAAACGCAGGTGCTTTTGAGCGCTCGACTTAATGTAGTAGAAACACAGAAAATGTAGAAACAAACATTACGCATCATCATGAATCGACTGTAATCGTGTCATGAATTCTATTTTGCAAATATTGGCGACATTGATCTTTTGAAAAAAGAGAAGAGTGCACGTACTATAGGTCCAATGGTTTTTATCAGAACTGTCAGGTTCACTCCAGGCTTCCACAAAGGCCTTCATATTTATATTCGGCTTGGTGGGCTTGGTGCAGTACATTAGGATTCTTGGTCTACCGTTGATCCTGTAAGTTGCTGGTTGAAAACTAGGTAGCTGCATGAATTTGCTCCAAGGTCTTGCGAATCGAAAATAGCTTCCATAAGTCTAGCACTAAATTGCCCAGCTCAAATGTTGAGAGAGTTGACTGGCCCAACACGGTGTTAAACCAAGGTTTTGAGCTCACCGTTATTTGGCGCTAATACCATTGCACGACCTTTATAAGATTATATACATATATATATATATATATATATTCAGTTGTACAAAAAGATTGATAGAACTAGCTGAGAGACAGGCGAAACGAAGGATCTGTGTGGTGTGGTGGTGAACGCGCTTCTCCCCGGAAAGAACAATACCGCGTTATATATGCAAGAGGGCGGGCAGCACGGTAGTAGTGATGTCTGTCAACACGAGAATGGTGGTAGTTCGATTCCGCTCAAGGCAGGCCAACCAAGCCTCTCGTCCCTCTGGGATTGGGAAATTGGTACCGGACTTGTCTGTGAAGAAGCTCACTCTCTGGAATCCAACTGGCAGCTCTCCATTGCATAGTGCAAAACATCAAACAGATTAGTCCACTTCAGTTACGTACCGCTAAGTATTCGTTATGCTCCGAAAAGCGTTGATAAGAATAGAAAAGCTATGTGTTGATTTTTTTTCTTGTTTAGTGAAGTCACTAACGGCAACTGTCGTCTTGTGGATTCCAAAGGAACTATTCTGAAACAAGTCCAAAATGATTGTGGTCACTTTGGTAGTAAAACTATCTTTCGTGGCATTCCTTATTTCTCTATCAAAGTGAGTTATTGATTTATTTTTAAAAAATAGTCGTTGAGAGAACCAGGATGTTTGTCATGACGTCTCTTTTAGTGCCACAGGCGAGGAAAATGCAGAGGACCAAGGTATTGCACTTTGTTCTTTCGTTATTTTAGCTACCTATTTGAGCGCTTTCTGAGAAATTCCTGATACTAAAACTATTGAAAATATTCACTCAAAGAATCCACTGACCTATTGGAACATTTTTCCAATCTTGAATCTTTAGTTGCCTTTTTCTCACCCCACTCCTCAGTGTAGTTATCGATGTTAAGGTCGCCTGGTTGTCGTAGATAAACACAAAGTCGCAATTTTAGATGTTCTGTTATCAGCAAACTCTACAAATGAGACGGAATCTCGGTTTTCTACCGTAAGCGATGCTACTGAAAGCGGTCCAGTTGAATCTGAGACGAATAGCACAATCGAATTCACTACAACTAGGCCGAAATCCATAATAGTGATCCCACTCAGTCTAGAAAACGATGAGAATTTTGAAGACGTCAGTTTGCGTTCCAAGGACACGTTCTCCGATTTGTTTCAGAAGTCAAAAGAATCGAAAATATCTAGTGTGTCTGCAGTAACTGCGGCTGCAAAACCGTCGGAAAATGGTAGTATTCCAAAGAAAGAAGTGACTGCACCGTCAACACCGAAGGAAGTGCCTATTTTATCTAGTGAAGCGGCAGCTACGGGATTGACAACAACTCGACCGATTCGAGCAGAAACCAACGACGGAAAGATAAGAGATACAATTCAAATCGCTAGAAAAATCGCAAATCTTTTCACTCCAAAGAAAATGAATGAGCAACGAAAGCTGAATCTGGAGCAGGTTCTGATGAAGGTCAGAGGAAATCGCAAGGTTGTTTCACATGATATCGGACCGCCAGGCGATGAGATACCGCTTCCGATCGGATGGAAATTGACGCAAATACGATGAGAAGAACGAAACTACAATGAACAACGTCGCCGTAAACAGGTACCCATTTTGAAAATTTCATAAGTCGCTAATCGCTAATAATCTATCATTCAGTGAAAACTAGCTCCCTAAAAAAACCGGTAAACATGGAGCAATATAGGCAAAAAGGGAAAGAGGATTTTTCCATTTTATGTTTTTTAGCTTCCTTAAAAGTTTTTTTGTTGTTAGCAAGCCATTATCATCTAATATATGCAGATACCATACAGTATGCATTAATCGTGACTCTTTTTCGAAGACGGAAGTCTCCTGTGACACTCACTTTTTATTTACCTTCACATATATGGAAAAATTCGTCCTTATTCATTATTTGAAAATACGATGGTTATTGATCGATGGATCCCATATACTAAGTCCGCTATTCTCTATAGCTGGCTTTTGAGAGTTTTCAGACGTCAAGCGAAGAAATAAAGCATCAGTCGTTTTCTCCGTGCTGATATCATGACAATTTGGTTGACATCTCTTATGCAGGGCCAATAATGTTACATAAAATCGTCTTTACCATAGTTTACAATATCGCACAAAGTCCGTCAGTTGCTTCGGCCGTGTTCGAGCGCTGCCCAATGTTTTCTGAAAAGTCGAGATAGACGAAGAACTTCATTTTTCTAACTGTATTTTCATTATGAAAAATGAACTGTACGAGCAAATTCTCGTTCTTTTAACAGCGGGCTCCATTAGGCTTTCTGCTCATTCCTGAGACCCATACTTTAGCGTTCCGGTTTACAAAACGTACGGTAGGAATAGTCGAAGAGTTAAAAAAGTAGAGAATGGGCAAGTTGTTTTTTACCTTCTTCACTTTATCCTTGATGCTTTTTGAAGCTGTTAAACGTACTCTTTCTCAACTCCAGAGTTTCACCTTGCTGACTCACCTCGAGCCAAGTACACATACAGTTGCAGCCATAGGAGAGATTCATTTCATTGAGCTGAGTTGGCAATCCATCTTTTCAATAGTATCGTCAACCTAAGACTCAATCAAAACCTAACTTCTTCAGATGCATTATGAAAATCCGTTCCGTCTACGTATTTCTTCATATTGTAGCAACCATATCACTAGCAAGCCGATGCTGAAATAGGTGCACCCATCACCTTTCACTTCTATTCCAGTTCTTGCACGACATTTTCAACGCTAGCGAAGTGTAATTTTGACGAGATAACATTCA
This sequence comes from Angiostrongylus cantonensis, assembly GCA_009735665.1. NCBI lineage: Eukaryota > Metazoa > Nematoda > Chromadorea > Rhabditida > Metastrongylidae > Angiostrongylus > Angiostrongylus cantonensis. The sequence continues at coordinate 99,418 of MQTX01000291.1, read as the reverse complement.
CTTTGTTAATCATACTTTCCGAAATAAGATCTACATTATTGTAAAACAACGCAGTCCAGCTGGTTTTCCTTCCTTTGTTTGATTGCCTCGCAATCCTGCAGCTAAAGTGAAAACGAAGGAAGGTGATGTAAATGATGGAATATATACATAACTTATACACTTGAGCGTAGTTTGCGAGCCTTATTAATTTCCATTTTTCAGAGTTTTGCTGGTTTAGCCAGTTGATCCCCAGCAGTCCGAGGTCAGCCTGCTCAAAGTCTGTCCCACGTCGTCACCACCAGAGTCACTCGCTGTCCTTATGAATCAAAGGGATATTTGCCACTATGCGACTAGTTTTATAACAGGATGGCGGGTAATCCTGGAATTGGCTCACTGTTAGCTGGGTTCTCTGATGGCTGCGAAACGTCGGACTCCTTTCCAGCATGGGAGACTCTGCCGGTGGAATGAATCACCCCACTGCGCATCGCAGTATTCGATACCTAGAAACACCTCCCACATACGATGAGGTGGTGAGCCATTGGGTGGATATATGCACATATATATGTATTCTATTATATATGCATTATGTATAAAGGATTCACCGTCCTTTAACTTCATCAAACATCGTAGCATGGTTGGTTGAATATCTGGCCGACACGCTTGCCCGAGGTAGTTTACCGATGCTTCAAGTTATCGCTCGTGTCCTTCCAGAGAAGTTTTGTACCAGTTTACGGGTTCCAGAAGGACGTACACATAACATAAGTTTAGCCAAATTGATATATAATTCTAGAGCAAGAAATATCTTCTTTAAGTACATTGTACATGCTTAAGTACATGCTCCAGTTATTTTTGTAGTGAGCGTGAAGTCACGTTTGCTGAGAGACATAGATTTAACGTGAAATCTCCAAGTTATCAACGAGATGTGTCAGTATTCCAGATAAGGATTAGTTTATAGATCACAGCATCTAAAAACTCACTCCTTAGGCGTAACATCCCATTACCTTAATGAAGTCGAAAAGATGCTTGTGATAAGCCCAATCTGTAGCATTAATGACAACAATGGCAATAGTAAAATTAAAATTAATTAAAATGATAAACTTTTGTATTTGCTATAAAAGCTGATGATGCTCATGTAGATATTTTGTGCCTACTTTCCTCTTATGTCCGAATTATTCATAATGTCTGATTTAACTGTCTAACGTGAGTTCGTTCAGGCCAACGCCATAACTCAATCGAGGATGCTCAGCGTATTCCCTATTTTGTAATGATCTTCCGCGTTTAACCCAATTATTGTGAGATATGAGTGGACAATTTTGCACTTTTGTACTTTTGCATAAAAAATATCGTACTCATTTCCGATATTTTAGCCATATTGATGTTATTCAATTCATCTTGATAAATATAGCTCGAATGTTTGAAAATTTAAAACGGAGTTTAATGAGGTTGGCTATCTGACCTTGTCTACAACTACTTTTATTAAACTCTAAGCAAAACCTGAATGGTGGACCAGCTACACAGTGTAGCATAAAAAATTAAATAAAGGATAAAGCATTCGGCGTTGATACCTAAAGCATGCGCCATGCATTCGGCTTCATTAAGTATCGTTGGAGGTGACTGGATTCATATCTGGCTTTTACAATGACTCGCGGTGGCCTACCTACCGAGCCAGTGCTGCTATCCTCCTAGACAAGTTTGGCACAAATTTGACAACGCTAGAGTGATGGAAGGCTTGACGAGCCATTCGTACTGGGATAGATCCCAAGCGTGTGTGTCGCATCGGGCCTCCTACGACTGCGCAACAAGCGTTCCGCCGTGGACCGTCGAGTGACTCGACCGGGCGCCAGTAAATCCTCCATTTCCTCCTGTTGCGTGCAAGAGCAGCCCAGTGGGTTCTGCTCGCTCTAGGGACTCGTCGAGCATCATATCTTTATTCTAGGCTGCTCGTGAAGAACTCTGACCATCGGATCGGTGGTCTTCCAGCAGTACGTTTGACATACCGAGGAATCCAGTCACTAACGGCTCTTGCCCATCGTTTATCATTTATACGCATTACGTATCCGGCCCACCTTATCTTCGACTGCTTAGCGTATAGAACGGCATCTTTGATTTTTGATCGTTGACGCAGGTCGGAGCTTCCGATCCCATCCCTTACTTGTGTGAAACGGGACACTCCTATCATCGTCCTCTCGACAGCGCGCTCGATAACGCTGAGTGATCTTTCATCCTGTCTACGCAGTGACCAAGTTTCTGACACATGCGTTTTGGCAGGAAGTACCGTTGAGTCGAAAAGTGCGCACGGATTCGAGTGTTCGTTGTTCTCTTCATTGCATCCTCGACGTTCTTGAAAGCTCACCAAACCGCTCGTTTCCTTGTGCTCAGCTCTGGAGCTAAGTCATTTATCATATTGATTTCTCGACCTAGATAGACATAACTGGAGCATTCGAAGATATTCGTTCCGTTGAGCGTGAAAGGAGCAAACGAAACCAATCCGTTCTTCATGAACATCGTTTTCTAGAGATTTAGTCGAAGAACAATCTTTCCACACTCTTTATCAAAGTCCGCAAGCATACGTTCCCTTGGCTAATGTCTTGTGTTATAAGGACGATATCATCAGCAATGCGAAGGTGATGTATCTGCCGACGATCGATTTTCACTCCCATATTATCCCATTCCAATGTTCACATGACGTTCTGGAGGATGGCGATGAATAATTTTGGCGAGATTGCATCGCTTTGTCTAAATCCTCTTTTGGCGACAGCGTTAATATCGTTGTAGAATGGAAAAATTTTGGTTGTTAAAATTTTGTACAGCTCACGAAGATTCTTTATGTACTAAGTAGGGACTCCTTGACTACCAAGGGCTTCCATGACTGCTTCTATCTCAATTGAATCAAAGGCTTTCTGTAAATCGATGAAAGTGAGACAGAGCGGTCTTTTGTACTCTTGCAATGCTTTAATGAGCCTTGTTATCGTGCGAATGTGGTCCATCGTACTAAATCTTTTTCGAAACCTTGCTTACTCACATGGCTGCTCTTCGTCCAGTGTTCTGTTAATCCTGTTTAAGATGACTCGAGTAAAAAGTTTGTAAAAGACTGATAGCAGGAGGATTGGGCGATAGTTGCCGATATCGTGTAGGTCTCCCTTCTTGAACAACAACGCGGTCTTACTGGTCTTCCACTGAGTAGGGACCTTGCATTCAGACAGGTAACGTGAGAAGAGCCGAGCCAGTTTGCGAGGGCTGGCGGAAGGGTTTTCAGATGTTCCGATCTTATCCTGTCGGGACCTTGCGCTGTTCGATTTTTCACCAACGAGATGGCATGTCGGGTTTCGGAAGGGGAACCGGTGGAACAACATATCCATCCTCTTTTATTTTATAAGACGGGAAGTGGACGTGGCTATCGAAGAGATCTGAGTAGTATTAGTGGATGATTTTCTCCATTGTCTTTTTGGACGGTGTTATTGTCCCGTTTGGGCGTCGAAGTGCAATCGTCTTGGTTTTGTAATTGAGAAAGCTTCGGCGGGCATTGTGAATGCTTTTCCCAGCCTCTGCAGCTTCGACCATTACTGCTGCTCTTCTCTCTTTAAGATCTTCTTTTATCGCCTGTCTGCGTTGTGCCGCAAGTTGAGACGTTAGTTCGCGGTTGCCTGCAGATCGTGCGATTCTACGCTGGCGTATTAGCTCGAGAGTTTCCGGACACAGACGTACGTCTCTTGGTGACTTTCGAACTCTCAGCTTTCTTAGCGCTAACGTGAGTGTGTTCGATGAGCCGATCGTATTCCTCGTCGATGTTATCGACAACGGCATCTTCCCAACAGCCGACTAATGTGTTGAATTTGGAATAAGTCCCAATTTGTGGTGGTTCTGAGACTTCGGTTTTTGAATTTAGCTGCTTTTTCTTCTTTTAGCGAGAAATATTATCTTGCACGAAGGAGATGGTGATCTGATCCCGTGTAAAATTTTGGGACAACAACGACACCGGTTAGGCAAACTTCCTATTTACTATGATGTGGTCTATTTCGTTATGGTACTCTCCACTGAGAGATTCCCACGTCCATCGTTGACGGTGAGGCCTCCGGAATTGCGAGTTACCATGGATGGTCTTGGTCGCCATGATAAGCTCAGAGAGCAGCTCACCCTGTTCGTTCCATTCTAATCCGTGGGTTCCAATGTGACGTTCCTCAGACGATCTTCTTGGTCCGATCTTGGCATTGAAATCTCCAATGAGGACCTTGAATAATGTATGGTCTTCTCTGTAGAACTTCTCCAACTCCATGCAAAACACTTCGACTTCTTCGTCATAGTTTGATGCTGGCGCGTAAACGACGAAGATTGTCAAAGCCGGTGTTGATCCACATCGTTTTAATCGTAAACGTCCGATTCGGGTTGTAAGGTGTTCGAATGATTTCGTGGAAATTGTTCGTGGAAAAAGACGTGTTGACGAGAACGACGACACCGCCTACGCCTCTACCGTCGCATGTTCCGAGGAACAGTTCTTCTCCAGTGTCATAGACAGCGTTGAATGGGTGGCGTCGGCTCGTCTCGGCCAGGCCGATGACGTCGTACCTTATCATTCTTGCTTGCGTGAGCAAGTCTTCTATCGAAGACTCGGATGGAAGTGTACGTGCATTGTAGGTACAGATCGTCACCATAGTTGTTGATCCAGGCAGCTTCCATTGGCCCTGAGACTTTAGCAGCCTCTCCGTACTCGTCCTACCCAACGCTGTGAGATTGGGGGCTCCTTCGGGGTCAGAGGAATAAGGCCCGTTTTTTTTACTGTGTTTAGCATTTTTGATACCCACGTATAGCTTGCTGGGCTCTGAACGTGGTTGCTGGTTATACTCACGGGTAGCTTACTAGGCTCTCCTTGAGTGGACATGGAGCTTAATTGTTGGAGGCGACCGTTAACCGCCTCCCATATACTTCCCTGTCACTTGATTGCAGGCTTTTGGCTGAATTGACTCGTAGAATACAATCCGCATAAAGCGAGAACGCACCCACACACGCATGCATGAATACGCTCAGCAAATACAGAAAGTATGTGCCAAATCGGTACAGCAGAAACAGGGAGTCCATCTCCTGGATCCACCTGCGTCTCAGGGAAGCAAAGATCGCTTTTGGTCCGCGGTAAACCCCCTATCCACCACCTGGGGACGCACCACGTAGCCTCGCGACTAACCGGCTAGAGATCCCTCATATGGGGAAGATGCGTGGGGCATGATATTATAAAGAGAACAATGAGCGAAATAAAGCCGGTGCCGCTGACGACCTTTGAACCTAACTCCCTTGTTTTTCTAAATAAGTTTCCTCACGACGTCTATAATGGAGCTGAATAGTTTTGGAATCATGTTACTGCAATTTCGGAGCACACTCTCTACACTGGTGTTGACGACAATTATGAGAGATTCCGAATGAGAGAATGACATTTGATTTCATAACTTTGCGTACTATGCATGGACGAGCCCACATGAAACATCGACCTACTTATTTACAGGTTGTCCATTTATCTATGAGAGGGAGGAAGCTTTACCTCGTATTTTTGGTGCTTCGCTAATGGATTGCGTTATTGTGTGAATGTTGTCCATTTTACTGAAACCCGCTTGTACATCCAGTGACTTGTGTAGCTTTTCTTAGTTCAGTGTTTTGTCAACCTTGGTAAGGGTGATTCTTGATAAAGGTCCGTATAGCATGTCAGAATACAATGACAGGTAATGCGTTGCAACTAATCTTAAGAGCAAACAGTCACGAACTTTGTGATTGATGGCATATTTGGTTTATATAGCAGCCTCATATTGCTGTTAAGTTCATGACCTCATACGGCATGTATTTGAATAACCGACAATGTTCATTAGCCTCTCTAAAATAAATATTATCTGGTTAGCCTGGAAGTAAACAGTGCTCTTAAGCCCTAGCCTTTCAAAATTCCATTGGTTTCAAGATAATAAAAGCTCAAAAAAGCTCTCGGCGTTGATCAATCCCTGAGAGATGAGCCATGCATTCGACTTCATTAAGTTTCGTAGGAGGTGATTGAATTCATATCTGGCCTTTACATTGACTCGCGGTGGCCTGCCAATGTATCGAGCCAGTGCTGCTATCCTCCCAGACAAGTCTGGTACCAATTTGCCGACCTCGGAGGGATGGAAGGCTTGGTGGGCCATGGGCGCGGGGATCGATAATTCAAGATAATAGAAACAATAATGCATACCTTTTTATAACTAAGAAGAACTTAGAGATAATGCGATCGTTGATCGCCACACTAGACGTGACGAATATTTCGCAGCTATTGGGACTTTTGTTAGAACATTTTCCATCTGGCTAGTACATTGCCGATTCAGCGTGTTTTTTTTTCGTTTTCGTGAAGTTGCTTTCGTTTTGCAAGGTCGTGCCAATTCTTTCCCAGATCGTCACCGTAGTAGGTGTTATTTGAAATTTCCTTGTCTTTTACATAGCTGTCCTTCTAGATGAAAATATGGAAAACAATCTCAGTTTGTGTAGTTTGGTTTTCGTTAGCAGTAGTCAGCTCTATATCAAGGTTTACTAGTCAGAAATTCTTTTCAAGACAGCGAACCAAAGAAACCAGTAACAAATGAAGTGTGCAACAAGAAGTATTCAAGTGATTATTTGCTTAAACGTTTTTGAAAGGGTAAAGCGTATACCACTCTAGTGTAACCGAAAGCCCTTCGTTTCGTTCATTGCTTCTATTATCCTTTTCTAAATGGATGGTTTTTAATACTGGTGGATATCAGAGGGTTAAATTATCATCATTATAATCATCAATGTAGTTTGATTTCAGCTCATTCGACCAGAAGGAACTGAGGATCTGGATTATTACTTATGAAGTCTTTAGCGTGTTTAATACTGAGAGCTGTTCTCCTCTAGATTTCAAGCCATTTACTTCGAACAAAAACTCCAGATAGACTTCTTTGTCTTTGTTTTTTAATAGCTTTAGAATGACTTATAAATAGTTCGCGACTACATGTTTAAAATTTTGCATAAAATCAATTCAAAATTTTTGTAGTAAGGGTAAAATGAAGCCGTTATGTCTCTGTTGTGACTAGAAGATCCATATATCCATGCTCCATAAATAAGACAAAAGAAATACACTGGATGCCCATCTAATTAAACGCTTCTTTATTTATTTTTGATAGTCCCAGCTTCAAGATGATTGCAAACAGATTTAGGCCTGGATTTTTTCCTAATCAAAAATATATCCCTCATTGTCGTTTTCGTTCCAGTGCACCTTTTTTTCTAAGCAACTCAGTTCCCATTATGACGGCGTCCTGATGCGATAGATAGGGCTTCCTATTCCTCTGTTTAATATTCCATGAATAATAATTGAAATGAATATGTAAATGAGCACGATCCAGACGGCTGAGTATACTACTCATTTATGTCGATCATCACATCGTGTGCTACTCTTGCGCCAGTTCACGTTGATCGGCGATCATCGACGGAATTACTCCGTTAATTATTCGGATGTTCTGGCAAAGTATGACTTGAATGAATTGAATATTTTACACCACCATGGCTTTATGATCGGTGGGGCGGTGTGATTGATGTGCTTATTTGGCTAGTTGACGACCTCTGGCTTTTGTCCGGCAGCAATAGTGCAACGGTAATTACTGCCGCCGTGATAGAAATGCGTCATCAGCCTCGGAACGCTTCTCATCAATAACCGTAACCCTTTTCAGGAATTTTTGCAGTGCAATAATTATCCCTTATTTTGTGCCAAATATGATACTATTTTTCCACTATATCGAAGGTAAGGACTTTTGTAGACAACAAGCTTTAATAATTCTTCGTATTCTTGTTGAGCAAACGCGAGGTGTTATTATTATTCTTTATTCACAAATAAGCTGACGTTTCGGAGGACTTCGCCTTCTTCAGAGCCTGGAAAGGTCAAGTTGACAGCAATCTACTCTGTCAAACGCCTCCATAACCAAACAAAGAAAACGCTAAACCAAGATTTCAACCACAATGAACACAACTTTGCGCACCCACCGCTTTCTATGAGGCTTCCACTGAGCACGTTCAGGAATGGAAGCCAGTTTTCTTTCGGTTTTTCTCGGGTAAACTTGATATACTCTGACTGTTCATTTAACAACTCGAAACATTTGTCTATTTTATCTTGTGTTGAGCAAAGGACAAAACAGTCATCTATATATCTACAGTGGAGTAGTGGCCCGAGATCGCTCACTGGTGCTTCCCCCTTAGACATAAAAACAATGGCAAGACTTGGTGCCAGTCGCTGTCCCATTGCCAACCCTCTTATTTGAGGGTAGTAATTTCCGGACCATCTGAAGATTGAGCAGTTCAAGCATTCTTTTAAGAGTGCTATAAACTGCTCTATTTTAAAGCCATACATGTTTAATTCTCCTTCGTGCTGTGTAAGGAGTTCGAATATGGCTTGCATTGCGGAGTCATTCGACACGTTTGTAGAAAAGGCGGTAACGTCGAATGACTCCATCACGTACGCACTGCTGGGCTGCGCAGTACGCAAACGATCCAGAAATATTTGGGTGTTTGTAAGATGGACTGGAATGTGTTTGAACAACTGGTTAAATATTAAGGTTAAAAACCATGTTATCCTATCCGTTGGCCTGTCTACACAGCTAATGATCGGTCTAACCTTAAACAATGATGGGTTGGTAGACGCTAGGTCATCGCCGGATACTAACTTATGGGTTTTTATAAGTAAGTACAAGACGGGACATGTTGGTAAGTCAACTTTAAGTTGAGAGATAATTGATGGTTGTAAACCAGCAGCCCTTGCCATTTTGGCCCATTCGTGGTTCAATTTTCGGTATTTACTTTTGAACTCCTTCTCAGATGATGGCCGATAAAGTGAAGCATCTTCAAGATGCTTTTTCGTTATGTCTACATCTAACTGATGGGGAATTACAACAAACTCTCCACCCTTATCACTAACGGACAGTCTTATGTTTTGTGACCTAATCAGCTCTTGTACCTCTCGTGTGCCGCGTTTTTGAATTACTTGATCAATGCCGAGGTTAATAGAAAGTCGGTCGTGGAAGTTACAAGCTTTAATATTTTTTGTAACCATTAAAGTAATCTCCGACAAAATAGAACCTTTTACACCGAACATCCCACATTATATCCCCATTCAAAAATTTCCGTTCTTGGATGCTTCTTTACACAGAGCATAATAATCTCTGTGCTCGACCATGAATCCGTGCTAGGAAGCATAAAGATGGGCTAGAAATCGTCTTCGATAAGAAAGAATCCTGTTGGCAGCGTTAGTAATCACATTTCTGGAAGACGTTATAGTCTGCATTGGGAAAACCTTACTGATTTTCTTCCTTTATTTAATCGAATGTTTGGCTCTTTAAAGGATCTTAGAAAGTTCTTAATCTTAAAACTTATTTAAGCAGATCCAAAAGCTTCCTTGAAAAAAAACCAGGAGAAGTATACTTTTCTTCGGTTTCGTAGTATACCTTTCTTTTTATAAATGCGAGGAGGAGATGGTTAAATGTAGGTCGGATACGTCGAAACACGCTTTCGCGCACTTAATGACTTGTTTGACCTTTGCCAGTTAAATCTATTATTTTGAGCGGTTATGATAGATTTATGCACAAATAACAAAATGCTTAACAGCTCAACGACTGATCTCACGTTCTTCATGTTACAGAGGATAGTTGCACTCAGGCAAAGTTGGGCTGAGTTACGCCTAGAAAACCGTTGATAGAAGTGCGTTGTTCTAAACATTTTTAGATGCTATGCAGCAATCGGAATCTGATTGTCATTATGTATTGTGAATGATTCACGAAAGTGGTCCTGTAAGGAAAACCATGAAATTCAATAGAGATGAACATTGGTGAAGTAACGCTTTTTTTTCCAAGTTCCATTTATTTATTCCAGTTAAAATTTCATGTTGAAGTAAATGGAACTGCAATAGGTCAGTGTCGTATTCGATCTTATGCGGAAGGCGTAGTAAATCGTTGATGGCCTTGTCGTGCGCGCACTTCACCACTCATATTCGACATTCTCTCTATCCACACTACCACTCCATGATTACACGAAGTAAACAATAGCTGAATTACTCGGTAATCCGTTGTGGTGGAACAATGAACGATGAGGATCAAAATGGTTAGGGAATTATATGTATGGATACAGACGATGACGACCTCATTAATCCGCGAAAAATTGATATAGAAAGAAACGGAAACCGTTTTCATGACTTACTCCGTATATTCGAAGATTCTTGAAGATCAGCTTCAGAAGCGATAATAGCTGTAGCGAAAATAAACTTGAGTTTTTTGAAGATTCTCTAAAACTGACATAAGTAGGAGTGATGGGCGTCGCGTGGAATATGCTCACGGATTATCAGCTTATGATTGAAACTGTCCATGTTATTCATCTCATGTTTCGTTTACGGTAATCCTATCATCAAACTAACCAGCAAAATGAGTAATAAATAGCGGAGGAAGAATGGACCCAAACAACTACCTTCATCGTTCCACACACACACATCAATTCTGGGATTTTCTTGACAATTACGATCATAATTCTTCACAGTTCTATTCTTACTATTCTTATTTTTTCTTACTTTATCGTCTACCGTATACAATCGCTTTAAAGTGATCTTACACACTTCAATATCTCCAATTTCAATATCTGTATAACCTCGAAATCTTAACATTTTTCATCGCTTCACTTAGAATGAGTAATCTATAGCGCTTAAATTTCATAAGAATTTTTCATTTCGTGCGGATTAACTGTTGTAGGTTAAGATTTTTAAAAAATGGTCCTAAACGATATGGGCTAAAAATGGGAAATGTTACGGTTGACGGTCGATACGCTATGAATACGATACGAGTACATTTGTTTGAATTGCGAAACGGAATGAAACCAAAAGTGGTTTATTTTAGAAAACTAAAAAAAACTCCACAATCCGTTTCGTTAATTTTTGCTCAGTCGAGCCAAATCAAAGACTCGCAGAACCTCTAGTCCATCACTGTTTTTATCTATGTGTCGTACCGTACAGTTGCTGAATCTCCCATTCACACGATTGTATTCATTGCTACTGTGGCGCCCCAAAAAAAAACCACAAAGCTCATAATAAAGTTTACTAAGTGATATAAACATCATTGTCATTTGCGATTTGTTTGCTGCAACAAAGTACAGATTTGTTTGGTGTTGTTACCTTTTAATACCAAGGACACACAGAGCTTCGATACTTATAATGTGATAATTGTATTCATTTTCGACTAACGTCTCGATGTCTTCGTCTTCCTCGGAGCCGATGATCAGAGTCGATGGTCCACGCTTGTTATTCGTCTCGACGTGGCAGCTCCGCTCTCGTGTTCAGTCAGGCCTTTCTCAGAGGGCCATCTCCTCGAACTTCCGTTTAGTGGAAAAAAGTGCTAAAAATTGATTTTTTTTCTTATTTTGAATCTAATGCGTCTGAAATAGAAGGAGTTAAAGCTGGAATGAAGGTACACAATTAGCAGAAATTTACCTTTAAAAATTAATGTAACGTGTTGAAAAGTGAGGTCATTGACATCAATTTTCTTATCAGTTTTCTAAATTCCTCTGTACCTTCTTATTAACTTGTCAAATTTCTGGTAACCAATGGTAACGTCGTGATAAGTTCGGCATAAGAACACTGGAAACTGTGAGTGATGACTTCAAACTCAGCAAAGGTTCGAACTCCGTTTAAGCTTAGAACTGATGAATAGACTAACGCTGTTTGTTTATTTACTTGTTCTCTACATTTAGCGTGTAATCTTTAACTATACGAGCCATTCTTTCAAACGTCATCTGCTACGGTAACAGTGGTCAGTTGACCGACGAGGAATTCCGTGGTGATGTGTCAGTTTGAATTGACTTGTCCTTGCGCTATCATTCATTCATCAATCCTTATGTTAACGGAGGATCTCTGCCACCTGCACTGTTCGAATTCATTCTGCCCTATTTGCTCGGTGAAAAAAAAACCACGACTTCAAATTATTGAAAAAAGGCCTGGAATATAACAATAGGAAAAAGTACCATTTAGTGAAGAGTGGTAAATGACGCAGAAACAAAAAAAAAGATCAGAGCAAATTGAAAAATGATGGTAAATTTGAGTTCGCTGTGAGCAATACACAAAATAAAAAATTGACATAATTCCATTGAAAGAACTCTAACTGAAGGATTATCAAGAAATTTTTCTAGGAAACATGGATTTTATCAAAGGAAAAGAAAAGAAAAGATTCGTTTGGTTCTGGTACCTTGAATCTGGCTGATTGAGTGGCAAGAAAGAATCTTAAAAGGATAAAGGATAAAGGATAAAGCTCTCGGCGTTGATCAATCCCTGAGGAATGCGCCATGCATTCGACTTCATTAAGTATCGTTGGAGGTGTTTGAATGCATATCTGGCCTTTGCAATGCCTCGCGGTGGCCCGCCGATGTATCCAGCCAGTGCTGCTATCCTCCCAGACAAGTCTGGTACCAATTAGCCGACCCCGGAGGATTGGAAGGCTTGGCGGGCCATGGGCGCAGGAATCGATTTCATGTGCGCGTCGCAGTGGCGCCTCCAACCACTGCGCCACACGCGCCCTTAGAAAGAATCTTATGCTCCTTTTATTTGTTTTCTCTCATTCACCAAAGTTTTACCACCTCCTGCTGCACAAGAATCAGTGCACATTATGAATGAGTTAACTTCATTACTGTGAGTCTTGCACAATTCCGTGCTCCTTTCCATCTCATTCAATGGATTCAAATATAATCGATAAAATTGCTTGATCGAGATGTTGGCGTTGATGAATTCCACTCAGTTATTTATGAAGCGACTTCAGTCCGGGCTAGTTGCGTGTTCTGCGTGTATTCCATACTATGAACTCCGCCCATTGCGATGATGCTCAGTGGTTGCCACGCCCACCGGAGGCAAAGGTCATTACACGGCGTTTGAATTGTCTGCTCTCACAATGCCTACAGATCAATCCACTAAGCTGATACCTCAAAAACTTCGCAGGAACGAACGCGAACGAAAGCGAGTCGATCAGGTCAGCTCTCATTGTTGTCTTGTTGTTGTTGCTGTTGTTGTTGTTGTTGTTGTCGTCGTTTCTTCATATCTTTTCATTTTTTATTTTTGTGCAAAACATTGATGTTCACCATACCAGAACTACCGGCGAAAAAAAGAAACTAGAGACATAAGAAAGTGCCCAGGTAGAAAAGCGCTTCCAATGAAGAAAAAAAGTTTAGGTGATTAGATTCCAAACAATCGAGTAACTGATCTTGTACTTCACCACATAAATAGGTGTGCTGAACATTTACGGCGTTGTTGGCAAAAAGTTTTCCTTTCAATTCTCGGTATTTGTTTAAGTAAGAAAAATACGTGAAATGGATTTTTTAGGTCCAGTTATAAGGTGTAGGAAGCTGTTACGGTAGAATAACATTAGCTAAAACGTTTAAAAAGATTTAAGAAGCTCTGTACAAAAAACAATAAACTTTCCTTAGAAGTTAATTCCATTTTAATAGTGCGAAATAAATCTAGTGCTTTCCACAATGACAGAAAAGTAGACATGCAACAAGGATTGGCTCTATGGTTTCCTTAGCAGCTCTTCTCAGATCATCAAACTTTCCTTGCAAAACATTTAGCTAGAAGTAGTTGCTTTTCCAGTTTCCAGCAGTTCTTTTTTCAACGGGGAGGAGATGTTCAGACAAATATCCTACTACCTATCAATAGATATCAATACCTGTAGAGTCAACAGTCGTTCTTTTTGAGAAGCCAGTACGTTTTCTTCAGTCAAGAGCCGCATGGGTACACCATACATTTTGTATGATAATTTTTACCTTTACCGTTTTCAAAGAGGTTGCCCATAATAATGGTCATCTTGGCGAGTTTTAGCTTTGCCGTTACAGCTACCTGTATCTTATCGGATCCTCATGGGCAAACATGGGGATTATATCCTGGAGAATTGGAGATGACACAAGTTCGCCTCCTGTGCACTTCCCACTTCTTTGAACCGTAGAATCCACGGGTGACAGTCGACCACTCGAAAACTTGTAACACTGGCTTTCCAAAAAAAGCAAAAAAAATTCTTAAGATGTTTTTTCAGTCGTATCATCTCTCATCCCTCTTTTTCAAGTATCCTTCTCGCCAATCATCTCACTGTAACTTCTTATAGGTGAATCAGGGTTTCAATCAGCTTCGACTACGTGTACCGCGACCACATGGCTCAAAACATAAGCTGTCTAAAGTGGAAACACTTCGTGAAGCCGCACGTTACATTGAACAGCTCCATGCACTTCTTCAACAAAGCAACTACACATCGCCAAGCCAACAGCAGCAGCGAATGCTCGTTCAACAACAATCCTACTACAGTAGTACTTCGACCGATGTTTCACCGTACTACCCATCACAAGTGAAATCGGACTTCTCACCGGCATCATCGTATTACAGTGATTCGTCGTTTGAAGAACAAAAATACTCTCAGTTCATGCGTTGAACATAAAAAAAGCTACTGAAACAAAGATGTCTTTGAGGTTTTTATTCTTTTAGTTTTTGTATTTTTGTTTTATTTATTTGTCATTTTTACAGTCAAACTCAATCGGGTTTCTCCCTTTATGTTCTCTGGCTGCCCATCATGATCTATTAAGTTATTTGCTTGATTTTAATTATTGAATATACGTGTAATTGTTTACAATTTTAATAAAGTACTATTTGAATAAGTTTAAAGTTGTTCACAAAAAATAGCCTACGATAGGTCGAATCATACAAGGAAATAGAAAAAGAAAATAGAAGAATGGAATTAGGAGTTTACTGGCAGTTTTTTTTGCCTCCATCTTTTATAAGTTCCTCTTCATCTCCATATAAGATTATGAGTGTATGACTCTATTTCGCCGCGGTTCCATTCCACCACCAGAAAAATTTTGTACGATGATTAGGCTAAATTTCTACCTTTTACTTGGTCCTTGTCACTGAACTAAATGCCATTCAACTGTTTGCTTAGCAAATAAGTCAATTATTTGTTACAACAACAACTTATCGACCCAAGCTTATCTTTTGTTCCTTGATTTGAATATTTTCTACTGTTGGTTATGCAAGATTATAAATGACTAAAATGAATCCATACAAGACATGAAAGCTTTCTTGACATTTATTCACGAAAAATTTGTTCGGTCGTTGTGTTCGCTAGGAGGTGGGAGCAGAAGTGGACAGAGATGAGCAGCACTGATGAGCGAACACGAAGGGAGCCGGCCTTTTGAAATGTAACGATTTCAAGTAAATGTTGTCACACATCGAGCAATCGTGTTCGAAATTCGAAAAGGGATGTTTCACTTCATGTGTGAGAGAGATGCGGTAGGTTTTTTCTCCTTCGAATGGGGTTTGTGTGGCTTTCGAGGCCCCCAATTACGTTCACGTTTTTTTCTAGCGTGACATTCTGCGGCAATGGTTCATCCTGCTGCCCTTTGCACGCCTTGTTCGACAAGGGGCTACAGAAAGAAAATACGACAATGAAACGAACAATCGATGAAAAAAGAGGATAGACAAACGACAATCTGTTATGGACGTTATGAATCTGCTTCTGATTCTGGAACCATCGATTGGAAGTGGATAAAAAGAAAAAAGTGGTGAATCGTCCGCGTACAGACGACCATCAGACAAGCTGCTCAGTTTAATCATTCACTGGGTTGATGATGGTTCTCGCCTAATAGTCTGAGCATTGGCAATATTTTCACGTAAGTGATATCTTGTTGACTACCCACGGGTTTTTAAATTTTTCTTAAGGTTACAAGAAAGTCGCTCTCTGATCACTGTGATCATCACAAGGTCACTGACTTTTCTGGACTGACGGAGATTGACCGATGTACGAGTTTCTTAGATTTCTTTCTGAACTGCGGAGATTCCTAAACCCTTTGCATTTGAAGATGTGCTTCTATACGAAAATTACAAGAATCCGCTTTAGCACTAGCCACCCTACTGGGCACTAACGATCCTAATTCCAGTTCAGTACCCATTAAGAACTTGTTGCCTTAGTGAAGTATGAGCGAAGATTCTTAAAGCTTATGATGACATAGTATAATAGCCAATAAAAGTGACCAATTGTAATTTCTTATTACTTTTCCTCGAAGCAAATTGTAACTTCTATTGCTCTGGATGCTGACATTCATGCTTTATTCTAGTTTCTTTTTTCTCATTCTTTATTCTCATTCATTCTACCAAGCTTTTGTAGTATTTCATACATAAATGTTTGTACTCTTCGTCTGGCTTTTTCTCCTTCAATGTGAGACAGAAGCATGCACAGTTTTCAAAAGGATTTCTTAACACACAAGTACTGAAAAGTTAAGAAACGTAACTAAGTAAATCTAAAAAGTGAGTATAAGTAAGTATTGTATAGTAAGTATTGAGTCCTTAGAATAAACGTTACATTCAGCCGACCTACTGCGATAAAAAGGATAAAGAAGGATAAAACTTTCTTTTCTTGCAATGTTTTTCACCCTATCTTCCTGTCTGTCTGCTGACTTTATCTCCGCGCTCGGTGAAAGTTTCAGTCTTTTGAAGTGATTGTTAGCAACACCGTGCTTATTACCAGTATTGATCGACTGCTTGCTTAATTTAGGCCACCCGAGATGTTCATATATGAATAAATACTATAATATTGTGTACTCTATTAAGCAACGTTGATCAATGAATCGGTACGATGGCAGGCAGATGGATATACATGACCCTCGATGAGTAATCCGAGATCACCTTGCAGTAAAGAGCATTCCACTAATCCCGTATTCGCGACCACCGCATTTACATAAGTCATTCGTGGATTGGGAAAAATGCTTGATGTCATTCTCAAGAGGAACAGATCCATGTAAACACCTTCACTAAACACGAATAGTCCTTCAGAACTTTATGTGACACATGTCAAAGATATAACATGTATGCCTTATTCGGTGTTGGTGATGGCGTAATTTGCAATTGCGTCATCTATCGCGCCCCACCGTAATCCATTTAATCATATCATGTAGTTTGTCTGACCTGTAGAATCGATGTCGACGGATTAACCGGATTAAATCTTGGCTTGCTACTGATGGTGTGAGTAGTAACGATGCAATAGAAAACTGTAAAAAGACTTCTAAAAGGGATATTCACCAAGGGTAAGGAGTATTGAGCTATGCGATCGGAAATGCACGAAATACGAAAGAAAGTATAGAGACTGGAACAATTTAAACTGATCAGAAAATTCTGAAAAGTGGTCTTGCAAATGGTTGAAGTCTTGAATAAAAGACTAAAGAGCGATAGAAACGTTAGAAAACTGTGAATAGCTCAATTTTAAGAAGTAGAAGTTGTATGAATAAAAAACAGATGAAAGGATTGAAAAGACTGTAAAAAGAAAAACGTTGAGAAAAAGTTTAAAAAAAAAGATTTGGATGAACAATTATACCAGGGCTTTTCATTGTGTTCAAGAAATTTGGTATCGCTTCACGTGTGTGACGGATAGTATACTGACGTTTTCACTTACATATTAAAATAAACGGAGTATAATAACTTGGCGGGAGCATATGGCGCAATGTTCGGAGGAGCGCCGCAACACACACGTGGAACCGATCCACGTGTCCATGGACCGCCTTGCCTTCCATTCCTGCGGGGTCGGAAGATTGGTACCAGACTTGTACATGGGAGGGTAAGAGGATAACAGCACTGACTCGATACATCGGTATGCCATCGCGAGTCACTGTAAAGGCCAGATATGCATTAAATCGCCTCTACCGATGCTTGAAGAAGGGGAATGTATGGCGCAATCCTGATGGATTGATCAATGCAAAGCTTTATCCTTTTATTTGTCTATTATAATAGCTTGACAAATAAGAAAGAAATTAAAAGCATACTTGTAAATTTATGTAAGGATCGTCTCATTCTTCACGGAAGTGCATACAATCGGAAAACAGTTGTGAAAAAGAGAAGTCGACGAAACGTTAGCTCATCAGAGCAAAAATTGTCTCATGCGACTTCGTGCCAGCCGTTGAAGACTATTGGTAAGAGTTGCGAAAATTCTTCATTAATGCCGAGGTTAAATTGAAAGTTTATATTTTTTTATTATAAGGTAAAAATATTTCGCAAGTCTCAAGTTGAAACTGGTTACGTAGTGGGATTGTTATGCGTAAGGCGAAGCGTATAACAACTAAGAATTCTTTAATCCTTGCCTACTAGCATGGACACTATAGTGTACATTTTCTATTCAGCATGTTACAGAACCTCTTTTACCCCACTGTGTTTAGTCTTTCGATAGCTAATCGGGGGCATATTAAATCAGTAGAAGTGAGGAGGAAAAAACCGTTATCTATGATTTACAAGAAGCCTTGGTCCGAAAATGCTCATTGGTCGATGTGTTGACTAAAATCTAACTCTCACTTCATTTTAATCAGTGTAGTTAAAGTGCGGGTATAGAAAACATTGAGATAGAGTCAACATTGGATGGGAAATACTTCGAAGCTCCGACAGCATTTCATTTGCAACATGGACCATAGCAGAATAGGAAATAGTAGCGTGCGCAGCATTCGTAACCATAGAAGAATAAAGCAAAGTCTCTTCTAGAAGTCTGTCCTATTCATAATCCCGAAGCGGTTTACTTACGGGAAAACTGGTTTTTATTGTTAAGAAACCGGAGAGTCTTCTGCGGGCGAAGAGTTGTTCTTGTTCTAATCGGAAAGCCACGCTGAACGGAGCCCTTCCTTTATGGTCAACTAAGAAAAGTACTACCGTTTTGAAGTCCTTTTTATAATAAATATTTCGCGGTAACACACACAAAGACAAGACTTCTTAAGAAATCTTTCCATGTGATTCTCATTTACTAGTTTTTATACATAGACCTTAAAATGCTTCGATACATAATATCATCTCTGATGTAACTTGTAAGCTATGATCAAGCTTCAGCTATGTTTATAACAATTTGCTATGGAACACAAAGATTGTTATCTGGCGAAAAGCAAGTAGAACAAAAGTAATTTTATAAAAGCTGTATCTTGAAATAAATAGAAATTGTTATAATCTTGCTGAGATATGTACAAAACTCTAGACCGTTGGTGTCTGTGATGGAGGCGGAACATCACCTTTTCTAAAGTCTAACGCGCTCACCACACCACCATACGGGTTCCATTGTTGGTCGCACATTATAACACTTGAGGTAACAGACGAGATTTCTGACAATACTTTGCAGTTACCAGTAAAATACTATTGGAAAAGGCGTGGGGTGTCTTTCTCCGGTTAAATGTCTCATTAATCCCGTTTGTGGTGAGTCCTGAAGTCATAGACTATGAAAGATCTAGCCGTCTGGATAAACCACGCGTATAACGATTTAGGTTATCGTGTTGTGAATTCTGACCGTTGGTAGCCCTCATTTAGAGAAAGGTCTTTATCTTAGATCAGAAAATCGTTTCCATTACAGGGAATGAGTGTCAGTGGGTCTGATGTGCAGTTTTTGGTCTTGTTCTGTATGCCTGTATGTCAACTAAGATGATTTATATGAACCACTTACCGACAACAGGTGCAACACCGGAAGAAGGCTGACCTCGATTTAACGGCGCCTGTCTCGACCTCATGTATTCATCATACTTCTGACGAATCATCGATCATGTAGAAAAACCTTTTCATGACGGCGACTCAACTGACTTCAGTACCGACTACACTTATGAAGAGAAAAACATTTCGTAATTATCTAATTTTTTTCTTTGTAGTAGTTTTTTATAAGTCGCATGAGAAATAAGATTGAATGGTGTCATGGAATATGATCGACCTGCTTTTCTTTTAGACAGAGAAAGGATGATTCTTTCAGTGAAATAGTTGGATTAATTCCGATTTCATGAAGGCGATAACTTCACCTGAACAAGGCAGCCGTTTTTCTCCAATTTCTCGCCATGGCACGCAATTGTACCGCGATGGACGGCGCCGAATTTCTGCCCTTTACGGGCTTACTTGTTTTTTGAAATTAAACAACACTTTCTTGATAACCAAAAACTTTGAGGGTTGTAAACACGACTGGATTCTAGAGGACGTTCTGCTATGTCGTTCCATGGCTATCAGTGATATTTATGACCCTATTTACTATGTGTTGCTACGGCCCGTAATATAGAAACATTGTTTTCAGCATCTGAAGCAGTTGTCCAACTTGTGCTTCATTATTTTAGCTCCTTTTCGCATAGGCACATTTTTACAATTATTTTAAGTTACTGTAGCAACTACAACTACAATTGAAATAGTGGTTGGTTACCAGTTAGATATCTGACTACTGAACTTATTTGGGAAAGGATATTTTGTGTGTTTTTAAGTGTAAAATAGAACTTTTCTCGAACAACACCGATAGAACATCTGTGTTGTTGAAGTTATCGGCCGAGTACAAAAAGTGTAGAAAAACCGTTCTATATTATGCTAAAACAAATCACTGGGAAGAAAATGAAACGTATGGGGGTCATATCGGTCCCTCCGGGAAGTTCAAACTTACCTCCCGTAATGGCAATTCGCCGCAAGAGTGTTAATCAAATGAACACTTCCTTCAATAAAATCAAATACTGTTGGTACAGAATTTATTATCATAGAGCTTACCCTGTTTAAAATTTTATAAAGCACTTGCGTAACACTTTAGGCTAAACGCATTTTGTCTTTGTCACCTGGACTCCATTTCAGTGACATTTCACCTTACAAATTAGTGGCTATGATATCGGTTTAATGACTACTGATATTGGTTAACGATTTAATATTAGTGAAGTGCCTACTTTAATGATTTTTTTGTGTTTATTCTAAAAAGAGCCTGTAAAATGTGCTTAGGGCTTACATTAATTGAATATCAATAAGTTCTTAACATAAGCAGCGGTTTCATGGGCACAGAACAACTAAAAACCCTTACCTAAAATCAAATGCTTACAGGTCAGCTTTTCTACGGTCGTGTTATTATAGTCCAAATGCAGAAATTCCTGCAGTAGTATCCTTCGAAAGTTCTATAACGACGAATTTATAATCCAGTTAATAGAAGCTTGATCCTATGAGCTGTTACAAGATGTACCAGCAATTTGATGTTGTTTAAAAGTGTTAATATCTTCCAGTTTTATCTCGTTAAGCCAAATATTTGAGCCCTTTCATATCGAAACAAGTTTTTCACCTTCACCTATTCTCCACGCACTCTAACCCTGAGCACTGTACTGCCCACCTACTAGGAGATCACTGATTGTTGACGTAAACATGATAGTGAATGTGTTTTCTCGTCCTCATTTTTACCCCTTTTTTTATGATGTTGTATACCACAGTTATGGTATTAGTAGTTTAGTAGACGTTCCCTAGCTGATGAAATGATTTACGATAGAAAGGTTTTCTTGTCCTCTTCATCTAAGAGAGCTCAGTGATAGTTCGGTGAGGGTTGAAGGCGCTAGTGAGCACACTTAATTGGTTGCCACGAAAAAGGCGTACCGCTGTAAGAGGCTTCATCTGGCGATCGCCATCCCATCCTGTATTACCTTTGATGAGAACATAATCGACTGTAATTGACCCATAATGCACTTGAGAGAGGCAAAGAGACGCGATGAAAGCTGTCGGCATCGTCGGATTCTTAACGGTTTACATGACAACGCCGAAGAGAATTCGTCAAGTGCCGTCAGATTCCGATTTTCGACTACATTAAAATTTCAACTGTTTATCTAAAAGAAATTCCTGTAAGCAAGATTACTAAAAATAAAAAACTCTAAGGCTATCATTATTTCAAGCTAAACCCTGATTGTTAAAAGAGGGTGAAATTCATTATGATCAACCACTCATAGTTCTATCTAATTCATCTCCATAAATAAGGAACTGTTAAAAAAATTCGGCAACTGAGAATTTCTGTCAAAAAAAACTAGGGATATATTTTTTGTTTGAGTCTGTATTCATAATAGAGATTTGATGCCAGAAAATCATAACAGGAGAGCATGAAAATAAGCAGACAACAGAATGAACCAGTGACACAGCTCTCCAATTCTTTGTAGTTAACCTAATAACATGCTTTCTGTGCTTTCTGTGAAATGATACGTAAATAGATCTATTCATGTTTACCTCTAGCCCCAGATGTAAGACGTCTAGCGAATGGTCAGGCTTGATGGCGTTACGCACTGCTGGCCATGATTGTCGACGTTCGCACAACACTTCCGGAACTCTCTTATTTTGCGTATCTCGTATAGAGCTAACGATTCCGATTCCGATTCCAGGTGCAGATCTAATTTGTTCGGTACAATATGGTCATTCAAGACTAAGACAAACTAATTGCCGACTAATTTCAGCGGCGTTCAACGCAATCGCGTCGAGTTGATTACGCTAACGCATGAATACGTCGATGTGGTTACGGTGCTGTTACGCAACGACAGCAATCAAACTGATCGTAAAATTATAACTGTTCCCGGTACTGAGCGCCACTGATAATGACCAATTTGGGCGTGAAATATGCGAACGTATGCTTTTCTTAGATTATTAAGTCAACGCAAGTTTGCTTTAATACATTTATTCGTCTAAGGTTTTGGAGTCCTCGCCTTCTCCAGAGCCGCATTGATCCGAATCAGGTGTCCATAACCGATAGTAGAGATGTAAGTCTTCATCATCGCATCAAGTAGAATCATCCGAAGTGGAGCACCATTCGAATTATTGGAAGTATTAAAAGCGCTCGAATTAAAAGCATCGATGCTTCGCCGTCCCACATGAACATAAGTTAGGATTCTACTAGTTCGAATCTCTTAACACTAAAATTCTGGACAGAGCAAGCTTGCCGATTGGGCGTCCTAGGTACATCGGTACCTTATGTACTTAGTTGCTCTTTTACAGATAACGTGCATATCTAAATTTTTTATTTACTCATTTATTCATTCTTTCTGATTTTTGGACGCTTGATGATCTCTGCCTATATGTTTTGTCCTTTCCATCATTTCTTATATTCGCCACTTCGCTCTGGTGCAACCGTAACCCCGAGATGATTTGGTTAGTGTGTGAGTTCGGAACGGCATGAATGATCTATCTACTTTACTCGCTACCATGCTGATCCTATACTTAACATGGTTTCTCCTAGAATTCTGAAACAGTCACACTAGGTCGTTTTTTTTTAATTTGGATCAACTTTGTCTTTCCTTTTTTTATTTTCTTTATCAGTTTTCTTTTCGTTTGTCTTTGTTTTTGTTTCTTTTTTCGTCAGTTTGTTCTTGTGTGAGCAAACTGTGCAATCTGGATGAGCAGTAATAAATCTTTATCTCTCTTTTGCTTGAAGAAAAGATTAGGTAAAAGCAGTGTTACTGTAATAACAGGCTGTTAGGAAGTACCTTATAACAAATTCTCTTTTATCATATGGGATTGAAGTGAAGTGATTTATTGACGATGTGATGAGTCCTTACTTGATCTTATAATAAAATGTAAAACAATTTCCTCACAAGAGTTATTGGTGGAAAGGTCTTCACACATATTTCGTATCGGACTTAAGCATAATATCAAAGTTCGTATCGAAATTCTATAATAACAACCTCGTGTCTGCTTATTGAAATAAAACATCGAATTATCAATCAATGCCGAGGTTAAGAAAAAGTCGGTCTTGCAAATATCGAAGTTGCTTCCTATTTTTTTCTGTCTTCCTTTTTACGTGGTCCAACATTAAATATATTGCACTGATTCCAAAACTCCTTGCATTCCTTTCGTCTCGTCAGCAACGGTGTCCTTCGAATTTGTCTGTGGGTTGAGTTACTTATTGAAAATGTTTTACTTTTCTTTACTAGTGTTGTCAAATTTTGGTGGAGTGGATTCTCTCTGTCATAATGAGACAACCGTGCCTGGGCGTTTCTAAGACTTAGGAAGCGAAATGAGCCTCTCGGACGAGTTTGATACCTATTCTCCCGACACCACAGGAATACGAAACTCGTCCACATGGGGTGAGGATAGAACCAGAACCATATGTATGTTGAACAGCATCGTTCCTAGTGCATTACCCATACACCATGCTGAGTATAAGTACTTGGTAGTTTAAATCCATACAATCATTTCTGTGTTAAAACCATTCTGCTTCGCTTAAAGTGTATCTGTATGCGTGTGTTATTTATTCATTTGTATATGTATGGTCATGTGTTTACATGTGGCCATTTGCTTGTGTTACATGTGTGGTATGTCAGTACGTCCAACATGTATGTATGTTTGTGCACTCCAGAATCTTCACTGCGACACTGGAATGAACTCGAATGAAGCTCGGCAACACATAACATATCGAATACGGTATGCATTGGCAACTGGTCGTAATCGTGAGGAATTGGTCGTAAAGCATATTCGATCACTGCAATTATTCTTCAATGGGAGAAATTTATCGCTGCTTACGTTATATTAATTGCTATGGATATAACATAAACATATGCCTCATATACAGAAATAATCAACAATTCTAATCTCCGTACGTTAAACAAGGCCATAACTTGAATGAACATGCAACACTACAGACGGAGCTTTTGAGAGAATTTAGGTGCTTCTAGACTGTTTAATGGCTTCCATGATTTGTTCTGTCCTCCATATAAATTTCTAAGATTCTACCACTATCTTAAAACACGCCTATCTGATTACGATAAGGTAAAATGATATAATTTGACTGGATATACGAAGATGAACGTGGGAAAGGAATAAAAGACAAATCTAAAAGACGTTGATTAGTCCCTCAAGGAAGCGCCATCCGTTCGATTCCACTGCCAGAAACTATACTTATGCATTTGCATATACTTTTAGGTCCTGCCGATACATTAAGTCAGTGGCTAAATCTTCTGAGACAAATCCGATATCAGTTTGCCAATCCCAGAACGACGGAGTGCTTGGGTAGGCCGAGGTGTAGATCGAACCAACGAGAATCTGTGTATTGCAGAGCACCTCTAACCACTGTATTACGAGAGCAGATAAACTAGTATTTGATGTAATTCTAAGTGGTTATTGATTATGTTTAACAAATTTTTTTTATATGATTCCACTCAACACTACTTTATACCACTTTCAGCACATTCACGTACTCATGGACTCATGGAGAAAAAAATTAAAGCACTGATGTTATAGAATGGTCTCCTATGAATATGAGCTCAAAACTCCCACAAAAACCAGGAACTCCTCCATTTTTTAGTACGGTAGCCGCTGTGTATAGTCTAGATACGGTTAACTGGCACTTGGTGACCGTCTCACACACAAACTAAACTGTAAACTGCTAGCCGATCATTTGGTTGATTGAATCGCGAACATCAATCGATCAAAATCACTGAGGTCAGTGCACATGAAGAATGATCGGATGAGCGCTCATTCCATCGGTTCCTCGATTCACACGTGCCTCCAACATCGGAAGCCGAGAGAGGGGAGGATGTATGGTTTTCAAGGATATTGCTGTTGACTGTTAACATCGGTCAACCTCTATGCGGCAAACTCTAATTATGATGAAAACAAATCCTGCACGAGATTAGGTGAAAACTGGTAATCAAGGTTTGGCTACAGTCGAAAAGCACCGGTAATAGTAATTTAAGTTTATTTGTAAATTTTAAGGACACTAGTGTGTATTTTTATTCATATGATTACTACTGCGCTGTATTGCACCGCTGCTCATCCACAGTACACTGCACAAAACGATGTTTCTAGGTGTCGAACTATGGTGTGTAGCTTAAATTGGTTAACCGACAAAGTAAGCGGAGCTGAAAGAAATCTCAGGATTTCTAACGAGGTGTAGAAAGAAGTATAAATAATCTCTATATTCGTGGAGGTCTTGTAAGAGGCTTAGTTGTGATGCTAAATCGCTCCGATCCGTAACAGCATAACCTAGTTATTTTGATGAAACTTTAAATCGAAAAGAAGACTTGTTTCGCTTAGCGGAATAATCTTCAATTTAATGCTTTGCTACATTCTGTAACATTGTTTCTGATAATGGGTCAATTATTTCGTCGAATATATGATTATATCGTAATTGTTAGCTCTAAACAATACTTAGACACTTGGACGGCCCGTCCTCACTAGTTGTGCGGGCGCCAGCACAATCCACATCTTTATCTGTTTTGGAGACTTTCTTGTTGAGCCATTGTGGTTCCCTGAAATCCCGACGTCAGCCTGGCCAAAGTCTGCCCGAGCTTTGAAAAAACCTTTCAAAATACACGAGACCCATTGAATCTGTAAAAAAAAACATTTGAGAAAAAACAAAATTTGGTTAACAATTTTATACATGCTGAAAGGAAGCACGAAATTCTTCTTGATAATCTATCCTTTTCTTGGTTTTTTTGATTCGCGTCAAAGAAAAAGTGTACTTCTTGCGGATTTTCAGTATTCTTTCGGTAGTTGTGATCGAGCCCACAGAAGAGGATTCTTAGAATATTCATCTCGCACGCACTTCACATACTTTAATCGTCAAGTGAACGACTTAATCGTAAATGTATCGCCACCATCTGCTATTACATAACTAATGCGACAGAATGTTGACTGTGTGGCGAAGAATTACGGTCATTCTGCGGCTGACGCACAGCAAACAGTATGCGATCAACACCTAGCTAGCTGATCCGCATGCATGACTACACACAGCGATCCACAATCACTAAAAGACACCTGAGGAGGAAGAACAGAAAAGAAGAAGCGGAAACGTTTGCGAGAATATGAATAGGTCACAGAAAAAATGGCAAAAGATCGATAGAACTAGCTGAGAGACAGGCGAAACGAAGGACACGCATGGTGTGGTGGTGAGCGCGTTACTCCCCGGAAAGGACAATAGTGCGTTCGTTTCCCACCATAGACACCTGCGGTCCAGAGTTTTGCAAATATCTTAGCTTCATTAAAGTTAAATTTCGCAATATACTCTCCCATTAAAAAGAGTAGGCAGTAAACAAAACGGTTAAGATCTTCTGAAAGATGTTGACGATATTTACACCGTGATTTTGCCACAATTTGAAGACCAGATCATTTTTTTCCATTGAATTCGTTAAACACCGTTCTGTAAAACATAGAAAGATAGAAATACCCACTTTCACTAGAGGTAGACAGAGCCTCTTCCGAATTGGTTCGGCATTTACTGCATTGCGAATCGCATACCGCCAACATCACTGCGAACCCGGTTCAAATTCACGATTAGTACTTTTCCTTGAATAAGGTGGAGAACATAGAAGAACACGATTAAAAATATCACTTATTCTTATATTGTGCCGACTTGAATAAGGTAGCCCATCGTTCACTGCAAACCATTGGTGTGATAGGTTGATGAACCACGTTATGATTTCGCAGCAATTCACATCATTCAAGACTGCTATTGTAAGGCATACGTTTCACCTAATCATTCCCTCCTTTCATTATTTCAAGAAAGCGACATTGAAAAAGTTAACGAACAATGTCCCAACTTTTGTTTACCGGCTATTCTTTTTTTAATGCAGGGAATTCTGTGAAATACAAACTTATGGATGATGAGATATAAACAAAACTCGGAACCTCAGCTGGGTTTCGACCCCACACTTAGTAAATACTGCGTCAGCACTTGTTTAGGTCGTTGAACTCATCGCTGATCCTCAAAAAATTGTTAAAAAAAGATTAGCGATGTGTCAACCAATGTGTAGACATGGAAGACAATTTTTTCTTCATCAGTGCCACGAACCTGTTTGTGGTTAAATAGTGGTACGTTGATTTCACGGCATATTTTTCAGAATTGCTTTATTCCACTTTTATGGTTTAAGCTTTCGCAGTTTATTAATTTTTATTTCCCACTCTTTCATGACCAATCTTCACATCTACTGTGCGGATCTCGACTTTTCTCGTAGTCGATTTTTTTCCATTTATCCATCACTCACGAAGGTTTCCAAGTTCTCTCACGTGGATTAGATTTCTGCCTGACCATTGTCGTCTTTACGAACTTCGTCGAATAGTGTCAATTCGTTTCCATTCTTGTTAAAGTCTAGGAATAGTTGTGCTAGAGCATTTCTTCGTGAATTTCAGGGAGTGAGCTGGGCATAAAGTGCTCGGGTATCATTTTTCCGATTCCGGAATGATGAGAGGTTTGGTGGCTCCAGAAGGGGTTAAACCAGCGCCATTCTTGTGACGAACGGCATCGCTACCACGTCGCCTTTTGCAATTCATTAAACAGTTTATAAATTACCAACGCGTGATACCTGTGTTTGGCATTGTCGGTAATCCATTAAATACTGGAAGCTAAAAGCGCAAACTTATCTCAGAAGAAGATTTTAACTTATTATATAAAGAGAACCAATGAACATATTGCATATTAAACTGAAAAGAACTCGAAAATTTTCTTTGTTTTCTACTTTTTGATCAACGCCGATCAATACCCATCCAATCTCCGCTTTAGCACTTCTAATTCTGTGTGCATGCAGTGTGTCCTGATTGAGTGCTCACAATTAGCCGAGCGTTGAATCGTAGGCGGCTCTTTTTTGAGGTATTCTCTCTTTACCATCTGTTGCGCAATCAGAAACATACGCTGATGACTCCTTTATATCGCCATGTCAGTGCTGCACAGAAGCGGACCCAGAAATCCGCTACCACTTTTAGTGGACCTAGAAGAGGACACCACCTTCCCGTAGTTAGAAACTCTGAAGCGCATTTGTGAGGTGAAGGTCGGCTCGCATTATCAGGAACTTAGAAAAAGACGAATAAGTGTGAAGTCCACTTTAGTGTGAAGGAACTCTCGAACGTTTGCACGAAGACGGTGATCTGTTGGCATCGTCAAAAGCTCCGAAGTGAATCAGTGCCAGACTATCTACTTATATGGTCAAAATCTTCGAAGCAGTTTCGGAAATCGTTGGCGTGTTCGAATTCTCAAAAACTTCAGTGCGAATTTGGAAGCCAACAGAGCGGTTTTGTTATCGGGAAATCTGAAGAGAATTGAGAAGCCGTGTGGCTGTTCTTCTGGCCGAAGAAACGGTGACCTCACTTTGCATGGGATTTGCTCGATGATTGTCTTCTCAAAATCGTAGGTTACCGCAGTGATTGAAACGAACGCCGTTGACCTTACGTTGTTATGGCCGACAAGCGAAACGTGCACATTAGCACCGAGACAAATGCACCCAAACGCTGCATATGGTCAGCGGCGATATTTTGTTCAATCGCTGTAATTTCTCTAAAAACAGCTGAACAAAACGGGGATTCGACAAAAGCAGAGTCACGTACATACAGTTCTTAGGCTGAACAGATTTCGAAATCTTTGTTGACAAAGATTTTTAGGACTTAGTTATTCTTGTTCCATTTAACGAAGTTCTTCATGAGCAGGACTATAATTGTTTGAAGCTTAAGCTTTAAAGGGCAACCATTTTTGCCCAAACGTGCACGGAAACTAATGCAATTCATAGCAGATGTGTTGGTGCTTTCCTATGCTACAAAGAATTAAGATAAATGTCTTTCTTGATTTATTAATCAAGCAGATGTCATATAATGAGTGATACTGATATCACAAGAAATGAACGATGAAGGAATCTTGGGGTGAATTTTCATACCATGAGAGACTTTCACGCAGGTCGCGAATGTTCTACGCTAGGTTATAAAAAGCTTGTAGAAATATGAAAAAAAATGACGACGCAAATTAAGTTACTTAAAAATTTTCCACTTTTTTAACGAAAAGTCTTTCCTTAAGAGGCATGGGAAGCGTCGTTCGAAGGGAAAAAAATGCGTCAGACGAGCTTATGAGGTCATTATACGGAACCGGAATTGACACTTCCAGCTGGGAAACACCACCACTGAACAATTGAGAAGTGGCACTGCCGTCAATGAAGTGCAGTCGTTCGAACGAGATGTCGAAGTGTCCAGGCAGGGAATTTCTTGTGATTGACAATGAAAGTCGTTTTGTATCACTTTGATGTTGTAGTTCGTCGATGAGAACGTATATAACTTTTATCGAGCTGAGTCAGTGATTCGCATACTGCCTTAATCATACAGTAGGTAGCGCGGCAAGGCAATGTCATCACAAAGGCGCCGTAATTGCAGCTAGTTGAAGCGCGTAAGTCTTTTGCGCAAGAGGAAACCGTAAGGACACCGCAATCACGCAAAGCGACGTCGCTCATCGATGGCATCATCACCTACCAGTCACATATGTTCATCTTTTATGCGACGTCTATCTCTAAGGTCGTGCTTGCAGTGAAGTGAAGTGAAGTGACCAGAATCAGGTTTTTTTCGAGAGTTTTTCAAACTAAGAAAAAATTCACACAAAAGACTTAGATTCACGCTTTTAAAAAAAGCTCGAACCCTTCATTCGTCGTAGATTTCTCTTGTTGTGTTCCTATTGGCATAAATTCAAAGCGTAGGACGAGTTCGTCTAAGTTATTTGGTTTGTTTTCTAACGCAATAAAGATTACCTCCTCATTTCTAGAAAATGATAGCTTGTCTTCTATTAGTTCCGCCTTTGTTCACTTGGGACTACTACGATTTTATTAAGGTCAATTGTGTATTGTTTGATTAGAGCTATCTTTTTTCTATCAATATCCAGAAGTTTCTAACAAGGTAATAGCGTTACCAGCTAGGAGACAACTATGTAAATTTGGCGAACTGGTTACCATGCCTGTTTAAGCAGACAGTAAAATTTGTAAGGACAAGAACTAGAAAACTCTGTTAGTCAAACAATGGGCTCCAAAATGAGAAGTGAAACACGAGAAATCCATATAACGCTTGTTGTGTGAGTCGCGCGTGGAGGAAGGCTAAGGTAGAATTAACCATAATTATTTAGAATTCATAAGCAGTAGTCAATTTGATTTACACTAACAACTTTGTGCATTGCTGTGACGAATAAATAATTCATAGTACATGCAAGGCCGTCTAGGATTGAACCAACAATGTGCATCACGCACCTAAACCGTCTTCTCTAAAGTTTTGGGTCTCATGGTTCGTTCTGAAATAATTTGTGAAACTATTACATATGAAATCTACTGTTCTTCATCATACTATTAACTTCGACGTGACCAGTAGCAAGCCTACTTGATGTAAGCTAATGTGATAGGTGTGACTTTAGAGGCGATGTGAAACTCGACCACGTCATTAGCCAAAGAATAAGAGGGTTCTGGTTCGTAGGAATAGCTCTCCATCTCTGCTGTAGTGATTGACATACAGCTTCCGTATATGCATAGATAGATCCATGCATATGTAAATATGTGCGTGTTCTTGTGTAGGATGTCGTATTCTGCTTGCTGTCGATTCCTGCAGTAGTTTCAGTTATAAGATCTTTGAGAGCTAGATGAGAAGAAGAAGAATGAGATTCGCATCAAACAAACAGCCTTCATAATCTACTTTTTCAAAACCGAACCAGCTATCTGGGAATAGATTCCTGTACTACAGCACCCAGACAGTTATTCTTCAGCAACCTATAAGAAATGCAATAGAAAAACAAAAAGAAAATCTACACGGTAATAGAGACCGATCTTGTTTTCCTAGAAAGAGCAGAACCCATTGAGCCGGTTTGGTTCGTGGTATAAGCAATTGAAAAATTTTACAGTACCAAATGAAATCTTCAAGATGAGACCACATGGAATACACTTAGATTCACCTACTGCTCTTGGTTATTGAATTTAACAATAAAAGTATGGTTTAGGAAATAGCTTAGCTTTGTTCGTCGAACAGGATTTCAACGAAGCATTTGCTAAAAGTGACACTGAGGTAAGATGAAAAACACTGCAGAATTTTAATCCACTCCAATCAATGAGCATATTTTACATGTGGACAAATTTTTGCTATTTTATTCACCAGCTCTATACATTTTTTCATAGGTAAGGGGGACTAAACTTTTATTGTGGTTGTTTTATTGGTTGCAATAGATTTCAACGATGGTGAAATGGTGGCCATCGTTTCGGATGTGTCAGACACTCTCTTAGGAGAAATCGATATGGTCACTAACTGCACTTATTTTGCCTTCCATTTATTTTGGAAAGATTTTATTTGGAAAAGAGCAGCTCGAACAGTTTTTATAGGTTGGTCTAGAACATATTTCAGAGGATGTGTTAGTTTTTATAGGGTCGAGAAAGGTTCAAACCTTTCAACAGCTCATCGGTCACCCGAACAGGTGCAGTGTGATTCCGCCTACAAGGCCGTGGACGACTCCCAATATTCTGATCGGTAGTTCAGATGATCCGCATCAGTTATTTAATCCTTCTGCACCTCTTATGTAACCTCGTTAGCTGAGAAGCTGTAAGAATGGCAAAAGACGTAATATTTACAGTACTCATAACTGGGTAACAGTATCTGCGACACTTAAGCACTCGAATAGGATCACCGTTCACATGAAATTCTGTCATGGAGAGCATCCGATACGAACTGAAAGAAACATTTGCCGAAGTTCCATGCCACGGTATAGACCTAAACTCTTCTTTCAGTGGAGCCTGATTGCAGCTATGCAAAGTCTGTAGCTAATAAACAAGCCCAAAAATTCAATTTGCTTTTTCAAGTGTGGGATTTATTTTCTCCACATTCGAGTTACCGATTTTCAGCGAAAGTTTCGCGGTCAAAAGACAGTGTTGTTGTCTTGTGTCCTTGCCTTTGTTTCACATGCAAATTACGGACTTAGTTTGAGTCGCCGCAGTCTTTATTCAATGACGATGTGTCAGATTACTGTCGGTTATTGCCCGTCATTTACAGCCTCTTCTATTTGCATAAGTTTGTTGACAGTCAGTCCATTCGCCGACCTTATGAAGAACGAACCACTGTTTAGATTACTTCAAGAAATAGTGCAAACATTTCGGCATTATATAATATCTTTGAGTGCTGGATATTTCCGTTGTGGCTTCAATATGGAAGTTTGGTCAACACTCCAAACAATTATGATGGTTCTTTCAGAAAGCCCTCGCGGCAGTTTGCAGTCTATGCCAGAGATTTTATTAGATTACAAATTTGTATTATACTAAGAATATATATGTACGGTTAGTTCATGATTTAAAAAAAAGTGGCTGATGTGTGCATTTGTTCATCATCTAACTGGTGGTCTTCGACAAAAGTGAATAGCCGAGACTGTCAGTACTGTTGGAAAGTTTTGGTGTCGGCATTTCTTCCATCAAAAAGCAATCAAGGTGAGTATTCAATGAGTAAAGGTGATCACCAGATTTATTGATGCGGCATTACTTTTTCCGTTTTGAGCGGTCGATCTGATCTCAAACGAGGGAACAGTTGTAAACGCGTGCTCTAATTGACTCACTTACCAAAGGCGTTGAGCCGACACGAACTTCATTGCGGCAAGACGGCCGACCTCCCGACCACCAACATTAACAAAGCCATTAACCTGGCGCGTAGAATTTTGGATAGAATGGTCCAGATATAATTATGCTTAATGGCTTTATCTAGTAACGGAATCATTGGAGATTAAAAACCCTTCATCGAGGTAACATTCGCATCTATTCCAAGAAAAAGGAGGGAAAAAGCTTCTGGTCCAAAGTAGTTAGTCCATGGACTTTTAAATTTTTCAAAACATTTGGCTTTTTCGTTATTGACTTCACTGTAATTGGGTTGATTAATTATTTGTCATGTTTGTCCTTCGTTTCTCTTGCTCGGATAGCTTTCTTTGGTGCGACTCTGCCTTAGGTGGTTACACATCCGCCCGTGAGAAAGTGCAGATGCTCGAATGGAGTCTAACTAGTATTGAGTTTCTCTGTTTGATTTTCTCATTAGTTACCTTGCTCTTGAACCTGAACCATCGTGGTCATTGCCATTTAATGTGAAGGACCCACCCCGTTCCAAGCTTCTCTTTGATGAGATCCCTACTCTTTTCTTCCTTTTTTGTTTGTCCTGTTCCTTCTTCGGTACGATAATTTCATAAATAGTGATTCATTTGTTAGCCAGTTTTTCTAACGAAAGACATTCGGACCTTCCGTATCAAGTTTTTAGCATTTTCTTGAAAGGATTCTGTCTTGTATAAACTACTTTCCATTATTTTTAGAATGAGCTTAGTGATCGGATTTTTGTCAGCATCCACTTCTGATTGCTCATCACAGTCTATTCTTTAATTTTTGTGTCCAGCGACGGCTTTTCAGGACATTATCGGTGAAAACGAGACAATTCTAATGTTGGAGCGAATGTCATGCCAAGAATCAATTAAAATTGTCATTTCATGTTAGCATAAATTATCGGCAACACGGAAATGAGCTAGAGAGGACCGTTTCGCACCTGCACTCGCCCGCCCACAGTGCCCGTCGACCACCCCACAGAGTGACCGACGAGCCGGACCGGTGATAGGGAGCGAGCGAGGAGGCCAGCGGAAGACCGCCGACCGGCCGGTAGGGAAGACATCTGCTCACATTACACAACCCCAGACAGAAAATGTGCAGGCAAATTCATGAAGGCATTCCTAAAGTAAATATAAAGTGACAGCTACTTCTATGACGAAAACCTTCTTTGTTTGTTATTTTTATTTGTTATAATAAAAGAACGCTACTGTCGAAATGAAGATTCTTACTCTAATTGTTGAAAGTTGTTCTAGTTAAAATTCACTTAAGAAATAAAAACAACAAAAATGTGCAATTTTTCTTCACATTAAGCGGCTTTCCAAATGAACCGAAATTGTGATCAAGTGGCATCTATAGTGTGAAAGACGGTTGGTTTCGCCTCTTCTCCATAGAAGAATTCCAACGAATCAAACAGACTAGGTAACACTAATGTTGAGGAAAGTTTATTTTATGAGGTTCGAAAAATCTTCAAAAGAGTCAAAAACATAAAGTTCGGCTAAGGATTGGAAAGAAACTTGTCGGTCATTACAGGTTTTGCAATTTCTTTACTGAATACAAAAATTTATTTAAATCTTAGAACATTTTTGGTAAGCTAAAAGAGTTTCAGCGTTTCACCATAAGGAAACGTCGCTTGGAGAGCCTAAAAGGATTTCGATTCTTGACCACAATACTTTTTTTGGAGCACTCGTAAAGTGACGGTGTTAGGGAGTTGTCCAGGTTTCAAAAATGACAATTCACAATTTCTCCTCAGAAGTCGTTAACACTTTGACAAGAGCTTTCAAAATTAGCTGAAATCCAGGTGTACAAACTGCCAGCCCGAGTTAGTCCTTTGGACAGACTTTAGGTTACTTTTTAATTAGAAAACATACCACTTCACTCAAAAATCAGAACTCACTCCATTAATGTGGAGAATATGATTCTGCAAAGTAATGCAAAAAGAAGAAAGCAGTAAATGTATCACTATTTATTTTTTCAATATGATATGTACAAAACCCGTGATCGGCGACGACAAGTGGACAAAAATCTGATGTGAAACGGCGAGATTGGCACGGAAAGCGATTTGCTAGGAAGTAGCTCATAGGAAAGGACGATCACCTGAAACGATCATCGTCAAACAAAAACAGGAAATGGAAAAAATGCCTTCTATGTTGGACTAATAGAAGTGGTTGCCTCTCAATAGACTTTACGCTACGTTTCTGCTGGTAGACGTTGTTACCTCGTAAAAATATATCTCATAGCTTAATCAGAATGGTAAATGTTGTGACCTTTCTGATCAGTGCTGCTTCTCGGATTCTTTTTCTTTGCTTTGTTTTGATAGACACCAGTAGACAAAATCTGTACATAGAAGGAGAATTCATTCGTGGTTTTTATTCAGTGGGACGATCATATGTCAAAACACAAACTTTACAAACACAACGATGCTGAGATATTTGCAAAACACCGGACCGCAGGTGTCTGCAGTGGTGAACGAACGCGCTATTACCTTTTCCGGAGGCTAACGCGTTCACCACCGCACCATGCGGGTCCTTCAATTCGCCTGTCACTCAACTATTTGTATTGATCAGTGTCGTCAGCAATCATACGTCAATGGGATTGATCTGGGGTGCCCATATCGGCATTGAACCCAGCTGAGCTGAGGCTGTAGTTTAAATCAAAAGATTTTAGTAGGCAACACACGAAAAGTAAACATTGTCTTTTGACAAATACTTTATGTGACATTCGCCGGTCAACTCGTATTCCTTTCATAGAAAAATTGCCCGTGGATAAAAATTTGTGTGATTGACGACATCTGAACAAACTTTACCAGTTCATGCCTTATTTAGAAATGCTCATTTGAATGAACCGTATTTCTTTAGTCAAACATCTTTCTTTGGCAATAAGAATAAACTTCTATAACTTTCATAAAGCATAAAAAGAGCTAATAGGCTTTACCTTTTATTTTCTGCCTACTACTATTTTCATGTCAGTTTACTGAGCGAAATACAACCACAACGTTGCTGAGATATTTGCAAAACTCTGGACCGCAGATGTCTATGGTGGGGAACGAACGCGCTATTGTCCTTTCCGGAGAGTAACGCGTTCACCACCACATCATGCGGGTCCTTCGTTTCGCCTGTCTCTCGGCTAGTTCTATCGAAACGAAGAGCTAATAGGTTTGAAATAGAGAGATTTTAGGTTAAGAAAACAAAAAATTTTATTTACTAACAATTCTTTGCATTTCGTTTACTCAAGACATTTCCTTAGCGGGTTGTCAAACTAAAAAATTCAGAGGTAACCCCATCCGATGTTGTATTCAACCATTTGATTTTTGCATAGCTAACCTTTAATACTTTGATCAAAACTAAATTGATTTAGATCAAAAGTTTTAATAAATCTTTTACATGCCGTGTGAATTTTTTAAGATATTCATAGCACCTCAGATCCACCTTTCAATATCTGATGATCTGATATCTGATAAGTCTGATATGCCGACGTATGACAACAGACCTGTATTACATTGGGGTTGTATGGAAGCCGTAGGTGCGCCGTAGATGGAGTTGATCGGGCTGATTTGTTGAGAGTGAGAAGCCGAAGAGCGGCTGGAAGTCGGAAAGTAGATGTCGAACTCCATTTCGGATTGATGATAGAGGGTAGAATTCACCGAGCACGATTGAGCTGCGTAACCTAAAAAAATCTTTTTCAGAAACTGATATTCTGCAAAGTTTCTATAAATCTAACTTTTGAAATCGTAGAAAAACATCCAACTACTTTTTTCTAGGAAATACAGAGGCATTAAAAAGGGTTTCGAAAAAAGGAATGCGGATGGAAAACTAAAAAAGTGCAGTTTTCCATCATTCATAATCTTTCTTAAAGAAATTTTACGGCAGGTTGAAGAAAATCACAGCCTACAGCAATATCAGTAACTTTACAAACTTCAATATCGTTTAAAATTATAATCTAAAGTTGCGGAAAGAGTAAGTAAACTTTATTCAGAGATGTAATTTTCTTAACAAAGTGTGCTGACCAGTTTGATTAACAGGTCCACCATCATGCAGTAGACTCTGCAAGTACTGTATGTACCGTACAGCTTCACGTAGAGTATCAGCTTTTGAAAGCTTTTTATTGATGCCGGCCTTTGGAACACGATTTCGTAGCAGATCAAATCCATGATTTACCTGGAAACATAGTACACTTCATTAGTACACTTCAACATAGCATGGGCAGAAATCTTGCCAGAAGCATTCAGTAGAGGAATTGTTTAAAAGCGGACCCAATACTCAAATATTAAACACTTCATGCTTTGCACGCCACCTGATGTACACGATTACGTTCACGCGCATTCCGCCTTTCCTGATTAGGACGAGGTCCACGTAGTTGAGAAGACATCGCTCAATGAGGTCGACGCACCGTACAATGATCCCCCCCCCCCCCCCCCCCACTCGGCCCCGCCTACAAATAGAGATCTAAAATCAAGATGAAGGAATGTGCCTCAGGATTTCCATCCGCAACTTTGAAACTTTATAAATTGGATAGAGTGGTGATTAGAAGCAATCTGAAATACACTTGTGGTTGCCCTATTCAAGTTTGCGCATTTATATGACCAATCGATCAAGTTCTCCGCAGTTATACCAACCAGAGTTTTCTGGGAGGAGAGAAACACTGGCTCGCTCTAACCAGCTTGTCGCGGCAAAAGCCAAATATGTGTTCAACGTCTACTACCATGCAGGTGAAGTCGAGTGCATTCATGAATTGGACTTCATGAATTGTTCAACGCTAACTTCTTATCCTCATCATTATCCCTTAAGCATAATTTTAAGTTTGTCTACCAAAAAATTAGATTGCCGTTTCCTTCAAGGTATATATTAGCTCGGTCTTGCTTAGCTGCTGGGAAAATTTTTTTGAACTTTTTCTTGTTGCCATATTCCTAATATCGTCCATAATTATCTATAGCTCAACATATCCATATTTAACTTTAATTCATACCATATTTAACTCTCATTAAAAAATTCTGTTCTTAAAAAAAAAGCGTTGTCGTGCATATGGCTAATTTAAATAAGCCAATATAAAAAGCTTTCTTTGCGCTATATATATATATAATATTCAACAAGGTATAAAACAACCGCCTGCATCACCCATAATCCCTTTAATACTCGGGTGACTCGATTAGATCTAGTAAAGTCTTCATTTGGCCTCTCGAATCTCGCATAGGAGCTGCTCAGTGGCTTCACTCATTTAAAGCAAGAAGCAGCAATGAAAATCACTTAATTTTTGACAGATTACTTTTAGAGATTTTCTGCGAATAAAGAGTAAGCTTGATTTGTGTACGGATTGCCTCCTAGAAAGGATATCCCAAAGTAGAACAAGAGGTATTCTTTTTTTTGATGAGCTTACACGATGTTGATAAAAATAAAAGTTCAACGAAAGTCGGTTTCGAAATAGAACAAGAGGTTTCATCATTGTAGGCGACTTCGAACCATCTACTTTAACCATTTCGTTTCCTAGTTTACTGTGAACGGATGTGCATCCAAGAATCCGCGTTCAGGTAAG
The DNA here is from genome assembly GCA_009735665.1 of Angiostrongylus cantonensis. Taxonomy (NCBI): domain Eukaryota; kingdom Metazoa; phylum Nematoda; class Chromadorea; order Rhabditida; family Metastrongylidae; genus Angiostrongylus; species Angiostrongylus cantonensis. The sequence goes on along the minus strand of MQTX01000291.1, from coordinate 60,805 downwards.
TACGCCAAAACATTTGATCAGAAAGGATTCGGATACGGATAGTCTGAGCCAGTCCAGTGCTTTCCAATATGCGGTGTGTCAGTAGAACCAGTTCAGTACCTGGTACCCTATTACATTTTCTTCAAACACCATTTTATACGAAGTTTTTCGAAAAAAAACCTTTTCCAAACTAAATTTGGGTTGATCGGCTGTCCTTACTTAATTGTGAAATAAATAGTTTTCTCGGTTACCTTAATTCGTGATGGACCTGTCTGACTGCAAGACTGAACAAGTATAATGGTATGTTAAACAATAGAAGAAAAAGACTGTGTTGTCGATGGCATTGCACTCTTCTACCTATTCAGTGACGTCGGTATGCAAAGAAAAACTTCATCGATATGACCGGAAGTTGAGCGTATGTGAGCTGGCAGCAAATCTCTACATGAAATCATTGAATCATCTTTTGGAATTTATTAAATATTGAGTAGTGCAATGGTACTTATCCGACTTGAACGCGGATGGCCCAAAGTAGACAAGCACTGGCTGGGTCCTACATGGGGCCTTCAAGACTCAGATGGGGTTTGGAAATTGGGAGCAGACCTTTCTGGGGCGCACTCGCTCCCTCTAATCCACGTAGGAACGCCCTAGCATGGCTGTCTCAGAATTCCAGGATGAATGAATTTGCCCAGCATTCTATGATATTCACCGCTAAAACCAAACGTCTTCCAAGCAGCAGGCGAAACCATAACCAATGAAGTTGTTTTCGGATGATAGAGGTGAAGAAACGAACAGTAGACGAGAAGTGCTAAGTTTAGTGTGATATGTGTGTTGATGGGTTATGCAATGGTAAAGAAATAAATATTGAATACGCAGTCACTTCACATGTATTCTAGCTTTTGTAGTTTATTGTTTACTAAATAAACTTAAAAAATTTCATTAAAGTTCCAATTAGTGGCGAGCTATGTTTACAGCGAACTCCGCATTTCGACGGCACAACATAAAGTGAATATTCCGGTCTCAACATGCGCGTACCAGAGAAAAATTTAGTCAGTTATTGAATTTCGATCTTCCGAAATTGAGTCAATCATGGATTTAAAACTAATAAGATGAGACAGTGTCATTCATTTAATTTCTCGGCGTTGCGTGATTTGGTTGCCGGACAAAGGTTTTCAAACCAGCACCATCGAAATCAGCAGGAGGAAAATCGTAGATCGGAGTCATTTGAGGTGGTGGAAAGTCTAGTTGCCCTTCAAATGCGAGGAATTTAGTCTTATTTCTATTATTAAGTCTGCGACTGCTTTCAGGCAGTGCGGGTTGGTTGAAGAATTCCTCTGGAGTAAGAAAAAAAGTTGTAACTATTGAATAGAGCTTAGCAATTTATTAAGGAAAAATTACTAATGAGAAGACGTGTTATCTTCACTGTCACATCTAACCAGAAAACACAAAGAAATGTTGAGGCTATATTTAGTCTAAGATGATCGCGACTTCTTTCATTCTTCAGTGAAAACGTTCACGTCAATCATTTGGAGATCAGTCAGAGAATCTCGGTGTTTTGCATTCACATATGCTATTTCTTCTACTATACATCTGCTTCTACTCAAAGAATCAGTGAAAGCACTAACAAGAAATCTATATAATGTTGCAACCTACTGGAAAACACGATCTGAACTCAACTCGCATCGATAACGATCTTTTTAAGGATTTATGAACTAGGTGAAAACAAACATCTGTAAAGCATTCCTGTCGGCTGTAGTTCGTTCTCTACTAAATAGTTTGCTGCCGAAGCCCTATGTCTCAGTTGTTAGAAATTGCTTAAATCTACACAGATTTTACTATGATAACAATCGGGTAGGTTAACCCGCTGAGGAATAAGGTTCAGCCTTATTATGACTCTACTCACTTGGATACTTGGACGGCGCATCCTCAGTGGTGGTACGAGCCTCAGCATATTCTCCATTTTCTGGAGTTTTGCTGGTTTAGCCATTGTGTTCTGCCCCAGGTTCCGCCGGATCGGAGCGTGATTTGCCAGCGACTAGTTTAATACCAGGACGTTGGTGGATCCTGGTATTGCTTTACTCTTAGGTGGACCTCCTGAGAGAAACGCCGTACCCCTTCTAAGCTTGGGAGACCCTGCAGGGGGACGAATCTCCCGCTGTACATCGCAGCCAAACACTCAGAAACAACTCCAAGTCACGATTTGGTGGTAAACCGTTGGGAGGACTGTGACTCGTGTTCGAATTACCACTACTTCTGGTTCAATTCGCAAAATTACCAGCACAGTTCTTCTGCTTGGATATTCTTTACAAAGAGAACACAATTTATGGCATTAGTTGCGACGTCACATGGTCAATTCAATCTCATCTGGTAGAGTGTTTGCTCGTAAATACCCATAAAATCTCAGCAGAAATGAAAACACAACAGTGATTTCGAAATTGCCGCTCAAATCGATTCTGCAGCTGCCGTTCAGAATCTGCTATCTATAGGATTATCCTCCGTTCCAAGGTTAAGCGAAAAGCTACGCTCAGCGCTAAACAATCTCGACCCTGGTCAGCCAGTGTGATCCTTCTGCATCGTATTCGTTTAATAAATCAAATGTCTTTATAAACTTTTTGCAGTTTTTAATAACGAACAGGGAAGAATGACTAAGTACAAGTTTATTTAACAAGTAAGCTAGAGAAGAAATACATTCAATCGCACCAGATTAATCACCTTTGTAATCGCTTACATATTACTGGCCTGGGAGACATTAATGAACAATAGAGGTGAAGAAATTCGTCTCATAAATCAAAGCCCTTCATAAACTCTTGGATATTTCGGAAGAAAAAAGAGGGAAATAATTAAGTACAAGTGTATCTAAAAGAGACGTTAGAGAATAGATTTACTTAAGTGCATCAGCTCAATCAGCTTGTAATCGTTCATGTTCAAAGTATACAAATCTAGCCGCGGAGACAGATGAGTGAAAAGCATGGTGAAAAATTCGTCTATCATCATCACAGCAGTAGGAGCATTGCTTTAAAAATGTTGCCTCATAGTGGCATAAAGGTTTCGAATAAGTAAATTAAAGTCCTATCCAACTTTGATACAAGCACCACTTTTTCTTTAATGAAGTTCTGTAACTGACTCATTCTGCATTTTAAAAAAATTCCGGAGAGTCGAGCAGTTTGAAAAACCAGTGATTTTCTCTATCCGGACTTTGCCAAAGCACTTATGATCTTCTGCTGCAGAACGGCACAATTTTACAATATAAAGAAAACGACATCGCTAGGAATTGAAACGTCTGCGGGACTAAGCAGAATTGTGGAGAAAGAACATGCTCGAACACAACAGTAACAGCAAGTGATAGGATGACCGTCATACTTGCAGAATACTTGGACACATTATTCGTCCACATTCACTGGTTTGGCAAGATTCTTTCCTTTCACATCCTTGTGAAAACGTCCATGAATCTGGTAAGGTAAGGTGGAAGAAGAAATGAAAACCGATGGTAAAAGTACGAGGCGAAAAATCAATGCGCGATCAACTGAATTTGCACTTATTTGCTTCTCATCGTTTTTTTTTTTTCAAAGCACATGAAAGAATGATGAGGAAAACGAAAAAAAAGAGAAAAGAAATACCGATCCCGCCAGTTACTTGATAATCCCATACTTTGCCGGCATTAAGAGCTTGAGAGAGCGGTTTGGTCACCGATTCCTCCATCACTACCATCCATTCCGCCATGCGTTTTACTCATCAAACAGCTGCCTTTGAGATGCCGGTCGTAAACGCGCTTCTTAGATGTGTAAAAACGACGTCGAAAAAAAAACCACTCACAAAGTACCATCCGGGTGGTCTGCTTTCCAGCCAAATGCGAGTGAAAAAAAAACGAACCTTGTGATTTGGCCCATGCGCCTCGCCGTCTACCACGTTACGCCGGGAACTCACGGTTTTTCAAGTGAAGCGTTTTCACTTTAGCAAAGACTCTATTGCTTTCAATTAATTTCCTCACTAAAGACATTCACTGAACTAAAATCTTATAAGTAATTACGAAATATGTTCGCTTTTCTGGCTCGATTTCCATACTTATCATTTAAAGAAAAATGTTCTCAATGTCGATCTACCTTATTGATGTGATAATGAGCTGAGGGCCAAGAAAAATCGATGTTTTATAAAATTCTTCTTGCCTCTGAACGTTTTTGTTCCTAGCTGAACTGCCTGGGAAGGGCTCAGTCGGATACATAATAATTGCTCAGTACCTGTGCTAATGATCAGAAAACGCGTTAGCTCGGTTGTCACAAACTCCCAGAGAGAATCGATTAGGACAGCACACAATCAATTCCATAAAAAAGTGAAAGGTTCTCAAGCAACAGTAGTATACACCAGTTAATCTGAAGACATTGGTGGATAACGAAATTGAGAAAAGGAATCGAATAAAATAGGTGCCGGGTGTGCATGTGATGTCGGATTGCTCAAAAGGTTAAGTTTATCTCTTTTAATCTAAATTAAAAACTGCTAAGTCTAGTTAGCGTTAGCTTACTACATGATAGTTTCAGTGAACTCTACTTGAGCTATGTCAGTTGTTAGAAACTTGCCATAACTCGCCATCCATTGTCACTCTTCAGAACGAATGTTCACCAACTCCGATGCAATTTTAGTGAATTCGAGTTAGATTTGATTCAAATAAGCTTAGCGCAGCATTTCATAAATTTCAATACGACGACACCGGAGTTTAACCAACTACCTGTTGTCGAACATAGCTGCCCAAGGAAAAATACTGTCAATAGTCAGTCATGGTAGAGCCAATTCACACTTACTTCAGCTAAATAACTTATGACGAGTTAATGAGAGCTAGTGGGTGCTAAACAACTTGGTGTTAGCTTGTCGGAAATTACCCTAAGCAAGTACTTAGATGGAGAATGGGCGAAATCCCAACACAGAGATGCTCTGAAGTAGTTTTTCGATGGTTGCTTAGATCCTATGCAATAGAAAGTCTGCATACTAACAGCTATATGGTCAACATCTGATCCTCACATATTATTACAATCCTTTTTTTAAAATGATTGTGCTTTGATAGGTAGAAGCTGAAAATGAAGTGAATTAAAGTAAATCTGGTCTTCTGGTCAACACCGAGAAGCTGACCACCTGACGAGAAGCTAACTTATTGTCACGTAAAGGATAAAACGGATAAAGCTGTCGAGGCGGAACAATTTTTGTGTTAGAGCAAGATTATTGATGCTAGTATTGCTAACGGTTCTTCTTTCTTGTCGCTTGTCAGCACTACTTGATGTGCTGCCTTTGCTTGAAAGCTAAGTAACAAAGGATGAAACTCTTCGCTTTGATCAATCCCTGAGAGATGCGCCGTGCACTTGACTTAGTATCGTCGGAGGTGATTGAATGCATTTCCGGCCTTTACAATTACTCGCGGTGGACTACCGATGTATCGAGCCAGTGCACCTATCCTACCAGACAAGCCTGGCACCAATTTGGCGACCCGGACGGGTGGAAGGCTTGCTGGGCTATGGATGCGCGAAACGACTCCACGTGTGTGTCGCAGTGGCGCCTCCAACAACTGCGCCAAGCGCGCACTTTTTCGTCGTATCGTCGTGCTCTATTATCGTCACATACAACACGAATTCTTCTTTACGATTATGTCAAGCATATTTCCTGTCCAAAGCTTAAGCGATGATACTAAATAAAAGTACATCGAGAAATTATGAATGTCGACACTGATTTTGGTCTTTATATCTTAATCCATTTGTCCTCGGAACAAATAAGTAAAGAGGAAATGCGCGCTAAGTAGAACATTTAGAACAGTAGAACGTCTACCCCTTTTTGTTTCTATTCCTTTTAATTTTGGTCACATTCCTTAGAGTTGCCGTTTTAGCCTAGTTCGCACTAGTCACCTTCATATGTTCGTTTTCAGTGTCACCACTTTTTTATCACTTGGTTCCTTCGTCCTTACTGGCATTCCTCCGTTGTTCTCTTTTCTTCGTCTTCGTTCTTTTCCACTTTTATTCTTTTTGTCATTCTGTTCTTTTTTAAGCATATATTTGACTACTTGCTGAGCTTCTCTTTGTCTTTCTTCAACAGATTAAGAAATTATCGTATACTGGGATCATTTACCATAATCCATATCTCTTTGCTTTGCCAAATCCTTAATTAGCTGTATGATTTTTAGGGATTAACAACAAAATTGAGAGCATTGCATCGTTGATCGTCACTAATTTGTAAGTACTCTCGAGCGATAACGATCTCAGTAATCTAAACTGATCCACGAAGAAAGGAGCATAGCCCACACCTGTCCAGCGTGATAACATCGCGGCAGTATTGAAAGGCTACTTAGATGCTCAGATCAGCACCGAATTATAATTCTAATTAGTAAGAATAAAGAAATGGGTTGGAAGATGATATAAAAAAGGAAACGAAGCAAGCACAGAAAATTGGAAGAATTTGAGCACTCGCACACTCTTTGGTTTCTTCAGATTTGCGCTAAATCCTTTCCCAAGGAGATTTCTATGCCACTGAGACGAATTTGGTAGCCTTTTGAGTTGAAAATTTCAGAGTAAAATTTTTGATGCAAGATGTAACGGTGTGAAGCATTATAGAAAGCTCGCCTTAAGTGCAAAAAAGCAATCACATCATTGTGAGGCTTTAGACTAGTGCTATAAGAAAGGTTAAATCATAATGTTTCAGCACAAAAAGAAGAGTGGAAAAGAACGAGTAAAATCAATAAGAGGTTACCATGTGTGGTCCCGAGAACGCCAAACGATTATCGTTGTGAAGTACTCTCTACAGTATGCTTATATCCTAGTTACAAAGTGTTTTGTACAATTTCTCATCCATTCATAAATGTTCCAGGAAAACATACGAATATTCTTGCGAGTGAAGTAACAACATACGGCACAAAGTTCACTTCTGGTCGTCAAACAGCTTTCTGTAGTGCTGCTACTCGTAATGTACAGGCAGCTGCTGCACAGTTCAGCGCTGTTTGTTTGACCAGAGTGATTGCTCGATTACTTAATGCATGTCTTGTTGGTTGTGTTCTGATCAAAGATAATGCCGACCAACCAGTCAAGCACTCTGCTCAGTAAACACTATACGCGGATCGGAAACGCTTTGAGTGAGAAGAGCAATCCAAGGTGAACAGGTTGTGTTTTGACTATTGACCAACAGATGCAACATAAGATTATTCGTTCAAAATTTGCCCAACAATAGCTGACATTCCAGCGATTTTCACCTTCTTCCGGGCTGGGAAACACCAATTTGGTAAGCAATCTACTTAGCTAAATACCTTCACAACCTTAAAAAAGAGTATCAAAGAGTGGGCTTCAATCTAAGGAAGCTTCTTTTAAGCAATCACTCTTTTAATTCGTCGTTTTCTTAATGGACAACACGAGGTTTTCCTTATTTTCTTATTCCTTATTCACAAAGAAACTGATGGTTCAACGGGTTTCACCTATAGCCTGGAAAGATCGAGTTAGCATCAATAGAGTCAGCCAAATACTCCATAACCAAAACAGAAAAATCACAACATCAGATTTCAACAGCACTGAAAACAAAGTAACTCCTTTCCCACTTACGGCTTTCTATGAGTCTTGCACTGAGTATTTCACGTGTAGAGCAGCCGAACAAAATTCACATGAAAGCATAATGTTTCTCTCGCATTAAAATATATTCCTTAATATTGTGTCAGATGACGTGTAACAACGAGCGCTTCCTCGCTGAGGTTTATTATTGGATCCTAGCAATTTATCTAGAATGCTCTAAGAGTTTTGCGCGCTTATGTTCTCCATTCCTGTGCGGGGATGGTGACTCCTACTTCAAAATCTTCTCCATTATGTACATGTTATTTTATGCAAAATGCTTTGATAGGCTTTGCAGGAGATAAGTTTATCTGAAACATCTGATGCTACCCACTACAACATCAGCCACAATCCAGTTGATTAGCTTTTATTCAGATATCAGGTGAATTTACTCGAAAATCCGTGAACTAGTGAAACATGAAACTCAGTGAATCGTTTGCTGTTTGTATATTTGCCTATCTCTAATCCAGTTAGCTGTCAAGTAATTCGACCGAGCAGAAGTAAAGTCTCCATTCATCTTTATCACGCGCCAGAACTACCCCACGGGACCCTATCGCTATAGAGAGATGGCAAAAATCACTTTTTTTTTTAGGACGAAGACCTTTTTTGTGTATTATTTCATGCATAATCTTAAACCAGTTTGATAAACAGCTTTATTCGGCTAACGTTTCGAAGTCTTCGTCTTCATCGGAGCCAGAGATAAGAGTTGGTGGTTCAAAGTCGTTGATCTTCCTGATGTTCGTCTTCGTCTTCGTATTGAATTGGATCCTCTTCAATGGAGAACCATTTTATTATGTTTAACCAGATTTTTGAGCAAAATGTAAATTTCTTGTTTACTATGCAAGATTGAGTTGATAGCCTATCAGGATTGAGAGAGGGTGGATCGACCCATGGCAACTGAATTGTAAGAGTATTAGTTAAAATGCCATATACACACTGTTTTGTTAATACTGACTACAGTCAATAGTATAGCGCTTAAATACAAGAGTAGAAAAAAGTTAAGGTTAGAAGAATAATTAATTCCAGATATTATATAAGCGGACTAACTTTGCTGTATCGTACTCTAAAATTCGGTCAACTCTTCGCAGCATCCGCTTTTGGGACCACCATGATGTACTTGGATGGTTTATTGAAATATTTAATAGAATACGTGGTTGTTTTCTTGTTCAGCAATCTCGAGGTTGGTACACAGCGTACATTTACTTCCATAGAAAAACACACAATACAATAAAGCACAACAGTAGCTGACGTTTCGGCAGTATCGCCTTCTTCAGAGCCTGGGAGGGTATACTGATATACAATTTATTAGGCCAAACACTTCAAAAACACTTACAGTAAGATGAAAAAAACTTTAAGGCAATTACATGATCAACAGCTTTTCGAAAAACTCACCGCTTTTTTTTTAAAAGAACACCTAGATGGCAAACGAAAAGTTAGACAAAGTACCCCACTAGGCACGCATAGGATACAAAAGCATAGCGGAAACGATTTTGAAGTTAAAGTCAATATCCTCGCTCAGGAAACTAGGACACCAACGCGCAAACTTCTAGAGGCTTTTTGGATAAATGCCAAAAATCCGGCAATGAACAGCAGGGAAGAATGCCTAGAGGTTACACTCGACCTGGCCCCGTATCTTCGGATCAATTTCTGATGTGGGGTGGCGCAGTCGTCAACCATATGTGACTATAATCAGCTGTTCTAACCTTCCTCATCGGAAGTCATGTAAAAAAGCGGTGAGTGATTCGAGAAGCTGTTGATCATGTAATTGCCATAGAGTTTTTCGTCTTTTTGTAAGTGTTATTGAAGCGTTTGGCCTAGTAAATTGTATATCAGTATACCCTTACAGGCTCTCAGCTACTGTTGTATTGTATTGTGTGTTTTTCTATGGAAGTAAATGTATGCTATATAACGACCTCACGATTGCTGAACAAGAAAACCACGCATTCATATTCCAATGACGACGTTAATAGAAAGTCGAACCTGGGAGCTGTTACAAGGCTGTGTAGTTATGCGGGCTAAAGGAAATCACCCAAAACTAGATCTTAGATAGCTGGCTACTTCATGCAGTTTTCAATGGAAGTGGTCTTGGACATACATACAATCTGAGAAAAGCCAGAAACGAGAAAAATACTTTAATCGACTGAAATCTCGAGCTAAATAGCGCAGCTTAATCATGTAATAAAGTGAACCGTTGCTGCAGTTTGTACTCTGAGCACAGATTCATCCATCTTGAAGCCAAGATGCAAGTGAAGCTTCGTAGGAAGTCAAAGTAAATTCCAATGCACCATAGTAAACATCTGTCCCATCATCCGAAAGTTAGAAATCTCCGTGTTCATTGACGCATCAAAAAAAGGCCTAGCGTAATTTTTAGAGAAAGTACTGGGAGAAATCTTTGAGCTTTCACTAGACGGAGTTAACATAAAGATGACGATGAAATTTGTTTCAAATTTCGTTCTGCTTGCCACATGTGCTCCATATTTGATTTACGGTGGTTGTGGTATACGAAGGCTGTTATAAGTTGGATTCAATAAAGAACTATGTCATAGCTTCAAAACTGTGAAACAAATCTTCACTCTAAAATTTTTAGGCTCTGTTCCACTTTTGGAAACGTGTTGAATGATGTTAATCAGTTGTTTTGTTCTAAGCAAGTGTTTTAAATCAGGAGGGCTTTTGCAAGGAAGTCGTTCATTTCCTGTTGTTGATTTCGTCGCCACATGTCTGACCCGATTTTGAAGCTCTAAAATTGTCGCCACTTTGATTAAGCACAGAATCGTTTCTTGGCCAGTAATAGGTTTTTTTTTCTTTGGCCGCAGATGTATTTAATGGTGCGCGAAACCGTTGCGATCGGGGCCGTTTTCGCGGCAGGACGCGATGACGCCGTGTACGGTGGCTGTCTTGTGAGGATACCGCCATGTTTGATGTCGCCGTCATTGCGACTCCTTCAGTAGTCATTCGCCTACAAAACAAATGCACACTCAATAGCAAGCGTTGGACGGTGGTCGTAATTACAGGGTGGCAGTAATTTAGATGAATTCGATGGGGTTCTCCTCAAGCGAGAGAAAGACGTTTCTAAAACTGAGTGGAGGTCGACGACATCAGCGCTATTAATATGACGACCAGGAACTCATAACAACTAGGGCTGTTTTTTTTAGTAATCAAAAATCTAGTTAGATGCAAAAGTTTAGTGCTGAATCACTTCAATCAGGTTTGATGAACTGCTGAGGAACTGTGGGACGGCTACGTTACAGACAATTCGAAACGGTGATTTATTAGCACTAAAAAGGAATTGATTTCACTTATGAATACTTGCGAGAATACTTTAGAAGACCTTTTTGGTAAATGAATAAAAGGCTCTCCTTGTAGTAATTTCTACGGACGACTTTTCACCAACCTCGGCATTGATCAAATAATTTTTATATTCTCCTTGATCAAACACGAAGTGTTCTACTGCGTGGTCCGGTAAAGCTCAGATTTCGGCTGATCTCGCCTCCCTCAGGGCGTGGAAAGGCCAAGCTGACTGTAATCTTACAGAAATCTGGTTCTTCTCATTACAAAAAGTCAGTGCGAATAAATAAAAAGTGAAATACTTGGAAGAAAAGTGAATATACCACAATTTACATGCATTTGTATGTCTGACACTTGTCATTCCGTCAGAGAGCGATCACAGATCTTAGTGATAGCTATTTAACTCGATACATATCGTGCTTCCTCATGTGCCATCTTTTATTCTTGTTATCTATCGGAACCCTTAAGGCCACGACATAATAAACTTCTGCCATCTTTTTCTTGACACAGCGCTCATACATTTCTTTCTTATACATCTAGAACATGAACTTACACCTTAATCTTCAAAGTCACACACCATTTCCTATATGGAATAAATGACACTTTCTATACCTTGATATAAAACGGCAAGACTAGTATTCATATCACATTCCTCACATCTTCGTGGCAACCTCCTTATTACATACTAACACACTTACACTGATGCGCGGAGCCGTTCATGTGATAGGAAAACGACACATGAGACGAGAATGGTGGACTGGAGAGGAACCCTGTTTAGTCAAGGAAAAAGTGCAGAACGGCTTTAAGACGTTTGCCTTAATGTGCTTTGTGTTCATATTATCTTATTGCAAATTAATGCATGGTGTAGATCGCGGAACGATACCGATCGTGGAATATATCGCATCTATGAGCAACGGGCCACGGATCTCCCTCAAATGAGGGATCTCGAGCTGGTTAGTCGCGAGGCTACTTGGCGAGTCCCCAGGTGGCGGATAGGGGGTTAATCGGGGACAAAAGCGACCTTTGCTTCTCTCAGACGCAGGTGGATCCAGGAGATGGACTCCCTGTTTCTGCTGCGCCGATTTGGCACATACTTTCTGTATTTGCTAGGCGTATTTATGCATGCGTGTGTGGGTGCGTTCTCGCTTTATGCGGATTGTATTCTACGAGTCAATTCGGCCAAAAGCCTGCAATCAAGTGACAGGGAAGTATATGGGAGGCGGTTAGGAGTCGCCTCCAACAAATAAGCTCCATGTCCACTCTGGGAGAGCCTAGTAAGCTACCCGTGAGTATAACCAGCAACCACGTTCAGAGTCCAGCAAGCTATACGTGGATATCAGATATGCTAAACACAGTAAAAAAGACGGGCCTCATTCCCCTGACCCCGAAAGAGCCTCCAATTTCGCAGCGTTAGGTAGGACGAGTACGGAGAGGCTGCTCCAGACTTGTCTGAGAGGATAGCAGCACTGACTCGATATATCGGCAAGTCACCGCGAGCCATTGCAAAGGCCAGATATGCATTCAATTACCTCCAACGATACTTAATAAAGTCGAATGCATGGCGCATCGCTCAGAGATTGATCAACGCCGAAAGCTTTATCCGTTAGCTTTACGTCTTTTGTAGTGAAGAGCTTCTGAAGAACGATCTACTCCACGCGTGGCCTATACAACTGTGCCGAGCAACTACACGGCTTTTCAAACTTGGTAATTAACACTTGCAAAAGTAGAGTAGAAACAATAACCTGAAAAAAATAATGCACGCACAACGAAGCAAGTTAAACAATACAAAAACGGAATCAATACGCAGAGATAAGGTGGTGAGGAGTGTTATTGGCAGCTAGTGAATAGCTTCCGTAAAAGGATGAAATATGACAGACAACTAATATATAGAAATACATCTACTTTTCGAATAGCAAGAGCTGTAGTCGGGTGATTCTGTGAAAAGATGGACAGAAATGCTTTTGCAGCTGAGAAGAGCGCATTGTATGCCGCCCTGGATACCACGTACATACCAGTCCTGACATGTAAGACTGCGCTTTGACAAGTGGCCATAGCAGTTCATGGTCAGTATAAGGAGTGAATAAATAGAAAGTATTTTAAGATTTTGCTGTGCTCAGTTCTTTGATGTGATAGATGATAGATAAAAGACGTGATGCTCAACGAGTCCCTATAACGAGCAGAACCCGCTGTGTACTATTACTATTGCTCGAGACAGGGAAAAATGGAAGCTTTACTGGCTCCTGCTTGAGTCACTCAACGATAACGGTGATACAGGTGACACGTTATCTTAAGATAGAATAGAATAGATGGATAACGTACAAATAGAACTCGTAATATCCCCTACCTCTTTGAGCTGGTGTGAATGCAACTAGGTATTATCGACTAAACGAAGGCCAATGTTAACAGCATAGGAAAGTTGCATTTCGATATGGAAACTTTGTTCAGTGGGAACTACGTTAGGAAAAACTGTTCTATTACTAACTCGCATGACCTAGTCGATTAGTTGACGCTCTTGCCTGAAGTACCACTTCTCTAAATGGAGGTGAGGTAGTAGCAGTTAAATAGGAGACAGTTTTATGGCGCTCAGCTTGTTTATGGGCCAGTTTCCATGTTGGTGGATTAATTGGGGACACGTTTGTCACGCTTAACCAACGATCTAAGCGTTGAACCTGAGTTAACTGGAAGCGCGTCGAACGTGTGATCGTAAACCTAGGCGAGAAATACAACACCCATGGATTCTAATGATATTATAGCACATCGTTATCCACCTGAAGTCCACATGATATCACGAAAATTCCGCAAAAGTTTATGAGCAGAAAAAGTTCGTAAGAAGAGATACATAGCAGCTACCCAACTTCTTTTGTATTTTTGTAGAGCTATAAATAGACTCCTTGCAGACTTTTTTTTGCTCATAAATAATTTGCGTGCAATCATGTGAACTGTGGGTGGATAACGATGTGTTATGATATCATTAGAATCCATGGGTGTTCTATTTCTCGTCTAGGTTTGCGATCACATGTTCGACGCTTCCAGTTAACTCAGGTTCAACGCTTAGATCGTTTGCTAAGCGCATAAATAACAAAGGCAACACCCAGCACAGTAATCGTATTGCTGTATAAGAGCAACAAGAGTTACAAAGAGTTCTCCTTCGATTGATAAAAAAGCATCTCTACTACTACCTCTGTACACGAACACTTGAGCGGCTGTCTGCTCCACTAATGCGTTCACCAGAACATTTTTCATTCACTTATTTTTAATGAGATCGTTTCCTATGATCGTTGTTTGCGTCAGTACGGTGAGAGATGGGAATATCATCTTCGTTTTCTATTTTTTCTCCCGAAGATTTAACATAGCATTACAACAAGATGTTTTGTCGATCAGATATATTTAAGAAGTTGTTGCTTTTCAAAAGTTTCACCCATTTCAGCCCACTAAGGTATTGTTGGGCGCGTGTGGCGCAGTGATCGGAAGCACCCTGCAATACAAATGGAATCGATTCCCGCATCCATGACCCACCAAGCCTTTCGTCCCTCTGTGGTCGGCAGATTGCATCGGTAGGCCAGAGCAAGTCATTGTAAAGGCCAGATATGCATTCAGCCACCTCGAACGATGCTTGATCAAGTCAGATGCATGGTGCATCCCTAAGAGATTGATCAAATTCGAGAGCGTTATCCTTTATCCTTTAAGACAATGGTCACCAATTTCAACTCTAAAATGACGCACCTTCACATACTGTGTCATTCCCAGCCCATCGTTTCCATACCTTCTTTTCTTTCTTCTTGTCGTTTTTGCTTGTCATGCATGAATTGATAAACAATAAAGCGTTTGGCGTCGAAGCATACATGAGGGATACTCTTGCAGTAGACTTCTTTAAGCATCGTTAGAGGTGGTTGAATGCATATCTGGTCTAAACAGTGACTTGCGGAAGCATCATGAAAGCGCTACTATCCTTCTGGACAAGCCTGGTACCAATTTGCAGATCTGCGGAGCGACGAAAGGTTTGCTGGGTCCGGTGTGCAGAACGCGACCCGTCTGTGTTGCAGGGAACCTCTAACTACTGCTCCACATCTGCTCATTCTGCTGCCTTCATCATGAAAACAGAATATGACCGTGATGATTTATAGACGTGAATTGTAAACCAACAGACAGATAAATGAATATGTGGACAAGTAAAAAGTGACAAATATGGTTCACAGCGACATCTGGCTCATTTTGTTATGTAGATGTAAGACAACATTATCTGGGTGATCATTTGCCACATTCGTGTATTGGTGGTAGAATGGTTAGCATTACAGCCTGACCTGATGATTCTGTGGCGTCGTTGAAAAATTACCAAGTTTACAAAAAATTGAAGAACAACTGAGGAATTAAGGCTAGGATTTTATTAGTGCCATAATTCTGAATTGGGTCATTCACTCAGAGTACTGACAGAAACCCGATGATAAGATAGCTCGTTTGATGACCGTCTATTGGTTGGTGGTGATTATCATTGATAAACTAATGATTAATCTTCTATCGGGCTGCCTACGCTGAACGATAGACAGCTGACGATAACAGGTTCTTAGCTCACAAGACGATTAATTTTGACTCGTTGACTGTGTTCTCCTACGTCGGCTGATCCCGTTCATAATTATTCTTCTTGAGTTTTCTTTTATCATTTTCACTTTGTCCTACAACAGCAATATTTCTGCTTCTGCCACCACTCGTCTTGGCTTTTGCGCTTCTTTTGCTTATCATTCGTTTCCTTTTCCAAACTGTTTTTAAGTTTTCTAGGTTTCAGATTCCTTGCCTTGCTCTTTCTTTCTCATGACAATCTATATTCTTTCACACTTTAGTTGGTGCAAATTTGTATGGCACATAAAAAAAAGACATCAAATCAAAAAACAATGAAAGCAAATACAACAGCTCAGTGGTTATTGATGCCTTTGATTAAGAAGCAAAGACACTAGTTCGACCTTTCGCTGGTGCCCTCTTAAAAACGACGCTTTAACGTCTTCGGTCGACACTTTCCACGATTGCAACCGACTCGACCAGTATTCTGTGGTATTCATGGAGAAGCCGAAATCTTCAAGCAGCAGAGGAACTAATGAGCGAAATGTTTGAAGAACACTGTAGACGATGAATTCCAGGAAAACCAGTCGAGTCTCGCGAAGAGGTGAAAGACTCGGTGAGATAGGGGTAAGGGTTTGAGCCAGACAGTATGTGTATTGCACGCAAGCTCAACCACTGCACTACACGCGCCCTCAAATACTCGTGTAGAGGATGTTCACTATTTCGTCTTCATGTTCTCTTTCAGTTTTCCTAGAGTACTTAGAAGCAGACAACTTATGTTATTTCTGCGGAAGTGGCTGAAAATTAATGAGCAATTTCTTCGTATAATAAGACATCTGCAATTATGAAAACATAAAAAGCGTGGGAAGGGTCACCACTATGGCAGAAACCTCTGTACGTAGGAATCGAGGAAATTGCCAGCTTGCCAAAACATTCGTGTTCTTCTGCCTGAGCTTCTGCGCATTTTGCTCTCTTTAGTGTTGCGAGCTCGATTAGTATTAACTGCAAGCGCTTATCCTGCTACATCGCTGGTGTACTGAAGTTAGTCTTCAATCTCCATATTATCGCCGTTCACTTTTCAGCTTCGATATTTTGTTAATATCGTATTGTTTCCTACAGCATACAGCGTTGGTCTTTGATCATTCCATGAGAGGGACGTCATGAATTCGCCTCCACTAAGCATCGCAGAAATTTCTAATTGCATATTCGGCTTATCCAATGATTTGCGAGAGTAACCGACGTATCATATTAGTGTTTTTATGCTCTCAGACAAATTCGGTAACGATTTAGCGACTTCGGAGTAACGTGCTTTGCCTAAGCTGAGGAGCCAAACCAATAACTGGGAGTGCAAGGCGCGTCAAATTAGAGCCCTACAAGTAGCTCTATTGCACAACTTTCGTATAAAGGCTTGCTTGCACAAGTTTGATATTCGAATAGCGAAAACATTGCGAGGTCCTATATCGCATAGTTTTAAGTCCTGATATTTTCTACCCCCACTTTCTATGTTTTTCTCCCCAACGGGGTCTCATAAGTTGAGAAGGAGTTCGGCGCTGCCATCATGAAGCTCAGCTAACAATAAACCAATACAAGGATCCGCCACAGTCCTGCTATTAAACTAGTTACATGGTGGCAGATAACCCTCTGATCCATAAGGTCGGCGACTGCTTGTAGTGGTGACGACCTGGGGCAAGCCTTAGCCTCCAGGAAACAACAGTGGCTAAACCAGCAAAACTCTAGAAAAACAGAAATTATGCTGGAGTCCGCACAACCAGTGAAGACGTGCCATCGAAGTATCCAAACAAGTAAGTAAGCAATATTTTTCTACTAGGCCATCTGCCATGGGACACGCTTTCTTGCTCATTCTTTGCTGAACCGTGCTCGTCGCTTGAGGTAAAGCTGCAGTCTCCAAAGTGTATTGTAAATATTATTCTTTATCGGTTTTTTAAATCTACAAGCACGATATTTTCCGCTTTTCCTTTCCTCGTTGTTCTCAGGAACGCCCATCGACAGCCTTTGTTTTCTCACTACTCGCCGATCGATGCTAACCGCGGAACAAGTCGACATTTGCTTGACCCCGACGGCGCGAACCATAACTCAGAATCTCATTGAAAACCTTCCTTTATATTATTGATTTTTTTCGTTTCATTTTTTTTTGGTTGAAGACTTTTTTTATTTTTTTAAAATTGTTTTTCCGTTGTTTGCGATTCATCTCTTAAACATGCGAGGTTTACAAATGCGTGAACACTCAGCATTCTGTGAATTTGTGCCTACTTGCTGAGAAGTGCTCAATTGCTGTTCCGGACGCTCCACAGATTTTTAACCCATCACTTGTATATTTACTATTCGTTTTCCTAGTCATTTATTCATTCTGTGCTCTGGCCGCGTTCCCGACGTAGGCTACGTGAACTAGTTAACGAGGAACGAGGAAACCATTCGTTGCGCTTCGTATCGGATTGGTTTTAAGGCCTAAAGCTTGTTGTTTTCATTATTGTTTGGAATGTTTGGTGAGAAATGATGGGACTGATTGCTCTTAGAAAATTTGGCTAATCGATGGTAATTTGGATTGGTGTAGATTTAAATCTCAGTTATTATTACCTGAGAAGAATTCTCTCTTCCATATGCAATATGAACTGTTGATCTGGTTTTGTCGTTCTTCATTGTAGTATTCCCTTGAAGGGTAGCTGCCGTGCACCCCAGCTCGGCCGCAGTGAATGAATCTTGCCTTTTTGAGATAAGAAGCATCTTCTAGAGGATTAAAAAGAGACCCAAGCAATATTTGATTCTATTCTGAGCATAGGTAATGACTATTTGGATTGTACAAGCAGTTATCGCTTTGATTGTGAGACTGTCCTGCTTCTTATAGCGTGGTGAGCTGTACAATGAAATAAAGTGGATTTGATTTAATGCATCGTTTTCAACTTGTTGGAGATCTAATCGCATGATTCACTGCCATCGCAGGAATCGCTGTCGTCTTGAAGGACTCTGGCTCGCAGGACTGCAGATTTCCCTCCAATCTACAAAGCTAGGAAAGTGCTTGTTGTGGCAGCCTGCGAGCCCTCTAGCACGGCTGTTTGAGGTTTCCTTAAAAAAATTATCCTAGCATTAAATGTGTTAATAAGAGAAGGTAGCAGATTCTCAAGTTGCGCTCGAATCCACGCACGAGCTGGACCAGCTGTATGGACTGGGACCCACACGACGTATGAAGATTTAAGTACCTGGCAAAAACACAAGTATACATAGCTCATACATAAAAATGAGGTTTTGTAATTGCAAAAAACTGAATTCCCTTAAAAGAGCGATTAAGCCGCACTGCTTTTCACTGGTTCTGTCGACCGATCAGTTTCTCAGGGGTGGAGACGTCTGGAGTGTATTTCGAAAACTAATTTACAGGCAGTTTAAAAAATGACCAGCACATCATCACCAGTTTCAAAAGCATCCTACATCTGTTTTTTTTCTAATATATTTCACCCAAAGAAAACGACTCCGTTTCCTTTTTTCAGCATTATCAAAAAATCATGGATAGTTCGTAACCAAAGCATTGCACAGCCAACCAAAGAGCAATGTGCTGAAGCTCATTTTTAACTTTAAATTTCTAAGTCTTCACTTCTTTCCATTTTGAGTGGTGGCCCAGTGTACTATTTTCTCCTTTTCTCTCTTTCTCTTTATGTATTCCTCTTTCTCTCGCTTTCCGTTTTTCTCAAGTTCACGTTGATTTTAAGAGAATCGTCGCAAAATGAAAATATAAACAAAGCAGAAATGGCTTGGGCTATTTTGAACACGCTGTCGTTAATGCGATTTACTAACCATTCGTTTCTTTTTACTTGCGGCCGCTACCAAATGATTCAGCTACTTCTTTGAATTTTGTTAAATTTGTTGAGTTAACTTATCGTTTAATATTTTCGTTCTTTTAGTACTTTTGTTTTCTTACTGTTTATCTGTCGACTCTTTTCGAGTATTCTTTTGCCATTAGCTATAATCTTGTGAATCACGGAGTGATTCAGGTAGATACGCTGAGGGTGGCCTCCGCTAGTTCGAGGGATACGAGGTGCATATCTACATTTGTATAAGAATGGCGTGAATACTCCTTAAACGCATAGGGAAGGTGTAAATCATTTCCATGAGTCAAAGTACAGTTGTTTTTTTTCCCAGAGTGCGTTGTTTATGATACGTTTTCTGTTCCTATCGGACCACTTCAGTACTGCTCTACGTATCCTCCTTGCTATCTCGCTCTGCATCCGTGAAGTAGTATTGGCTGTATTCTAATTAATAGCAGTTTTAAGCCGTACAGAAGAACATTTTACAATGTTAGTTGACTCTAACAGAACCACTTTCTCTGTAATTTATAAAGTTCTGTCAATTACCTAGGAGTCTTTGTCATTCTCATCCATTTCTTTTGTTTTTTTTTCTTCTTACCTCTTAGTTGTTCTCATCTCTTTTCCTTTCCTCCGCCTATTTTATCGCAGTTTCACTAATCATCATAAAGATGGATAGTTTCAAGATGGGAGTACTTCTACTCACTCTCGTGAAACGGTTGTTGATATGGTTTCTGCTGCGACTACAATGGATTGTTCTCCTCTGCGTTGTGCTCCCGTTGAATTCCATTTGTGAGCAATTCCTTATCAACAAAAAAAGACTAGTATTTGCTATCGGAACGGCAAAAAAAGCTCATGGCCGAAAAGTGCTCGCAGTTCAAAGACAGGTTGATGCTTATCACTGTTTTCATTAGTTCAGATGATAAAAATGTTATTAGAGAAGCATTCTGTAACAGAAAATGGAATGATAAGGAATTCTTGTAATATTTTACTTTTTTATTTACTGCCCACTACAATTTTCATGAAAGGTTCTGCGCGAAATCAGTCACAACAATGCTGAAATATTTGCAAAATTTGGATCCCGGGCCAGATCGAACCATGATTTCCCTTTTCGGGGCACGCGCATTACACACTGCACCACAGAGGTCCTTGCTTTGCGGTTCTCTCAGCTAGTTTTTTATCTACCAATGCCATAAGCATCACCCGTCAACGGGAATGATCTGGAGAGTTGATTTGTGATCCCCAGATCAATCCCGTTGACGGGTGATTGCTGATGGCATTGGTAGATGCAAAACTAGCTGAGGGAAACGCAGAACAAGGACCTCCGTAGTGCAGTGTGTATTGCGCGTGCACCGAAAAGGGAAATCGTGGTTCGATCTGGCCCGGGGTCTACGTTTTTCAAATATCTCAGCATAGTTGTGGCTGATTTCTTATAATATGGTTAGTAAAGTCTTTTGATGTCTCCTCGTTTTGTAATGAGTCCTTATCAGCCATTTACTTTCTTGTCTTTTCCTTTTCCTTTCCGTTTTTTACTATATCACCAGCGATCATAAGGTTAGATAGTTTCCACATGAGACCAAAGGTTTACCTCTAGTAGGTGGACTTATTTCTTCTTCTGTAGTTCTTAAGATTATTTGGAAATGTTAACGAAAGATATCGAAATTTTCTTCGAAACTTCTTGTTAGCCTCTCCTAGACCTGTGTTTCAATTTTAAATAGTTCGAGAGTTCCATAAAAAGTTATGCATTCCATTCATACTTTTTGCTTTTAGTTTTTTTTGGCTGCTATAAGACCTTTTTAGATAGCAGTGCTTTCAAAATTGAAAGTGTTTTGTTTGGTCCCAAAAAGCTGTATGATCTTACAGTCGAAGTAGTTCAACAGTTTACTCCGTGCATGAATGTTTATATAAAAAGCCTATATTTTTATCTTTTTCACTCCTTTTTCGGACTATCTTTTTAATATTTTCCAAACATATGAAGGTTCGCGAGTGGGTAGCCAATGGAAAAGGAACGATAATATGTCCAATTGAGAACGGACGGTGGCGTTCTCATCAACTACCGAAGGGGATCACTCCCATCTACATCGGGAATCTCGTCCACATTCTAGAAGTGCGTAATTAAGGTACTCTTCTATATTCTTATATTTAGTCCTGCCTTAAAGTTTTACTTTAACATCGCTATATTGTTCACCAGTTCGTTTTTATTCAGTTTTAAAAATGTCTTTGAGTGAGACTTCAATTAAAGCTCTCGGCGTTGATCAATCCCTGAGGGATGCGCCATTCATTCGACTTCATTTAGCATCGTTGGAGGTGATTGAATGCATATTTGGCCTTTACAATGACTCGCGGTGGCCTGCCGATGTATCAAGCCAGTGCTGCTATCCTCCCAGACAAGTCTGGTACCAATTTGCCGACCCCGGAGGGATGGAAGGCTTGGTGGGCCATGGGCGCAATTCACGTGCGTGTCCCAGTGGCGCCTCCAGCCACTGCGCCACACGCGGAAAAGACTCCAATTAGGAAGACAATTTAATTTATTGCATTTTTTCACTTGTTAATTTTTTTATTTAATTGCATTCTTGTGGACTATTTATCTCCTATTAGTGCTTTGTCGCCTCATGGTACGCCTGAATGTTCTAGACGGCGAAAAATCTTATGCAAAAATTCAACTAATACATTTAGAGGCATAGTCAAAAGGCACCGGAACCCTTTCAAACCGTTGCCGCTGTTTTGATAAGGACCTGGTTTCAAGATGACTAATGTGTCATTAGTCTAAATTGGTCGACGGCTGCCTGTTTTAGGATTCTTCTCTGGAAGTTAATTTCCGATTTCTATCTGCTTTTCCAAAGTTGCATATCTAAGCTCAGAATAACTTCATTAGTCGAAATAGAAACCGTTAAAACATACACATTTTTGCCAATGGGAAACAAGTTTACAAGTTGCTTAATATTTTGACCTTTGGGAGGTGATGAACTCGTTAAGGACCGTTTCTGCTTCGTCTTCGTTTCTGAAACACTTTTCGAGCAGAAAGTTTTTAGAATGCTTGAGCAAGTGGTTTTCGAGCATGAGGAATGAGTGAGAGTTAGGTAGTCCAACTCGTTTAACTTTTACACCGTCGGTAGTGTTACCGTAGTTTATTCGTGGAGAAGGATTGCTCCTTCCTGTTGAGCAATGGGCTACAATGCCGTTGAAGTTTCTGGTGCATTTCGTCTCCTTGCTGGACGTCTCCTTGCTAGTATTTCTTCCGCAATCGTTCCACTCGGACTGAGGAGACTAAGACGGATTAAAGCAGCATCCAACCACCAAACGGTTAGTATAACATTCTTTTTTGCATTTAGGTTTTAGTATGGGCTGAAAATCTTCATTGCAATCTATCCATTGATCCGATCATTGGCCTCTACCATAAAGGATCCTTTATTGGTCGCACATCACAGTGTACGACCTAGTCTAGAAACGGATTGATTTCATTACACAGATGAAGCGCCAGTGATATATACCGATACTACGAATGCGACGATTTTTCGTTGTCATTCAATTCGTGCGGTATCCAACGTTCAGGTTTCCTTGACCGTCTGGTTCCTCAAATTTTCCAATCTTTATATGTATTTTTTTAAATCGAGGCCTTTAATTCATCACCGTGAATAGCTGAAGAACTTAAGCGACTTGCATCATCTTCACCGTGGAATTCCTCACCACAAAATTCTCATGCCAACATTGCGCTATGTCTTCGTTAACATTTTCTTGACCTCACACCTCTTCAGTGTTTCGAGCCATTTGTTCTGCGTGCGTCCGTGTTTGAATTCGTAGAATCAGATCGGGATTGCTGTTTTACTTTGGACTAGCCCTTAATATTTGTGAAGGCCCAATTTACATCATAGTTCAATTATATGGAAAGAACTTGAATGTGAATAAGCTTTGTAATACTGTGTAGTAGTTAATTATTTAAGAGGTTATTGCTGAAAAATTTACAATAAAGGAAGTTACAAATCGGACATTAATTCCCGAGCAACGTTTATCTTGTCACACTGATAATCTGTCATTTAAGTGGAATTTTTGTGTTCAGAGTAAACCAACCCTTCGTAAAAATGCGAAATCAAAATATTCCATTGGGTAGATTTCTTTATTTTATGAGATGATCCCTCACTCCGTTTAAAAGTAGTAGGGTGAGGAACTTAGTGGTAGTGATACCTTCGATCACGATTGCGGTGCTTGTTTGGCACCACTCCAAGTGCACCGATCCTGTCGTTTCTCCGGGGTCGGGAAATTGGTACCAATGTTGTCTACGAACAGTCCACTTTCTGAAATCCGAATGGGATCGCTCTATCATGGGTACATTCATGAGGAAGGCTGCAGTCCTCAGATATCAAAACCCATCGGCGTAAACTTTGAAACCTTTGGGGATGTTGGTTGCGAGAAACCAAGTAGAGTGCTGGAATTCGCACTTAGATGTGAAGGCGGGTCATGTAGAAAAAAGTAAACTTTCTAGAACAATTTCTTCAATTTCCTCGTTTTGAGCAGTGCCAAAGGATGTGAAAGAGCTTAGTTTCTTTTGCGGGAAACTTTCAGCATACTAAAATGCAGTTAACTTCCAGTTTTTGTTAATTTCTTCAGCTTTAGGTAAACAAAGAGGAATTAAGCGTACGTGTCGAGCCGATGGTGACAATGGAAGATTTGTCACGAACACTAATCCCACTTGGCTACTGCGTTCCGCTAGTTCCAGCAATGAAGTGTCTTACAGTACAAGGTAGAGCTTTTGCATCAGTACTCATAATCGTATTGCTAAAGTTACGTTATTTGATTAAAAAGAATCAGTATCGTATCCTTATTAGGGTGAGGAGAGTGAAAAGGGTGTACATTGAAAACTTTATGAAGTTATTGTACTCTACTTATTCAGGGGGTTAAAGTATGTCTCACTGTTCAGGAAAAATAAGAGGTCATAGTAATATTAATAATGATGATAATAATAATAATAACAGAATAATAACGAAACGATTTAAAAAAACATAAAGCTGCTGAGCAATAGAACTGGTTATCAACTATTTGGATTACGCGAAATATCTATTGAGATGAGATACTTAAGCTCTTTCTAAATTTATTTCGTTGTCCTAGAGTCCTTATTCCTGAAGGTGATCTGATTCATATGCAAATCCATCTTTTGGTTTGAAGATCTGTCTTCATCTTTTGTTGCCTGCATCCTGAACCTTGGCCGAATATCTTTTCCAGGTTTTTACCAGTCGTAATCGCTGGACCATATTGATCAGTGGAACGTTTGCCACCTAACTACTAGGATTGCTCCAGCACGGCGGTGGTTTGTCTGAGTAGTCTACCAGTCGATCGAAGTCAAACTAATGAGCCAAATATGAGCTTAATATTATACGGGAGCAATCTTTTCATGAACGATACCGTGAGAACTAAAGAGACTAAGACTTTTGAGAGAACGAAAGGGGTACTCTTCGGTGCTACATAGCCTCCTATTTTTTGGCGCAGGAATAAATGTAGTTTGACCATTTTAAGTACTATCTAGTTAACTAGGATTACAGCTCTAAGTTCTCCATTGACCCACATTTTGTTTTTACCCAGAGTTGACCTCATGGGTCTCGTTTGTACCACCTCTTCACAACTGATCAGAGGAACAAATTAAGTGGATGTTTTCATGAAATCTTCTTTTCATCATTTCTTAAGTGTCAAAATTCGTTTTATTCGTTTGCAGTTTATAAGACAATCTATATAGTAGACATGGAAATAGAGATGAAGTGCCATGAAATGTTACTTTCCTTTTCCACAGTATGATGCAGCGTTTACAGAAGCTATCAATGGCGGTGGTGTGGGCACATCCGGAAGAAAGTACGGCATGTTCCAACATATTTGCTTATCCTATGAGCTTGTGATGCCTGATGGCAACGTAGTGACGGCGTCTAAGGTGATTCGAGAGTATGTTTATAGATCAGTGTTTTCTTTAACACCATTTTTTCGTTCGTTGGAAACTAAGGGCATGACGACGTGGAAAACCCTATTTTATCGCAGACAATTCTGAGGTCCTACAGGCTACAATGCCTTTCTTATGTTTCTCCTTTTATATGCAACTTTATCTCTCGCTTTTCCCTTCATTTGCTCATTAGTGAACATGTCATTAACACAAAAATCGAAGTTGTCTTCTTTTTGTGAAGGAACAAAGAAATTAGGTACTTACTACTATATACTTATATATACTTATACTTATATTGAGTACTTACGATACCATACTATTACGATGCTTAGGATATTTCCGACTTGTAAAAGAAGCGCTGTCACTTAGACAAAAGATCGTCTTAGCTCGACAGTAAATACACTACGAATTCGCCGTTTTCTCTCTCAGCACTCGCGAGATTGTTAAACAGCATACGTTTGCTTCCATACAATAACAGACATACAACACAATCGTAGCTGACGTTTCGGCAGAATCGCCTTCTTCAGAGCCTGGAAGGGTACACTAATACGCATCTTACTAGATCAAACGCTTCAACAGCACAAACAGAAAGTTTTTCGTAACCGCCTATATGACCGTCTCCGTGCGATGAAAAAATTGCACAATTTGCCCTAATGGTAGAGACGGTGATTGCATGAGCTCGGATTCAGTTTATCTGATCTCCTGTGAGACTTGCGGAAACGAATACGTTAGCGAAACGGGCAGACCACTCTGTGTCCGCATTAAAGAACACTTAGTCAGCAAACGTAAACCAAATACACCACTAGGCACGCATAGAAGCCAGAGAAATAACGGGAAGGACTTTGAAGTACGTGTCACAATCCTCGCATAGGAATCGAGAACACAAGCGCGCAAAACACTCAAGGCGTTCCGGATTAATTCCAGAAATCCGAAAATGAACCGCAGGGAAGAATGCCTCGTTATCACGCGTGATATTGGGCAGTATATAAGCCTATTATTTTGAGGGAAAGGACACATTACGATTCCATGTCAATTCTGTGCGGTTGGTCTCCACTAGACATACTCAGTGGAAGCCTCATAGCGGTGGGTGCCCAAAGTTGTGTTCTATGTGATGAAAATTTTGGTTTAGCGTGTCCTTTGTAAGGTTATGGAGGTGTTTGGCTATGTAGATTGCAGTCAACTTCACCTTTCCAGGCTCTGAGGAAGGCGAAATCCGTCGAAACGTCAGCTTGTATGTGAATAAAGAATAAAATAACACCTCGCGTTTGCTTAACAAGAATTTGAAAAAAATTGGGTTACTCTCTTGATTATTAAAATTACAGTTTAAGATTACGATCCTTTGATTATTGACAACGCTTAAAGAAAGTTAAGAAGTGAATCACATGACACAATCACTGACCTGATTTATGTTCAACAGGACGTTGGACGCCTCTGTGGTATTTTTAGATTGTATAGCACTTATAGCTTTATTTTATTTTACCTTATGGCTCTTCACTCTATGACTAATTTAACCAATTTTATGGCCGTGAATACCATTCGCTAAGGGATCACAACAGTTAATGGCGAGACTGTGTAGTGCGCCCACGGGTGGCGAGGAGGTATTTGAGCGCAGGCCAAGCCAGGTGGTAAACTCGCTGTTTCTAATGCGCCGGTTTGGCACATGTCTTCTGTTTTTACGTAAACATGCTCATGTATGCTTGGGTTGATGTGTTCTTGTTTATGCGAATTGCATTCTACAGGTCAATTGGGCAAAAGCCTGCAATCAAATGACTGTGAAGTATGTCATGTCGAAGGGACTCCCGATTAGGCAGCGTTTGATGAACGAATACGTAGAGCTGCTAAAATCTCAAAGCCATTCTAAGCTGACTAAGTAGAACGACTAGAGTGACGATCTATAACAATTTACACTTACCTTTGATGAAGAGCTGATGATTCAGGCTAAAAGGATGAGGTACGACGTTATAGCTGTGACTGAGGCCGGAAGAAACGTTAATTTAGCTCAGAATTTGATACCGATGAAGAATTGTTCTTCGGAGGGTGCAACGATAGAAAGGTCGACGAGTTTGAGGTCTTCGTCAACAAGAATTTCGAACACGAGCGCGAAGAACAATTTTGTGAACTGTGTGAAAACTTAACGATCGAAGTACCACCATTCCTTGACGGTATTAGCATGAACCCAAAAGGAGGGGTCTGAGAAGAGGATGCAATCTTGTCAAAATGTTGGTAGCTACCTTCGAGAACATCATGCGAAAATTGAGATGGGAAAACATGGAAGTGGGATTGGATTGTTGGCAATTGCATGATCTTCAGTTTGCTGGAGATATTGTTCTTACAACATCAAACATTAGGCAGTCGAAACGAAGGTAGACCGACTTCGAGAACGCTTTTAAAACATTGGACTCTGACCTAATTTCACGAAAATGATGTTGCTGGGGAACAGATTTCTTTGGGATGCCCCATTAACGCCCAACGGAGTGGATATCTTGGAGTGCTCGAGCAACATTTATCTTCGTCGATAAATTAACATGACCTTTCAGGAGCATCGAGGTTTTAGTGAGAAGAACAAAGAACTCCAAAATTCGTGCCCACCTTTTCGACTCCACGATTTTTTTCCCTAACATATGCGTCACAAACATAGTCGCTGTTGAAAGTCGCTTATTGAAAGTGGAAGGTCAGTCAGCGTTGTTGAACTGGAGTCTAGCTGACGATGCTATGAGTATCTCGACTCATGTAAGTGAAAGAGGGAATCCAAAAAAAAAAATCTGGTACGCTGGGCAATTACTGCATCTAACCGACAGCCGATTAACAAAAAGCATTAGATTGTTCCTTCCCCTTCGAATGATTTCCTTCGACCTGGAACACCATCGATCTGATGGTCAGAATTTTTCAGGAAAACTGCGCAAGAGAGATAAAATGTTCAATGAGTCTCTAAAATATGGCGAATAAACTGGTATGCTTTTAAGCGCCACAGAGACCGATGGAGGTTGCCTGTGGCTGTGGTATATCGACGATCAACGAGATATCAGATGATGCATTTTTTAAAATAAAATTCCCTGCTATTTTTTATCCAGCTGTAGTGAAAGTTTTTTCCCTTCATAGGTCTCTGTTAAGCTTTTTCATGCCATCACTGTTTGGTAGCCACATGAAGTTAGGTCTCTCAAGTTAACTCATCCCACTTCGACACCATTATGTTCTTGAGCAGTTAATGCCTTGATTTGACATTTTTATGTAGCGATAGTCCGATTTTGGCTAACTACTGGGTTTCGCCTAAAAGCTAAAAGATAATATTAACCTATGGTTTTACTCCGATGAGTGAGTAATCGATCTCATAACAAATTGAATCGTCATCATGGTGTGAACCTCTTTACTAGACGGTTGCAGGAGAAGAATGGTGACGCTGAGATGCAAGCGCTGTACTATAGTGTGCCTTGGAGCAGAGGAGCACTGGGCATCCTGGTTGCGGTAACTCTCCGGATGATTCGCATCAAACCTTTCGTCAAACTCATGTACATCCCGGTTAATTCCTTTGAGGTACGGTATCGCAATCGCACTGCGACCCATTTAAACTATAAAACAACTCTAGTCAACGTTTTTGTTTTTGCCTTTGTTTTTCACACGGCATCAGAGAGAGTTGGGATGCTTTGTAGGTTGGACATGGTACCGGCTAACTTTAAGTTAGTCAAGAAATAGTGGCCAAATAAAAGTTTGCGAAAGTGATAAGCCTCGTAGAAAGCAAGCAGCCAAACCTGTTAGCAAATTGTTTCACTGTTGTATAAAAGGATGAAGGACAACGCATTCAGAGTTGATTAACCTCCCAATAACTCGATTTCGTCAAGCATCGTAGAGGTGATTGAATGTATCTGCGCAAGCAGTGACCTCCAATTACCTACCGGTGCATCAAGGTTGTGCTGTGTTGATATTCTCCCAGACAACTCTGATAGCAGTTTTTTGACCTCGAAGAGATGAAAAAGTTGATGAATACGAAGTTGGAGCTAGCTACCTATCCCGTTTATATTATGACTCACCTCTATTCACAACATTAAAAGTGCCTCTTCACCTTAGAAAAAGTTAACATCTATACTTTGACTCATTAGTATTTTTTAGACTAGCCTTAAGAGTTGTGGTAGATTGGTAGTTCCATCGATTTTGTTTTTCCGTATATGTGATTTCACTAATGTAGAAAACAGCAGACCAACTGTCTTCCCATTCGATTAATTGGGTCATAGAAAGGGATAGATTTTCAGTCGCGGCAATACACTCTTTCTTGATGGGAACGTCTGCTGATGGCCAGAGATCGATCGAGCTAGCTGAGAGATAGGCGAAACGAAGGACTCGCATGGTGTGGTGAACGTGTTACTCCCCGGAAAGGACAATAGCGCTTTCGTTCCCCACCGCAGACACCTGCGGTCTGGAGTTTTGCAAATATCTCAGCATCACTAAAAAAGTTATATTTCGCAGTATATACCCTGCCGTCAAAAAAGAGAGTAGGCGGTAAATAATAAGTTAAAATTATGGTAAGATAGTCAAATAAATCGCGTTAGATACCAAAGATCATCTTCATACACTCGGCTCTGAATAGGTTTTCCACTGACTATTGCATGTGGAGACCAACCGTACAAAAAAATTTATGGAGAGGTAATAAGCAATTCTCACGTTAAAACAAGGGCGCTTATAGCGCAGTGATCGGAGGCACCCTGCAATACATATAGGATCGATCTCCGTGCCGCAGGCTCATCAAGCCTTCCATCCCACCGGGGTGGGCAAATTGGTAGAAGACTTGTCATTGAGTATAACAGCACTGGCTCGGTACGTCGGTAGGCCAAGACGCATCATTGCAAAGGCCGGATATGCGTTCAGTCACCTCCAACGATGCTTAATGAAGTCGAATGCATGGCACATCCCTCAGGGATGGATCAACGCCGAGAGGTTTATCCTTTACTGTCTGCCTTAAAATACTAGTTTGAATTATTGGGTAAGATCTGGCGTTATAAAGAGGCATTGCTACGTGTGGTTCATTTTTGGGTTCTCCTAATTTGTGAAGAATTCCCCTAGCATTTTACGGTTGAAGGTCTAGAGAGATGCATGACTTCTACTTCAAAATCCTCCCGTTGTGTGTCTCTGTCCTATGGGTCCGTAGAGTATTTAGTTTAGCCTTATTTTTACAGTGTAGGTATTCTACTGCACAGACATACAATGGTCTATGTCTATTGTTTCGCTAAAATACTAGTCCCATCACGCTTTACAAGAGATCGGGTACACTGTACCGGAACTGGTGCAATTACAGTACCTACCGTTAACACAAATTGTGCGGTTTTATGTCATGCACAACCAGTCACATGAATGCTTGCTAATTAGCTGGCGTTTCATAGTGGTCGGTGGCTTTTTTGTTATTGCTGCTATTTTTGCAGACTGGCTCTTTTAAAGCAGCGCTTATAGGTGCACTTATTTCGTTAAAAATGAAGGCCAGGAAAACGGGACTTTACTTTCACTAGAATTGCCGTGTGCTTTTCCTCGGCGCCTATCCCGAGTAGTTACAGTTTCGTAACCACTGGAAGTGGAAGTTGCTTCGAAATTTCAAGGATTCTTCCTTCTGTTTTCTTGCTATCCACACATTGGTTGCTGATCGAAATATGTTTTTGATAGGCGCTGTTTTTTGTATATGAAGTGTGAGAAGAGAAGTAGTGATCCAGTGTGTTTTTGCTACTTAGCTTTCGTTACCGCGTGGAGTTGTAGCCCTTTTTGGATAGGTAAATTTGAGCATTCAAAAATGAAAGCCAGCTTTTTCGGTTTGTCTCGGGTAAATTTAATGTGTTCTAACTGTTCGTCAAATAGCTTGAGAAATTTGTCCATCTCTTCTTGCGTGGGGTATATGACAAAACGATCATCTATTATCCACAGTAGACTAACTGATGTTCAGTAGCGTTGTTCGATTATTTTTAACGTTATACACTGTTCTCTGTTGAGCAGCGTTTTTTAAATAAATTATCTCAATGCTTTGCTATAGTATAAAACATAGCTTTGCCCCTCTTCTGATATGTTCCAGGATAATCTGTGAGAAATGTTCATTGTTTGAAACACTTTGGTTAATCCGTTTTTACCTTTGTGAGTGAATCTCCACAAATAACCGTCGATGGCAAATTTTGTAGGCTAATTTTAAAAAAGTGATGTTATATTATTAGATTACAATGATGGTCTATTTTACTTTCAGGAGATGCAATCAAGAGTAATAAAAGAATGTCTGTGTAGAGAGAACGAGTTCGTTGAAGGAATACAGTTCTCAAAATCCGTGGGTGTGGTGCTTCGTGGAAAGTGAGATCCCAGTTTAGAATTATCACAAGAATCATCGCAGATCCATTAAATTGTAGGTTCTCTGAAGGTCCACCTAAAAGTGAAAAGGCGAGCATCAACGAAATCAGCCGTTGGTATAAGCCGTGTTTCTACACTCATTTGCAGAACATCGTTTCCTCAAATGCGGTAGGTTCAGAATTTCCGATAGGTTAAACGCCCTTCATTGATAACTGCGTATTGAGGTCAGCACACTTTTAGTGCTGAATATTGGTTTCTGCGTTGTTCGCTACAACTACACCAACGTTTTATTCACAGAAAAAATTGAGTACTGGTCTAGGATCCTCATTCTGTGCCATATAGTATTGCAAATGGTTCTCTTCTCAAGAAGTGGGAAGCCTTTCAGTTTCAACATTTCGATCTCTATGCGAGGATGGGAACTTCTAATTCGAAATCTTTTTTATGATCCCGCTATGTTCTATGGATGCCTATTGTAGGAATTTTGTTTAACTTTAAGTTTATTGTCCAGGTACTCTTTTATTCGGGTCTTCCTATAGTTTTGCTGCTGCGCTCGCTCTCATCCCTTTGCAAGGGATCGGATACACCGTATCCGAATTCGCGCAAGCATCGCTTCTTTTATCAGAGGAAACTATTTAATTTATCGTTGTGCACAGACCACCATACATCGATTGCGAACTAGCTTTCGTCTCGAAGTGTTCTGGGGTATTTCAACATTTTTGCCGAATTCTGTAGACCGATCCTGCCTAAGCAACATTTCATATCCGCGGTTATTTCGTTGGAGACTAAGAGCAGGATAAACTGGACCTTGTTTTCAGGAGGCTGGTATGGCGCAGTGGTTAGTGATGCCACCGATCAAAAAGCAATGGCGCTAGTTCAACTCCTGCCCCAGCGTTCTCCTCCAGCCCACTTGGGAGCTCCTTAGCTCAGTAATCTCCGAGATCTCAAGGAGAGTTGACTCGATCAGATTTTTGCGATATTTATAAAGAAGACGAAATGCTCAAACAGCAGCTGAAATGACACACGGAATAATCGAAGACCGCTGTGGAAGATGAGTGCAAATGAAACGAATCGAATGCACGAATTGCTGTCATCAATACAGTAGATTTGATAAAGGGTCATATAAAATTGGATAAGAATTTGTAGACAGATAGTAGAAAGTTTTTCTGAACTAAAATTATCGTTTGAGGGAACGGTTTTTGTCTACTTCCATACCGATGAGCTTCTGTTCGAGAAATGGAGTGAATGAAAATGGCTATTTGCCACGCCATGTTGAGTAGTCTTTCTGCTTTTTTCCTGTGCACGTATTGGTAGTTTTTCGAAACTAGTTTTTACGGAGGCTTTTTTTTGTTTTGAAATGAAAGGACACATTATGAACTAGTTTTTATTACTTTAGCTCGTTAGCACTGTGGTGTAGGCATTTTCGGAAGGGTTAACTTGATCGTCAGAAATTGATGCTAGTTTTCTTGCGTTTTTTCTCGGTTGAAATTCATATTCTTTGGCAGTTGCTCAACAAATGACAACATTCTTCTTTTCTATCTCCTTCTATGTGAAGTAGATAACAAAACTACCGTGAACTACAGTAAAAATCGTATCTGCAGTAAAGTGGTGACAAGGACTCGAGAACTGTGATTCTATTTTAAGTATAAACGTGATGGCAAGACTTTATACCGGACGCTACCACATCAGCAACCCTTCAATTTGTGCCCAGCACTCTCTGGATCATCAAAAAAATGGACAGTTTAAGTCCTTCTTAGACAGCTCCCATATTATCCCATTCCAATGTTCGCATGACGTTCTGGAGGGTGGCTGTAAATAATTTTGGCGAGATTGTGTCGCCTTGCCTAACTCCTCTTTTGACGTCAACGTTAATATCGTTGTAGAATGGTGAAATCTTGGTTGTGAAATTATTGTATAGCTCACGAAGAATCTTTATGTACTGAGTAGGGACTCCTTGATTACCAAGGGCTTCCATGACTGCTTCTATCTCGACAAAAGACAAAACTATAGGCTGGTTAATCCACAGGATGTAAATGCTTGTGGCTCCTTCATATTGCACGAGGGTGTCGAGGATAGCTTGCTTGTGGAGGCATTCGATGCTTTTATGCAAATTGCGGTAACTTTGTGAGATGAGTTGTGATGTTTTTCAACAAGTGGATAAATATCGGTGTTGAGAACCAAGTATTCGTGAGTCGTTCTCTGCGGATGGTGATGGATCTAACCTCGAACACTGATAGATTGGAAATCGCTTGGTCATCATTGGTTCCTAGCTTGTGTTTTCATTAGTAAGTATAAGTTGTATGCTGGCAATTATTCTTCTGATCCCCAAAGGCTGCGACTGCCTGTGGTGGTGAAGACCTGTCACAGACTTTGATCAGGCAGGCCTCGGGACTCCTGGGAGCCAAAATGGTTAAGCCAGCAATGCTCCGAAAAATGGAGATTATGCTTGGGTCCGCTCAACCAGTAAGGACGGGCCGTCCAAGTGTTCAAGTCTCGAGATTGACAAGAAGGCATTCGTGGTAGTTAGTTTTGAAAAGCGTGTCAATGTTGTGTTACTGATTCCGTATGCTAGTATCTGCAGAAATGTCGAAGATTTTCATTTGACTAATTTCAGGAGTTCGCAGAATTTGTTCCTTTACAAGACTTTCACAATCGTCAGTCGAGAAGCTTATTCTGGAAGATAGAAGTTAGTCACGAGTGCCATCAATCGTTTTGACCTCTTCCAGGACAGTTGCATTCATTTCAGGATTTGATCTCGTTTGGCAAATGCTTCCTGCCCCAATGGCTTATTGGACTGGTGATTCCATCAAGTATTCAACTACTTGACGTTTGTTAATTTTTATATATAGCTACAGATATTATAGTGTAAAAGAGACTATTTATTTATTGTAATAGTATCCAGGACTTTCTATTAACCTCGGCATTGAATTATGAATTCGTCGTTTTCTCACTTAGCAATCGCGAGGTTGTTAAAAAGCATACGCTTACTTCCATGCAATAATACACATACAACACAATCGTAGCTGACGTTTCGGCAGAATCGCCTTCTTCACAGCCTGGAACGCTACACTAATACGCAAATTACTAGGTCAAACTCTTCAACAGCACAAACAGAAAGATGAAAATCTGATCGATAATTACAAGGTCTACGGATTCTCGCAAAAAACCCACCGCTATTTTCACCTGTCTTCCACCAAGGAAGAACACCTAGATGGCAAACGAAAAGCAAGAGAAGGCACGCCACTAGGCACGCATAGGATACAAAAGCATAACGGAGACGATTTTGATATAAAAGTCGCTATCCTTGCACGGGATACTAAAACACCAACGCGCAAACTCCCCGAGCCTTTTGGATAAATGCCAAAAATCCTACAATGAATAGCAGGGAGGAATGCCCCGAGATTACGTGGGATCTCGCCCCTTACGTTCGTATCGATCGTTGATTGGGGGTGCTGCAGTCGTCAGCCATATGCGACTCTGAGAGGCTGTTCTTCCACGGTGGAAGACAGATGAAAAAAGCGGTGGGTTTTTTCGAGAAGCCGTAGATCTTGTAATTATCGCTCAGATTGTCATCTTTCTGTTTGTGCTGTTGAAGTATTTGATCTAGTAAGTTGCGTATTAGTGTACCCTTCCAGGCTCTGAAGAAGGCGATTCTGCCGAAACGTCAGCTACGATTGTGTTGTATGTGTATTATTGTATGGAAGTAAACGTATGCTGTTTAACACCTCGCGATTGCTAAGAGAGAAAACGACGAATTCATATTTATTTATTTTTTATTTATCCGGAAAGCTTTCTAGACTTTCACTCCGAACATGGCAAACTCATGGAATCAGTTGACTCATGTACGCGAGGATCTTATCGTACCACTGGAGCACCTGAAAGAAGCTATGGATTTTTGTGACAAGGAATTCAAAGTTTGTTCGACTTCCAGTTAACGAATTCCTTAAATTAGCTCTGATGGCGGTAGCAGCAGTCTAATATTTGTGCCCTACTATAATTTTTCACGGCAGGATGTGATGTGAAATACAAATGCAGGGATGCTGAGTTATTCGCAAAATTTGGAGCTCGGGTCCGATCACAGCACGATTCCCTTTCCGGAGCTCGCGTATTACAATTTGCCCCACGGATACCATTGCTTCGCGTTTATCTCAGCTAGTTTTTTTCTATCTAACGCTACTGTCAGCAATCTCCCGTCAGCGGGATTGATCTGGAGAGCAAAAATCGGTATCAGCGTCAACGGCAGTCCTAGTTGTCTGGGCGTTTTTGGTTCTTTAAAGCTATTCACTATCAAAGTGATTAAGAATTGATAAAGAATGAAATGCAGAATTGTATGTAATTCAAAAAATCGGCGACACAAGGTTGGTATAGATGTTGTTGTTGGATTAACATCCTACGTGAGCAACAAGCGGGTGTTCCACCGGCATGGCTCTGAGCTCTGAGGAAGGCGAAATGGCCGAAACGCCAGCCATTGAACAAAGACAACAGCAACAAAATGGACATCTGTACCAACCTCGTGTCGATTAAAAAAGGGCAGCTCGTAAGAAAATACGTGCAGAATTGTATGTAGCTAATGAGACCACTTTCTAAAAAGGTTAGAATTCCAAAGTTAGATTACTTAATACCAACATATAAAATTCGTATGAATAAGAAGGCCCGAGGAGCCCAAGTAGCGCAGTGATTACGGACGCTCCATGGCGCTAGTATGGTCATCGTTTCGATCAAGCCCCAGAGCGAAACAAATCTGCCATCCCTGCAAAGTTGGTACTTTGGAACTAGACTAGTCTACATTTGTAAATCAAAGATTTTATGCATCGCTAGACATCTGTATGGGAATCACTAGGTGACATATGCGATCAATAATCTCTACAACTTAATACACTACATCAACACCAAGCGGTTTATCGTTCTCCTTTTGTACCTTTTTGACATGAAAAGTTGAGTTTTCTTTCGTAATTAATATGCAAGCGGCCTGTTTGATTTCAAGTTGTTACGTGCTTTAAAACAGTCTATTTTACTGACAGGAAGATTGTTGGTAAAGCAATGAGGACGTCTTTTTCTTTGAAGCTGTCAATATTTTTATAGTGCTTGAGATTTTTCCAAATTGCTATAAAATTTCTTTCTGCAGATCTACCCACTTTGGATGTGCCCGTACAACCAACCGTCTTGTCCAGGCATATTTCGCCAACGATCAGGGAGAAATATGTTGTTCGTCAGTGTGGGTGTGCACGGTGGGGATGATCTTTTAAGAAAAAAGAGAAATTCCTTGATGGGATAAAAAACAACAAGTGCTATCATATTTTCGGTGGGCTTAGGTAGCAGTGGTTATGATGTTGTGCAGTACAGGGACCATCCAAACGACTTGAGCACTGTTTCGACTCTTTAGCAAGTTTACCATGTTTCTAATCGTTTCGGGGTCGAGAGATTGCTAGGGGACTAGTCAGATATATTCATTTCTCCTAACCCACGTAGGAGCACCTAATGCCGCTATTTCAGGATCTCAGGAAAATCGAGTGGACCAGTATTCAACGACATTTATAACCTACTTACTTGAATAGTTGGATGGCCCATCTTTACTCATTGTTTGGACGTCAGAAAATTTTCATTCGTTTATATCTCACACAATCGTCGTCTATGTTGGTGTCGGGCTTGAGACACGGTGACGTCTACTAGGCCCATTTCATAGTCCTTAAATTGCAGATGGTTGATGTTAGCCAAGAACATGCTTGTCCTTCGTTTGGGTGATCTTTCAAGAAGACGCTTGCATTGTGTTTGGGTCCACTCCGTTGTTCTTTTCAACTATCTGTCATCCGTTCCTCTTATTATGCCAGTGACCCATCTGTTTTTCGTTATCGGTGTATATTCTTCCGGATTTCGAAGATGGGATAGATTTTGAAGCTGTGGATAGTGCGCAGTATTCTTGACATTTTTGTGATGTTAGTCCACGTCTCGGCTACATAGCAGAGCGCTGAAATGACTGTTGATTCAAAAAAGTAGGCGCAGAGTTTTGAGTTCGTTAGTTGGTCGGTGGTTTCTCTGAGTTGCTCTAATGCCGACAATGTTGTTTTCCTTTTTTTGTATAATTCCTTTTTTATGTTGCTCTTGTTCTCCGTGTTCGATGAACGTCCGGGGTACACGAACGAGGTAACTTCTGCAATCAGAGAATCATCCAGCTCACTTTGTTCACCGTCTCACCATTTCTCTTCATGAACTGCGTGTTGTCCTATTTATGCGCAGCCTAATCTTTTTTCACGTTTCGTTGAGTTCATTAAGCATCGTCTTTGTTTCACTGATACTCTTTGAGATGACGTAACTCGCAAAACGAAGATTTGATGGGATTTTTTCATCAATAAATACGCCCTTCTTGTCCCAACCGAGTGGCTTCATTATCCACTGCAGTGCGGCAGTTAACAGCTTTGGCGATATTGTGCTGCCTTATCGAACCGCTTTTTCTGTGTATGCGAAGAGTACTATAGAAAAGCTATATTTCTATGCTGCAATTTCGATAATAGTCAGATAGAGTTCATATGTAGATCGGGTTCAATCCTTCGTCGATGAGCGGTGGTAGGGTTGTATTCGTTTCGGCACTGTCGAATGTTTGCTCGACAAAAATCAAAACTAGGGAGGGCAATATTCCCGATAGGCTTCAGTGACCCTCGAAAAAGTTTGGATGTGGTTCATGCAACAAAATTTCTGTTAAAACCCTGATCGCTTCACTAGTTGTGCCTTATCCAATGTCTTAGATATAGGGGAATTTTTTGAACAATTTGTAGAGCACATTCAGCAGGCGTATTGGATGTGATTTGCAAAGATCCTTTTGTTCAAGCTTATTGTGTACGTTGGCCATGAGCATGAGAGGTTCTCCACTGGTTTGGAATTTTCTTTTTTCGAACATAAGAAGTCATGTGGGTTGCGAGAAGTACATTTAATCTGTCTGCCATGTCGATGGAAATCTGTGGTAACATTGTCTGGTTCTGGAGCTGTCTCTGTCTTCCTGTTTCCTATGGCAACTCAAATTTCAGAGGATAGAATCTCATGCGATATTTAACCAGCAGCGATTAAGGGCCCTATACGGAAAATGTGGAGCAGAAAAGAACGGTACAGAAGGTTTCTGCAATCAATTCCATATAATAGTGAGATGTAGCGATAGTCCCATCTTCGTTCATCCCACGGAACATTAAAGTCGCAGGGATCCCAACGGCACTTCTTTAGATTGGATCCTTTTTGGGCCGCTTCGAATAACTATTTTTTGCTTATACTCACGTAAATCCTCTTGCAGAGATCTTCAACAACCGACATTTATTATTTAATGTGCTAGCTGTATTGCAGTAGGATTAATCTTCAGCGTCCTTCTCTTTTTCAGAAATTCCTTAGTGATAATGGAGGTGTGGCTTCTTTTGAGGAAGTGAGGCGTGTTCTGCACAGGTTTAAAGTACTTCAACAGACATATTGCAGTCCCTCCTCGGTTTTGTTTCTCTTTTTCTGCTGGTCATATGTGGAGAGAATTTTATTGAGAATATCCTCCTTATGCACGACTTGTCTTGTTCTTCTTGGTCGATCACAGGAGTTCTTTTCCAGCTTATGACTGAATCGAATCTCCACACGGAGAAAGAGGTGATCGCATCCAGTACAGAGACCAGGTGGCACTAATTTTTCAAATTGGCACAATTTTCCTTTTTTGAGATAACGATCGAACGATCGATCTTTGCATAAATTGTGCCGTTAAGGGGGTACCATATCCATCGGCAAATTTTTTCTTCTTCTGGAAAAATGAATCCTCATGAAAAAGCGTGATGCCGGCTGAACTCCTACAAGCCGTTTCCATTCCCGTTGTGTTCTCGTGCTCCCAATTTCCCTATCTTATATTCATTTTCGTTGGCCGTTACTAATTTTGCGTTGATGTCTGCAGCAATGTTTACATAAGGACTTTTCGTTGTGTATTTTTTCTTTTAGCTGGCTGTAGAACGCGTCTAGTTGGCTGTCATGAGCTGTACAAATTCGTGAGTAACACTGATGATACTGACTTTCGTTTGACTTGCAAGTTGGAGAATGACCAAGTGTGGTCATATATTGTCGTATGAGTGACTAGATGGATAATAGATGGATGTAAGACAAAGCCGAGGCCTTTGATATTTCGTAAGAGAAATTACTTGTTTGAATACGTGGACTGCCCATCCTCACTGGTTGTGTGAACCCCAACATATTCTCTATTTTTCGGAGTTTTACTGGTTTAGCCACCGTGTTTCGCAGGGCTCCTGAGGTCACAATGGCCAAAGTCTGTCCGAGGTTGTCACCACCACAGCCAGTCGCGCCTTTGTGAATCAAAGAGAGACTCACCACCAGACGATTAGTTTGATATCAAGACAGTAGTGGATAATGGTATTGCGTTACTCTTGGCCTGGCTTCCTGATGGAAACGCCACACTCATTCTCAGCCTGGGAGACTGCCGGGGATATGAATTCTTCAGTTGTGCATCGCAGCCGGACACTTAAGAACACCTCCCAGTCACTATGAGGCAGTAATGCTTTGAAAAGGAACATTTATAAATAAAAGAAGGTCTCCTAATGGCAGCCAAGCTCACATGCAAGAGAAGTTCAAAAATCTTCATGGGT
Organism: Angiostrongylus cantonensis; assembly: GCA_009735665.1. NCBI lineage: Eukaryota > Metazoa > Nematoda > Chromadorea > Rhabditida > Metastrongylidae > Angiostrongylus > Angiostrongylus cantonensis. The sequence continues at coordinate 20,787 of MQTX01000291.1, read as the reverse complement.
GGTGAATGCGAGAGAGTGAATTAAATACAAAAAGAGCTAAATTACATGCAGGGTCGTAGACGTGATTTAAGTTCATGTAATGAATAAATAAATGAAATGGTTTCTGTTCATGGGTTCTTGACAGATTATTCTTGGATGGCACCAACTGTTGAAGAATCTTGTCCTCTGTTATACTATGGTTCGGAAGCAATTTACTTACAGGAAGTGTTCGAAGGGATCGGTTTGATCTAAAAGACAGCATCAAACGACTAGAAGAATTCGTAATATCAGTGAAAGGGTGAGTGAAATGGCGTTTAAGGATACTGCAGCTTGTACAAATTTATTATTACACTTAGTGATAGTCAGAAAGTAAATTAGACCGCGACTGGGGACTATTCAGTGATAGAGGAAGAGGTCAAACACACGAATAAAAAAAGAAAAGTGAGCACCCGAAAAGCACCGTCTGCTTATGGTATTAGTAACATCCTTAACCTGAATTAGAGATATCCTGCGTTCTGCGCATGTATCGATGCAATTTCTCTCAGTTACTTCTCAGAGCGTATCGATCTCCTACCTTTCAAAGAGAAAACGTTGATTTGATAACTCCCCAAATTATTCCACAGGCCAAAAAATGAAATCAATCATCTCGTTGGTGCTTCATGAAGTTGAATATGGTATTCATTCCTTATGGAAGGTTTACGACTCTTTGCCACAATAGACCATAACGTACCATATGGCTTTCTTTCAGTGTGAAGATGATACACGGAGATATGCGGATGAGTCGTGCGGAATTCTGGCAGATGTTCGACTCGTCGCTCTACGAATGGATCCGAGTCAAATATAATTGCAGGGAAGCGTTTCTGGACGTATATGACAAGATCTGCATGTCCATCAACGGCTGATGCTGTTGCCATTGCGTAGTAGGAGTAATAAATAGCAAAGCGTTGAGGAATGCTGCTGTATTTTTCTTTTTTTCCTCGCTGACAGTTATTCATTTCAACCTTCACTGCTTCATCTAAGCACTTTGTTGTAGATAATAGGCGTTTCTTTTCGGTTTTTACGTTATCAAATGACTCTGATTTTCTGAAGAGCTGAATGCGCTGCTTTACAGCAGAAGCTGCTGCCACTTGGAGTTTTGAACCTAGAAGAAGGTGTTTCGTAAGTGTTCCATTTATAAGGAACTGAAGCACTTCACCTAGTGGTAGATTTTCAGGTTACAGCTCATATTGTAGAGAACACCTACTGAATTTTCAATAGCTATAAGCATTGCCGTAAATTGTGCTGCTGTTTCCAAGCTTTTTTCGTAGGACAGAACTGATAAAGAGACATGCCGATTGTCTAACGACGATAATCGATCGTAGTGAGGAAACAGCCGTGTGAATTTTTGAGGCATTGAATTACTATAAAAGTTCAAGAATTCCTATGTGAGGATGGTGACTATGATTTCAAAATGTCCTACTTTGTTCTTTAGTGTCGTTTGCGCCTAGTAGAGTAAATGTTTGGTTTCGGTTTATTGCATTGATCTTCTTTTATGCGGTCACAAAGGCGGCAGCCGTTTATTCAACGTATTGCTGCTCACTTGCTCCCTAGATTAGCTCTCTTTAAGCGTTTCTTTATAGCCGTGTTTATTCATTCCAAATGAAGAACCGGTTAAACGCGGACTTATTTTCGTCAAAATTATGGTTTTGTCATAAGTCCGTTCCTCTAGACCTATTAAGAGATGCCATAGTTGCTAGCCAACAAGTTCCTTGACATTATTTGTTCTAGCTATGCACACGCTATCCTTGAAATCAGCTTTGCTTTCATCGCGAAGGAAATATACCCAAAAGTTATTTTCTAACTCTCCATCTCGAATCTATACAGCGAGCATTTGAAAGTGACCCACCACAAAATGATTCGGATTATAGCATCGGAAAGGCCGGTGGCATGACCGTGCCGTTAAAGGACATCAAACAATTGAAGTTCAGAGTTTTGGCAAACTAGTAAAAGTTATAATAAAGTTTTCAAGTAACTCATTTGAAGCCATACAACGCGTATGAAGGTCGAAATTCCAGCTAACATACTTGATACTTGATAATTGAACGGCCTGTCATCACTAGTTGTGTGGGCCCCAGCATAGTCACAATTTTTCGGAGATTTGTTGGTTAAGTCATTGTTGTTCCCTGGAATCCTGAGGACAGCCTGGCCAAAGTCTGCCCAGGTCGTCACCACGACAGGCAGTCGCAGCCCTTGTGGATTAGAGGGAGATTTACCACCATGTGACTTTGATACCAGGATGGTGGTAGATCCTCATGCTGTGTACTTTTAGCTAGGCTTTCTGATGGAAACATCAGACTCCTTAGCCTGGGAGACCCTGCCGGGAGCATGAATTCTCCCGCTGTACATCGCAGTCCGACACCCAGGAACACCTGTCAGCAACGATGAGGCGGTAAACCTTTGGGAGCAATGTCGGCTAACCTTTTAAAAATTAGACCGCTCATTGAACGGGTCTAAAATTCCGAACATACTGCTTCCATTACAACACGCATCATAAATACAAAGATCTTTTTAACACTTCCAAGAGCTTTACATTTTACGGAACTGATAGATTGACACATATTTCTTGCCATCGTCGTCTCCACTGTGGTCGACCTTGGCATTGAGGACTCTTCTACTCAGAAAGACAGAAATCGTTAAATGAAGTGTAAATTATGTCTAATGTTGAGTGAGATCAATGTATGGGTCGACGATTGCTTAATAAAATAATTCATCGAATGAGTCGAGTCCTAACTGCTACGGCGTAAATTGGTCACTGCCATCCCACTTTTTACAGTGCCATACAATTTTAGCTTCTTCACAATTAAGGAAATTCAAAATCAAGGAAATGCCGTCGTTAAAGATGGAATTTGAGAAAAGCCTCTATCGATGGATTTATCGAATAACGAAGAATAATCATGACTTTCGACAAGCAACATCTTTTCAGCAAATTCCAAAGAAGCGGAAATTGCAACCATTTAGCCTTTTTCGTTTTTTTTCAATGTAATGCGGCCGCGAGATCAGGTTGATCCGTAGCCTAAAGAAGCTCGTCTCAGAAGTTCATTAGAGCGTTAAAGAAGTGCGTCGAGGAAAGGCAGCTACATCAAAACATGGAGTGCTGTCAGGTCGCACTAATATGCTGCACTTTCATAGGAACCAAAACGCTTTGAGATGAGAAAAGAAACTGAGCTTTGAAAAGCATACACTGTGAAAAGCTGATTTCTCTGTGAAGTTATTAAGTGTCCTAGGTTTCTAATAAAAACAGATTCTTACGGAGGGCCATCTACATCTTTCCATTCCTCCATCGTCTACAAGGAAAACAAAATTTGTTATTGGGCAGTATTGTCTAGTAGTGATCTTAGGAGTAATTGTATTCTCTTCACTGATCCTGTTTAATGAGTGTCTCAATTGCGATCAATCACGAAATATCACACATTCTTGCAAGTTTTTCTCAGCACCTTTGCAGGTTAGTGTTTGCGCGCTGGAATTGTTTTGGATTGATTAAGAGAGGTGTATGAAAACTGCAAAAACTCATTTTCCACTAGTGGTTCAAATTTCGTCCAAGCCATCGAATGTTCATGACCTTTCCAGAGTACTCATCAGTAATTATGATAAATAGTCTTTCCTCAATTTGTATTCTTTCCCCAGTGAGCTAGCACGACGTTGATAAAGAGGTTTATTCTGCTAAAGTTTCTACGTCGTTGCTTTCTTCAGGGCCGATGATCCGTGTCAGTGGTCCACGGTCGTTCTTTTCCTCCACATGGTGTCTAGCTAATACAATACAGAATGTTACAGGATCTATAGAAAAACGTTGTTATCGCCTCAGCATCACTATCACCAACAAAGAATATCGCCGGATAAGGCTGCTTCATGGTTCGCCTCAGCGGTGCTCCACTGAAAAAGATTCGAGTTGATAGAACGATTGAGACACCATAACGAGAGTACGAGCGTTTGTGGACCATTGACTTGGATCATTTACTCTGAGGAAGACGAAGACGTCGAAACGTTAGCCGAATAAAGTTATTTGTCAGCCTTGATTTAGTTTATCAATGAAAAGTTATGAAATTTGTTACTGTTTCAGAACAGAACATTTCATCTGACTGGTAATTATACTCTTTTTACTGCTTCCTTCCTTTTCCAAGAGTGTTTAGAGGAAAACGACTTTTAAAATGCACGGCCTGTTTGCACACCCTTCAGATAGCCAATTTGTGTTCGCTTAGTATTATAGTGTACGCTTGAAGTCTCCAAAAACTCTTGAGAGGCATTGATAATATGTACTGTGCTGAACAACCATTATCATAATATCTCAGCATCATCGTGGTTGTTTCACACATAACACCCTGCCGTGAAAATTTGTAACAGGCAGTAAAGAAAAAAGTTAACTTTGTTTTCATGTTCAGCAATCGCGAAGTTGTTATACAGCATAAATTTACATCCATAGAAAAACACACGACACAATACGACAGTAGCTGACGTTTCGACAGTATCGTCTTCTTCAGAGCCTGGAAGGGTATACTGATATACAATTTATTACGCCAAACACTTCAGTAACGCATGCCAAAAAAAAACGAAAAACTCTATGGTAATTACATGATCAACAGCTTCTTGAATAACTCACCGCTTTTTTACATGACTTCCAATGAGGAAGGTTAGAACAGCTGATTATAGTCGCATATGGTTGACGACTGCGCCACTCCACATCAGAAATTGATCCAAAAATACAGGGCCAGGTGGCGTGTAAATTCTGGGCATTCCTCCCTGCTATTCATTGCGGGTTTTTTGGCATTTATCTAAAAGCCTCAAGGAGTTTGCGCGTTGGTGTCTTAGTCTCCTGTGCGAGGATATTGACTTTAACTTTAAAATCGTTTCCGCTTTGCTTTTGTATCCTATGCGTGCCTAGTGGGGTACTTTGGCTTACATTTCGTTTGCCATCTAGGTGTTCTTTTATACGGATACACAAGGGTCTGCTGAGGAAACGCTGGGGGATGCCACATTGGAACTTACGGATTGAAATGGAACGAGCAAGGAACGCGGTTATCTTTGTTTAGCATGACGACCATGACCATTCATGTTAACTAGGAATTCCTGAAGGCCCTCTAAATACCGTGCAAGAGAGTATCCCAACTGAGCGTGCCGTAGCGAAATAGACCACATCACACTTCCATCGAAGGTTTTGCTTAAGCGATGTCGCTGTTATTCGCTGTTATTCGCTGTTATTCGCTGTTATTCGCTGTTATTCGCTGTTATCCCAACATTCCAAACAGGATCAGGAAATTGATTCCTTTGCGCAAAATTTCATTTCGAGCGGGAAATAAAGGAAGCCGCTGTTTTTAATGAAATATATCTCGAAAAACTTAGGTTTATTAGTCGGTTCATATAAGCATGCCGTTGTTAGTGAAATCAGCGATTAAGGCGATCGGCTTATTCAACATGGTCACATTAGCACTATGAAAGCTTGGAGATCGAGAGTCACCAAGAGACGTCTTCAGAGTCAAAAGCAGTCGATCCAATAACGGTTGACTCATCTCCGAGCTTGAAAAACAATGCAGACATGCGATAAAAGAGGTTCTTTAGAAACAGACTGTCATGAGAAGAGAAGATGACAAAACAATCATCTACATACCTGCAGTAGAGTAGTGGCTGGGGGTCGATAACCGGGGCTTCTATTCTAGACATGAACGCAATGGCGAGAGTTGGTGCCAATCGCTGTCCCATTGCCAACCCTCTCATTTGTGCGTAATATTTCCCAGCCATCTGAAGATCGAGCAGTTTAGGCACTCTTTTAAGAGAGCCATAAGCTGAATTGGAGAAGTGCTACATTGAAGATCATTCATCATTCAGTATCATCATTTTAAGGCTATGATTGGATCCTGAGGAAACGCTGGGGGATGCCACATTGGAACTTACGGATTGAAATGGAACGAGCAAGGAACGCGGTTATCTTTGTTTAGCATGACGACCATGACCATTCATGTTAACTAGGAATTCCTGAAGGCCCTCTAAATACCGTGCAAGAGAGTATCCCAACTGAGCGTGCCGTAGCGAAATAGACCACATCACACTTCCATCGAAGGTTTTGCTTAAGCGATGTCGCTGTTATTCGCTGTTATTCGCTGTTATCCCAACATTCCAAACAGGATCAGGAAATTGATTCCTTTGCGCAAAATTTCATTTCGAGCGGGAAATAAAGGAAGCCGCTGTTTTTAATGAAATATGTCTCGAAAAACTTAGGTTTATTAGTCGGTTCATATAAACATGCCGTTGTTGGTGAAATCAGCGATTAAGGCGATCGGCTTATTCAACATGGTCACATTAGCACTATGAAAGCTTGGAGATCGAGAGTCACCAAGAGACGTCTTCAGAGTCAAAAGCAGTCGATCCAATAACGGTTGACTCATCTCCGAGCTTGAAAAACAATGCAGACAAGCGATAAAAGAGGATCTTTAGAAGAGAACATTAGCATGTGGTCAAAGATGCAGAAAAATGGAAAAAGTCTTCGCGAAACCCAACCAAGCTTAGCCAATTACAAAATCAACACGACGCCCACACAAAACAAAATAATACATATATAATACATAGACATAAAATAATACTTATACGAAATAAAAGATGATTATGATATATCACACTATCGTTTTTCTCTTTCAATATCCGACGTGCTATTTTATTGGTGAAGAATCTAGTAGCATCCGGTTGGAAATGGATAAAACATGAACAACTGGGAAAGGTTCCACCGGTCCATATAAAGACATTCACTTGGCACTTATCATGTCACCTTTTAGAAGGCAAGATTCTTACTCAGCGGAAGGCCAGCAAGGCTGTGTAATTGCTCACGAAGGGTGATTTCCACGACCCACTCGACTCCTCCAACTCAGGAATGACTGAATTGTAGGAGATGGATGGACAGCCATACAAGGAAGCAAGGTTCTGTCAGGTATTCAGAGTTTCTCCTGCCTAACTCTAGAGCTATCTTGCCCATCATGTTAATTTCCCGACCCAGACAGACGCATGAATTCGTCGTTTTATCTCACAGCATTCGCGAGGGAAATGGAACGAGCAAGGAACGCGGTTATCTTTGTTTAGCATGACGACCATGACCATTCATGTTAACTAGGAATTCCTGAAGGCCCTCTAAATACCGTGCAAGAGAGTATCCCAACTGAGCGTGCCGTAGCGAAATAGACCACATCACACTTCCATCGAAGGTTTTGCTTAAGCGATGTCGCTGTTATTCGCTGTTATTCGCTGTTATCCCAACATTCCAAACAGGATCAGGAAATTGATTCCTTTGCGCAAAATTTCATTTCGAGCGGGAAATAAAGGAAGCCGCTGTTTTTAATGAAATATGTCTCGAAAAACTTAGGTTTATTAGTCGGTTCATATAAACATGCCGTTGTTGGTGAAATCAGCGATTAAGGCGATCGGCTTATTCAACATGGTCACATTAGCACTATGAAAGCTTGGAGATCGAGAGTCACCAAGAGACGTCTTCAGAGTCAAAAGCAGTCGATCCAATAACGGTTGACTCATCTCCGAGCTTGAAAAACAATGCAGACAAGCGATAAAAGAGGATCTTTAGAAGAGAACATTAGCATGTGGTCAAAGATGCAGAAAAATGGAAAAAGTCTTCGCGAAACCCAACCAAGCTTAGCCAATTACAAAATCAACACGACGCCCACACAAAACAAAATAATACATATATAATACATAGACATAAAATAATACTTATACGAAATAAAAGATGATTATGATATATCACACTATCGTTTTTCTCTTTCAATATCCGACGTGCTATTTTATTGGTGAAGAATCTAGTAGCATCCGGTTGGAAATGGATAAAACATGAACAAGTGGGAAAGGTTCCACCGGTCCATATAAAGACATTCACTTGGCACTTATCATGTTACCTTTTAGAAGGCAAGATTCTTACTCAGCAGAAGACCAGCAAGGCTGTGTAATTGTTCACGAAGGGTGATTTCCACGACCCACTCGGCTCATCCAACTCAGGAATGACTGAATCGTAGGTGATGGATGTACAGATATACAAGGAAGCAGGGTTCTGGAAGGTATTCAGAGTTTCTTCTGCCCAACTCAGGAGCTATCTTGTCCATCATGTTAATTTCCCGACCCAGACAGACGCATGAATTCGTCGTTTTACCTCACAGCATTCGCAAGGTTGTTAAGCAGCATACGTTTACTTCCATACAATAACACACATACAACACAATCGTAGCTGACGCTTCGGCATAATCGCCTTCTTCAGAGCTTGGAAGGGTACACTAATACATACGCAGCTTACTAGGTCAAACACTTCAACAGCACAAACAGAAAGATGAAAATCTGACCAATAGTTACAAGATCTATGGCTTCTCGAAAAAACCCACCGCTTTTTTTTACCTGTCTTCCACCGAGGAAGAACACCTAGATGGCAAACGAAAAGCAAGACAAGGCACGCCACTAGGAACGCATAACATACAAAAGCATAGCGGAAACGATTTTGATATAAAAGTCGTTACCCTTGTACCGGATAATAAAACACTATTGTGCGAACTCTTTGAGGCTTTTTTGATAAATGCCAAAAATCGCACAATGAATAGCAGGGAGAAATGTTCGGAGATCACGCGTGATCTCCTCCCTTACCGTTGCATCGATTGTTGACGGGGGGTGCTGCAGTCGTCAGCCATATGCAACTCTGAGCGGCTGTTCTTCCTCGGTGAAAATAAAGGTGGGTTTTTTTTTTTCGAGAAGCCGTAGATCTTGTAACTATTGGTCAGATTTTCATCCTTCTGTTTGTGCTGTTGAAGTGTTTGACCTAGTAAGCTGCGTATGTATTAGTGTACCCTTTCTAGCTCTGAAGAAGACGATTATGCCGAAGCGTCAGCTACGATTGTGTTGTATGTGTGTTATTGTATGGAAGTAAACGTATGCTGAAAAAAAACCTAAGTTTTACGAGACATATTTTATTAAAAACAGCGGCTTCCTCTATTTCCCGCTGGAAATGAAATTTTGCGCAAAGGAATCGATTACCTGATCCTGTTTCGAATGTTGGAATTACAGCGAACAACAGCGACATCGCTTAAGCAAAACTTTCGATGGAAGTGTGATGTGGTCTATTTCGCTACGGCACGCTCAGTTGGGATACTCTCTTGCATGGTATTTAGGGGGGCTTTCAGGAATTCCTAGTTATCATGAATGGTCATGGTCGTCATGCTAAACTAAGATAACCGCGTTCCTTGCTCGTTCCATTTCAATCCGTAGGTTCCAATGTGGCATCCCCCAGCGTTTCCTCAGAATCCAATCATAGGCTTGAAATCTACAATGATGATACTGAATAATGTATGATCTTCAATGTAGCACTTCTCCAATTCAGCTTATGGCTCTCTTAAAAGAGTGCCTAAACTGCTCGATCTTCAGATAATCTGGGAAATATTACGCACAAATGAGAGGGTTGGCAATGGGACAGCGATTGGCACCAACTCTCGCCATTGCGTTCCTGTCTAGAATAGAAGCCCCGGTTATCGACCCCCGGCCACTACTCTACTGCAGGTATGTAGATGATTGTTTTGTCATCTTCTCTTCTCATGACAGTCTGAGTATATAAGATTCACCCAGGAGAAACCGAAAGAGTCTTGGCTTCTATTCCTTAACGTTCAAATCAACTTATCAAATAGTGCAAATACTCTTCGCCGTCAATTAGTTCGTAACCGCTTGTAAAACCGTCTATGTGAAACAACAAATTGCGCAATTTGCCCTTCCGGCAGGGACGGTGATTGCATCAGTTCAGGTACGATATACCTGATCTCTTGCAAGGAATGCGGAGATGAATATATTGGCGAAACGGGCAAACCCTTGTGTATCGGTATAAAAGAACACCTAGATGGCAAACGAAATGTAAGCCAAAGTACTCCACTAGGCACGCATAGGATACAAAAGTAAAGCGGAAACGATTTTAAAGTTAAAGTCAATATCCTCGCACAGGTGACTAAGACACCAACGCGCAAACTCCTTGAGGCTTTTAGATAAATGCCAAAAATCGTACAATGAATAGCAGGGAGAAATGTCCGGAGATCACGCGTGATCTCCTCCCTTACCGTCGCATCGATTGTTGACGGGGGTGCTGCAGTCGTCAGCCATATGCAACTCTGAGCGGCTGTTTTTCCTCGGTGAAAATAAGGGTGGGTTTTTTTTTTCGAGAAGCCGTAGATCTTGTAATTACCGGTCAGATTTTCATCTTTCTGTTTGTGCTGTTGAGGTGTTTGTCCTAGTAAGCTGCGTATGTATTAGTGTACCCTTCCAAGCTCTGAAGAAGGCGATTATGCCGAAACGTCAGCAACGATTGTGTTGCATGTGTGTTATTGTATGGAAGTAAACGTATGCTGTTTAACAACCTCGCGATTGCTGAGAGAAAACGACGAATTCATACGTCTGTCTGGGTCGGGAAATTAACATGATGTGCATGATAGCTCCAGAGTTGGGCAGATGAAACTCTAGGGGACTGAGATGCATACAGGGGATCGAAGATGTGGTGAAGAAAAAAAATGAGTACTTGACTCGCCCTCCATCTGTTCGACTCCACGACTCTTCCTATCTCAACCTATGCGGCAGAAACTTGAACGCTACGTAAGCAGGATGATGGATCACACTGCGTTATTGAACGCACAGTCGAAACGACGAAAGTAGAAGTATCCCATGGTGTGTTGCTATAAATCCAGACAGGTCTGGTACCAATTTACGTACTTCGGAGGTATGACAGGTTTGGCGAGGCTTAGGTGTAGGGACCGGCCCCATGTGCGCTGCAGGAACCCACCATACAATTGTTAGCGCATATCGTTCCATTGTACAGGGCATTCTTTAAACCACGTCTCCAAGTTTGGTACCGGTGATATTACTTACTTACTTAGACACTTGAATAGCCAATCCTTAATAGTTGTGTTGGTCACAACTTAATTTTTCATTTTCTTCGTTTTGCCAGTTCATCCATTGCAGTTCCCCGGAGTCTCTAGGTCAGCTTATCGAAGGTATGCCACAGGTCGTCTCACTATAGGTAGTCGTCGCCTTCGTGGATTAGAGGGAAACTTGCCTGCACACAGCTGGTTTGATAGCAGGACGGAGGTGGGTTCTAGTATTGGCTTACTCTTAGTTAAACTTCCTGATGGGAGTACGCGGAGCTCCTTCTCAGTCTGGGAGACCCTGTGGGGATGAATTCCTGCGCTGTACATAGTGGCCCGAGATCTAGAAACACTTCCTACTCGCGATGAGGTGATAAATTATTGAGAGGCGTTTATTACATTAGCATTCATATTATTATTGTTTTTTGTATTCCTAGCATATCTACCTTTCACTGATGTGTTGTGAAGCTTTTTTATTGCATCTAATTCAGTTCAGACTCTTGCTCTTAGTATTTTCCTGAATATTCTATAGAAAAGGTTGAGGAAGGCATGTGCACAACGATAGAATAGAAATGAATCCTCAAAAATCTTGCGCTAGTTGGCTATGTTCTCATTCTACACTTTAATTCATCGACGATTAAAGAAGACCACCTTTGTGGTAGAGAACCAAGTGTGAACGGATTATAAAATTCCGATTCACGGTGTTCAACGATGGCAGCAAGAAATACGAGAGCTGCTTTGATGTAGAAGGAGTGTCATATTTGACGGAAAGCGACGTAGAGCAATTAGTTGCTGCAATATTTTCTATAAAACATGGTGGTTGGAGATAATAGATGAGTCCTCTACAAGAACAATACACACCATGCCTAACGGCCCACCAGATTTCTCGTCCAATACTCAATTCACGAACGACGCGTTCATATTCCAACGCCGAGGTTAATAGCAAGTGAATCCTGGAAACTCAATTCATATTTGAAAGCTTACGCTATTTGCGCTCTGAGCTTTGTCTGAATATGGTCTTCTAGAAGCTGCTTTAGCAAAACCAGGTGATTGAAACCACCCGCCACACGTTGCAAGTTCGCATGTACGTCGTTCCTATGAGTCAGCAGCAACTATAGCAACTCAGAAGTCGGCTTTACTATCACAGCTCAGTGGCATGCCTGGTAAAATTGACCCTAAAACAGCCTTTAGATGACTCAAAAGTGGCTTCACCTCTTCTCATGTCTCAGTGTGTTCTCATGAGAGAATGGCCTCCAGAATGCGCTCAAAAATTGCCTGTGATAATAGTGGTAAATGTGCGACGGGTAAAATTTGCATTTTTAAAGACGTTTATTCTTGAAAAATAAATCAGTTAATAAGACACGGGTGTGGTGCCACCTTTATTTGCTGTTACGTACTCTTCATATCCATCTTTTCTCATGGGACACAAGTTTCGTTTAAGGAAAATCGACCCAACACATATGGAGGGTTGTAATCACTCATTCTGCTTCGTTTGCACATCAGAATGGCTGAATCGCTCCGCAAAATGCCCAATCTGCAGGAGACCAGTTAACTAATTTGTGCACAACATACATCTTCCATCACATTTACGTCCAAAGTGAGCATTTTTTGTTTCGATTCTTCGTAGTGAATGTTTTTATTGTTTCCTTTTTAGCTGCTCACGTTCATTGGACATTCTATTGCAGGGTGTTGGTTGCAGAGTTGCGTGCAGATACCGCACTGGCTCGACTCGTTGCCAGCGGACGATCGTTGCTTCCCCTTAACGAAAAGGAATGTATTCGACTACGAATACGTTGTCTGAAAAGTGCCTAGACACTATTCAAGAGAAAATGTCGTAGTCCTGTTTATAGAATTACATAGTTACATTACCTGATCACTTTCTTCTTTCAGGAGCAAAAGCTCTTAAGATGATCAATGTTCAGAACTCGCTAGCACTACTTTGCGCCTTATCGAAGAAATTATGAGTCTTGAAACACTGAAACGAGAATCCACAACACGGTTGGAGAGTTTATCCCTTTGTCGATGCTCGTAATTATGTTTTAACGTTTGAATAGCTTGTTTTTATGAATAGTTGTGTATGACGAATACAAACACACTTCACAGCTCCCCTCGCTTTTTTTTCTGCTTGACTACAGGCAGATTGTTGCTACGGCATTCCCACGTCGTCAGCTGAATTAGTCACATGCTATATCGGATCAGAGGGTTGCTGATTGCCTTCTCTTCGAACTTTCCTTTGTAGGATGGCAGCGATTTCCTTGATTGGTTTGCTTTTAGATGGGCTTCTAACTAAAATTATCTAGCGGATTCTGGGGCTGGATTACCTTTTTAAGGCAATGAGCATGGCGCCGTACATTTCGTTACTAGGAACATCCCAAAACAATGAGGCAATAGATGATTGATGGAGTTGTTAACCGTGTTTAACCTCTGGTTGACTTTGTCTATGTTTTTTTCTGTCAATTGTTTTCCTAATTGCAAAATCACAGGTTCGACCTTGTTAGCAACATTAGTTTTCGTTCATTGATATACGAAAACAATCTTGAGTGGAGCTATACTGATCGTAATGCGAGATGGGTGAGGATTTTGTTGGTGTCTTGTTGTCTGTTGGGGCTAAGCATGTACAGTGTTTCATTATTTCAGGTACGTTTCTCACCGGAGATTTATAATGCCAATGTAGAAGTAGAAACTGAACGATTGCTTCACTTCGTGGATCGTGAACTAGAGATTTTTTGGCATTGTGTATGTTTATGGAAATTGTGTTTGTGAAACTCTCATGTTTCGAAAGCAATTCTGTAGGGTCATTTCATTCCTAGTGGCTTCTTTTGAGTCGATCTCTTTCATGAATTTTACTATAACATGTAGGTGGGATAGGGATTGTGTATCCATCAAATCGTATTTACAAGTTTGATCTAAGTTTTCATTAAAACTTTATATTTTTAAATGTGCATACGTAATACTAACCCTATATTTTCTGCGCACTATGATTTTTCACGGCAGGTTCTGATGTCGATCAAGCCCGGTGTCCATGTTCTGCCCATATATTAGCATCTATGTGATTGTACATACATATTTATGTTTGTATTACATTCATTCTCTCGATGGTTTCTAGCAGAAAGACCACGGAACTAAGTCACGTTCAAGAGATGAAAACAGTTGTTACCCTGTAAGTATACTGAAGCACTTCCAATAATAATCTCTGTATATGTAAGGTAGGAGTTATAGTTGACGTAAAGTCACAACAAGCTTGTGAGATAAACGGCTAGCTCAACGCAATGTATTAACAAAAAAAACAAATTATTTACACTTCTGATAATAGTCGCAATAGGGTTGATAATACACAAAAAACATCTAGGGTCACAGTACTCGGAGGCCTGAGAACGCGCGTTCACTACTTGAATTGGGTCCAAGTTTTTCACCATCACAACCCATTTCTAAAGTAACTGTGCGTGAGACCGCATGCAACTTGTATGAACCTCAAGATCGACTCCGCTATTGGGCCCAAAAAAGAAACGCTAATTAAAAATATAAATGAAAACGAAGAAACGGCGCTATTACCACTATCTCCTTTCCCCAGAGCGTTCTTCAGACAGCAGGACCCTAATGTCGAAATTCATACAAAGTTTCGCATGTTTTCGGACTATGTTCTGTTCTCAAAACCCTTTCCCACTATCGCGATGGAAATTATATCTGTAACCTCACAGCTGCGCAAAAATGTGGCATGCGAAAAATTAGAGAATTAATAAACTCGAAGACCATTAGACTATCAGTTAGTGATAAAGGGAGAGAGTTCGTAGTTATTCCTGGGCAGTTAGATGTTAAGTTAACGGAGGAACATCTTGGTGATGTCACCCTTTATCGGCCATCGTCTGAAAAGGAATACAAAAAGACAATACCGAAAACTTAACAACGAATGAGTCACAATAGCAAAGGCGGCGGGCTTAAAACCATCGGTTATTTCGCATTTCAAAATAGATCAACCAACATGTCCCGTTTTATACTTACTTATTGAGACACAGAAGTTAGTATTAGCTGCTGATCTTGTGTCCACCAATCCCCTCTCCTGCAAGGTTAGACCCATTATCAGCTGTGTAGACGGGCCAGCCGATAAAATAACATGGTTTTTAGGCCAAATACTTACCCAACTGCTTAGCCGTATGAGTGTACCCTTCCAAGCTTTGATAAAGGCGATTCTGCCGAGTCGTCAGCTACGATTGTGCTGTATGTCTGTTATTGCATGAATGTAGACGTATGCTGTTTAACAACCTCGCGATTGCTGAATGAGAAAACGGCGAACTCATGATGCCTTTATTGCATCACTTCCGCCCGTAGAGTAATGGAATGAAAAGTTTTTACTAGGCCACAACAGCCATGTACCCAAGTAAAAGTTGTGTAACTGTGCTGTAACCATCTCTCTGCACGATAAACGGACAACTGCGCTTCAAAAAACGTATGTGGTGTTTTTTAACAGAAGTACCACTCTTCGTTATAATTTAGACGACTTCGTGAAGAATATGGTGAGAAACCGTTAGCAAAGCTACGTTCTTCTTTATCGGTTACACAAAAGAAACATTCCCCACAAAGCCATTTTATCAAACATTGAATACATAAAAATATATTAGACGAAATCACGTCGACTGATGGCGCTATGCTCTTGAATGTACTTTTTTCTTATGACCGGCCTTTTCATCTGAAGATGATGTTGATGCCTCGTCCTTGCTATTAAAAACAAGAGGTCATATTTATTGAATTGGTTTTCAAGGCAAAGGGCGCGTATGGTGCGGTGGTTGCGGGCGCCTTACATAATACACGGAGAATCGAGCCTACGCCCATAGTCCACCAAGCCTTCCACGTCCCGGGTTCGGTAAACTGGTATCAGACTTGTCTGGGAGGATAGCAGCACTAGCTCAATACATCGGCAAGCCACCGCGAGTCATTGTAAAGGCGAGATATGCATTCAATAACCCGAAAACAATGCTTGATGAAGTCAAATGCATGGCGCGTCCCTCTGGGTTTGATCAACGCCGATCTTATCCTTGTTTATTCACATGTGAAATGTGATTGCATAGATAGGAAATTTTACACACAAAATTTTATGTAAATCAAAAAGAGCTCTTATGAACAGCTAACTACCACAAGTAAATAAACTTCATTCATAGATTGGTCTGTATAAAAGTGCCTGAACACAAAATGTCGTTCTACCCGCTGTTATTGCAAACTCATTTTTGACACATTTCTCGAAGAGTGTCCTGCAATACACGCCACCTATTGGGAGATCTTTGATCAAAAACTATGAAAGGATAAAAATGATAAAGCTCTCGGCGTTGATCAGTCCCTGAGCGATGCGCCATGCATTCGACTTCATTAAGTATCGTCAGAGGTGATTGAATATAACTTTAATGAAGCTGAGATATTTGCAAAACTCTGGACCGCATGTGTCTATGGTGGGGAACGAACGCGCTATTGTCCTTTCCTGTTGTGTTAAGCAACATACCCTGCCATTAAAAAGAGTAGGCAGTAAACAAAAAACGGTTAAGATTGTGATTATAACCGGGTCCTCAGCTTAACTGAGTTCATTGCCGATTTGTGCTCCCCAGATCAATCCCGCAGTTGGGTGATTGCTGATGGCAAAAAGATAGATACAACTGGCTGAGAGACAGGCGAAACGAAGGACCGGCATGGGGTGGTGGTGAGCGCATTACTCCCCGAAAGGACAATAGCGCGTTCGTTCCCCACCATTTAAAGTTATATTTCGCAATATACCCTGCCATTAAAAAGAGTAGGCAGTAAACAAAAAACGGCGACGATTGAATACATATTTGGCCTTTACAATGACTCGCGGTAGCCTGCCGTTGTATCGAGCCAGTGCTGCTATCCACCCAGGCAAGTCTGGCACCAATCTGCCGAGCCCGGAGGGATGGAAGGCTTGGTAGGCCATGGGCGCAGGGATCGATTTCACTTGCGTGTCGCAGTGGCGCCTCCAACTACTGAGCCACGCACGCCCAGCAAAAACTATAGCTGCCAAAATTGTAAAATAGAAAATATGAACAGCCAACGATTACCTTGAAAGAGAGCGCCACTGGCAGAAATATTAGACCATGTGATATCCCGTTTATTAGGATACAATAGCTGACGTTTCGGCGGTTTCGCGTTCCTCAGAGCCTGGAAAGGTCAAATTGAGATGCGATCTACTCAGCCAAACATTTTCATAACCTTAGCAGATAAAACTTAATAAATAAATTTGTATTCGCATAAAAAACAGACTCATTTAAACACCTACCGTTTATTCGTTGTAAGTATTTCAGTTAGTTGGTGGGTAACATCCGCACAGAGTAGTACGTGGGCGAGGAATGTGCCTGTGTCAGGTCATTGGATTGGCCCGAGGTATGACGCCAGGTCACGAGTGATGGCAAGCCACACCTCCTTGCGGTTCATTTTTGAACTTTTACAATTGATCCAAAACGCTTCAAGAGTTTTACGCGATGATGTTTTCGACTCGTGCGCGAAGATAGTGACTCCTACCTCAAGTGTGCCGCTGCTATCCACCAACTAACTTAGATAGTTACAACAAATAAACGGTAGGTGATTAAATGAAGCTGTTTCTTATGCGAGCACAACTTCATTTATTAAGTTTTTTCTGCTAGGGTTATGAAAGTGGCTGAGTAGATCGCATCTCAATTTGAGCTTTCCAGGCAATGATGAAGGTGAAACAGCCGAAACGTCGGCTATTATATCCTAATAAATTCTATAAAAACAACCTCGTGTATGCTTATTGAAGAAAAACATCGAGTTATCAATGAGTGCCCAGGTTAAGAGAACGGCGGAGTGATTTTAAAGAATTCAAGAGTCCAAGTGACGGGAAAACAATCTTCGCGAAGTTGTGCGGTGACATTTCTGCTACCAGATATCAAAAGTCCTCGCTAATCTATCGAAGTCATTTTTTCTTGAAATTTTTGCGTATTTTCCAAATAAATCTTACATTGCTAATTCCAGACCCGAGCCGAAAAATAGCCCATAAATAAGCTGCAATCCAGCTAATTATAAACATATTTGTTTCTTCAGGACCATTTTACACCTGAGGAGTTCTCAAACTGCTCGCTAGGGCAGAACCAATTTTTTAATAATGCAATACACTCAATTGCCTATCTCTATCTTCCACGTTTTCTTGATCATTAAGCATCTTTATGCCTAAATAGTTTATTGGTACCATAAAATAACGTTGGGAAATATTATTTAAGTGGATCGTACACCGGAAACAGTTCTCGGTCTGCTTCTCGTTTCATGAGACGGTGGCAATCGCCGATAAGAACTGCCACCCAAACGGACCCTGCGCCAAAGTTCGAATCACTTTGTTCACCACGCTCTGCCACATCTCTATCGACCAGTGCGCCATGATCGCGTTTGTGGTCTGTGGAAATTTTTTGTTCCGTTTTTTTTCGAAACACATTATTTTAAAAAAAGCAACCCATACCGTGAGAGTTCCTTTAATTGATAATGCAGATGCGGGAATAGCCTCAACACCCACTCCAGTGTTCAGCGTACATTCCGCATTGCATGTTGCTGTCACTGTTTTGCCAAAGATTATACATCTCGGCGCCATGTTGGCTCCAGGAGCTGAAAGAAATTTTGCTAAAATACATGCTTTCATTGAGAAACTGACGGCAATGATGTTCAGTTTCTGAGGCGGCCACTGCTTTAGGTGAATTAACATTCGAAGCACAATCGTCTCTAACAAGATTAATCATTTAAAAGCATTCAGTGAAGTCAAATAATTTTCAGTTTTCTGAAATAGTTGAACTACAATCTCAACCGTTTTATTTACTGCATACTATTTTTAATGGCAGGTTATAATGCGAAATATAACTGCAACGATGCTGAGATGTTTGCAAAACTCCGGACCGCAGGTGTCTGCGGTGGGGAACGAACAGACTATTATTTTTTTCCGGGGTGTAACGCGTTCACCACCACACCATGCGGGTCATTCGTTTAGCCTTTCTCTCTAGTTCTATCGATCTCT
This sequence comes from Angiostrongylus cantonensis, assembly GCA_009735665.1. NCBI lineage: Eukaryota > Metazoa > Nematoda > Chromadorea > Rhabditida > Metastrongylidae > Angiostrongylus > Angiostrongylus cantonensis. The sequence continues at coordinate 1,893 of MQTX01000291.1, read as the reverse complement.
GCCATCAGCAATCTTTTCTGATTCGTACACACCTGGGGTCCGGAGTCTTGTAAATATCTCAGCATCGTGGAAGTTGAGCTATAGTCAACTGCTGTATTTTTTTTTAAAGAAGCGGACTTTTTTTTATTAGAACGAAAGTCAGGATTTTTCTCAGTGGTTCTACGTTTTTCAGAGGGTGAATTAAGAGTTCCAAGAGCAATGGGTTCGACGATTGCACTTATAAAAGGTAATTTTTCAGATTTTTTTTATAAAAGGTAGACACATAAAGTGTTCGCACATATGACTTATAACGCGAAGTCGATTTGATTAAGGTGTAAGCTTTTCTTAGTAAAAAGTTTAGCTTTCGCCGCTAAAGAAGTATAGCGAGAAACAAAAAGGCTTGCAACATTTTCTTGCTAATGTGAATATTTGCCTACGATACACTATGGATCCGCCAAACGGACGTCAAATGAATAACCCACCAGGTATCTCCGCTGCAGGGTCGGGATGGTCAGTTGTTACGTCTCCACATTTGAGTGGTTCGTAGGTGGTGCTAACAGTGAGCTGATCCAAAATGATTTGGATTATAGGATCGGTGAGACCGGCGGCACGACCCTGCCTTTCAAGAACGTCAAATACCTGGAGAACAGTATTTTCGCTAACATGCAGATTTTATATTTTCACAAAAAGTTTTTCTCAACATGATTTTTTTTCATCTTTACTGTACGGGCCCCAGCTCTTCGTGCATTCCATTCCTTTCCTCGTTTCCACTGTCCGGGAAGGTGTTCCAAATTTTTACGTTTGGTTTCGGCTGTTGCATGAGGTTTTACCTTTCATCGCGAATGCAGCTGATTGCTGGTTGGATTGATTCTGCCTGGAGTCGTGAGATAGGCGGGCCAGAGCGTTCCCACCTTCGTTATAAAAGCGAACTTTTCCATAGAATTCCATTACTGATTTCGCAGCCCTGGAACGATGAGAGCCTTGGTTATCCGGGGCCGAAGATTCAACTTCACTGTGTTCGTAACGATCGGAAGCACTACCGCTGGGCTATTCACCTGCTAGATATTTAGAGACCGGCTGTTTGAAGGTGTACCACTCTTGGAGATCGCTATGAAAAGATTTCATGCGGAATTTTGCAGATTAAATATCTAAGACAGCAAATAAATCGCGCTAGAAGCAAAACGTCAGCGAATTCTTTACAAACTAAAGTTCAAATTCAGCCAGTCCGAAAAATGCGAACTCACTGCTTGCATAATAATCTGCCTCACAAAAGTTCTAGCTCCATCTGCACTCGTTGAAATACCGACGGCTTGAGCGGGCGCATTTGTTGTAGTAGAATAAGCCATAGGAACCGGTAAGCTAAAGCCGGTAACGGTGAACGACCTTGAGCTAGCTGAATTTAACCGTCTTCGAATGTGTGAGTAATAAATAGGGATGTCTCACAATCTTTCGATTGGGCAAATGAAAGCTAATATATACCTTTACAAAACTTTGCAAGAATAAGCAATAAGAAGCAGTAAAGTTTGCTTAGTAAATAAATTAACTACTGGGGCAAGTAATTCATTGTTGAGCAACACGAGGGGTTATCTCACTCTTTAATCTCTATCTTTAAAAAAAAATTCTGTGTTTCCCGTTTGGTTATGGAAGTGCTTGGCTGGATAGATTGCAATCAACTTGACTTTCTGGGCTCTGAGGGAGGCGAAATTCAGCGGAACGTCAGTTTATTCGTGGTTAAAGAACAAGACAACACCTCGTGTTTGTTCAACAAAAATGTAAACAGTTGTTTGATCAAATCCAAACGGCGCTGTCGTAATCACAACTTTTAATGCACATTTAGATATTACATAATTGAGAAAATTCGCAAGGCCACAACCGAGAAGTGGACCAAGCCATTTTTTGAAAACGTAGTTTTTT